>CM056999.1:70849308-71449308 GCA_029891345.1 Dryococelus australis
CAAGAAATGTGTGTAATATATTAAATGAGGAGTTCCAGATAATTATCGCGAGGCTAGGGATACCTTGATATACTGCAGCGTTTATCGTCGCCATGGAAAACTAAGTCTGAGACACGAAACAAACACGAAAAACGAGCCAAGAGTGGAGTGGCTATAGGCAAAATATACAACTAAAACATATAATAAATCCAACGAAGAAATTTGTCAGATAAATAACGAAATAGAAAAAAAAAACAGAAAGTATTATTACACAAAAAAATAAACTGAAATTCTATAAGCAAACAGATGGCATGGCAATGGGCTCCTCATTTCCACCTTCATGGCCAACATATTCATGGAGAGTTTCGAACAAGAGGCATTGGACAAAACCAACACTCCGTATAAAGTCACTGCATTATGCCGACGACACTTTTCTGAGCCGGCAACATGGAACCGACAAGCTCGACGAATTTGCCAACTTTCTCAATTCACTCAGGCCATCACTACAGTTCCCATACGAAACAGAAACCAATGAGAGTCTTCCATTCTTAAATATATTAGTATCGAAGAAAGACCAGATCATTACCACAAATACATACAGAAACCCTATCCACGCTGGCCGGTACCTACACTTTCAATCCAACCACTCGTCAAGCACAAAAACTAGAATTATCCGCACTTAGCTGTCCGAGCTGAAAACATATGCTTGGCAAGTAATCAATAACTGCTAACGATAACCATCCAAAGAAAGGAATTTCTTGCGAATGACTATCCTATTAATCATAGCAAGGATCATTCAAAGAACTGCTTTGGACATGTGTGGAAGGTGCTGAAAAGTTAGCACTTTTAGTTGTCCCCAGCGGCCAGAAACACTCCAGGGCCTCAGTACTGCCCAGACAGAATGGGAACTTCTTCCTATAAACGCCATCACTGCACTCATGTCAGGGATGTCGCAAGGTGTCAGGGAACTGCACACTGAACGTCGAGGCCATACGAAGGCACTGTGAACCAGTGGCGTGTCGTGAACTGTTGCAAGGTAAGCTGGCGTTAGCTCTGTGCTGTACCCTGTTTCTTGCATGTTTACACTTCCACCGCTAAAACGTAGTTCAGCAGCTGACGTGACAGGACGCGTGCAATGGGTCCCTCGCTGCTCGCTTGTGAGTGGTTACTGACTCCTGCTGCGTGCCTCGAGAATGTACAGCAATGAGCAAGCACCAGCTTACCTTGCAACACTTCACATGCTACTGCTGTGAACACGTGAGTTGGGACACTTTTGCACGGAAATACAATCAGTCGTTTTTCCCACTGGACATGGGTGCGATTGATTTTTTTTGCATCATTTGTTCTTGTTTCTGCCTGTCAGTGGACGCCCGCCCCAGTTTTGTTCCCTAATAATGTGCATCTTCAGGCTGTATGGTTGGGGTGTACAATAAAGGTTGAGGCCTACTTCCCCGATTCCCTCGTCATATTCACGATGTTCCAGACTGTTTGTTATGAGAGTGTAAACTTGCATTCGTGCCACTAGCAGATCTTGCACCGTTCCCCACTAAAGACGGTCGTGCATATAAGTACAGCGATCCAGTTAAAAAAAAAAAAAACTTATGTATACAGGCTATTCCCGGTAAAATGAGCACCTTTGTTGAAAGCCCTGCTTAAGATCTAATTGTATGCACGTTGTGTATTCTTCCGCCTTATGTAAAATTAACATTGCCACCGGCCTCATCACTTTATTCATGCGTCGGTCAAATGAGACTGTGAAATTATAAGGAAAGTAAATATCTGACAAATCTAGAAACTATTACACCTCGATGCATAATAAAAGAACAGAAAACGAAGGAAATAATTTGAGTTATCAGAAATGGTTACCGAACACTTTTTATTCGACGTTCAGTTACGGAACTACTTCCCACCCATCGTTACTAACTTTACTGGGTGCATGTCACTCCGTGCGCCAGTTAAAATACACACATGTAGGGGCAGTGCCTTTTTTCTAAGGTTAATTTCAAAAGTGCTCACTTTATCATGAACAGCCTTTAACATGTTTGTTAAGCGTTTTACAATTGTGTTTAAAAAAAATCCTACTTTTTGGTTTAATTGAACTTTGCTTATGTTTTATCTATACATTTTGATAATACATTGATAATCAATAAGAATAAAACAGGGAGAAAATAGGTGGATTAGTAATACCAAGTAAGAAATAGTTCCTATGCAAAACATTACAGTACTGAGTGCGTACGAATGCGGTGCGTCGTCACTCTGGTGTAATTTTCTAGACTCGATTAAGCCTTGTTTGCATGAGGCGGAGAAACATCCTGGGAGTAGAGCTTCTGGATGGGTTTCAGAAAAGTTGGAAACACAGAGGTGCAGGTTCACCTGCTTGGCTTTCTTGCTATTAGGAATCCTGACAATTTCGTAACCCCCCCCCTTCAGCGTCACTTGACAGTTTGCGATTCTTATTACCCCATATCCATAAAAAAAAAAAAAACAGGAGACCTTCCTTTTCCACAGTAACAAGTTTTTTTTTTTTTTCACCCACAAACCTTGCTCACTACTGGGTGAAAAAAATGTTACACTATGGATCGAATGCACTATTGGTTTGTATCCAAGTTGGGAGAATGACCTTTTATTTAAAGGCAAACATTTTTAACGATTTTGAAGAGACCTGTAAACTGATTAAATGTTTTGCGACTCCAGTCTGGCTTGCTTATCGCTTACAAAATAGTATACCTGCGCCCCTAACACATTTTACTCGCGGATTTTTGGGCCAATGCGCTTATGAAAACCTGGATGTGTTAAGAAATTGTTGGTTACATGGAATGAATTTTGTAGTTTTTAACTAAAAACCATTGAAACTATTACGTCGTGACGTTCGGTATTCCGCAGCAGTCGTAGCACACACAAAAGCAGCCGCGAGAGATTACCCCCCCCCCCCCCCCCCTTCTCCTCTTCCCGGGCAAGATTACAGGCTGTATCCACGAGAAAAGCGCGAAAAATGACCACATAAAGACCGCGTACCATGGTTCTGAGAGGGGGATTGAAGGGAGAGGAGGAATTTAAAACCTGGCGGTATTTTTCCTCTAAAGGCAGCGTCCATAAGCGGGGAACTTTTGCTGTGGGCTCTCTGGCATACCATTATAGTAACTAGTAGAATATATAAAGTGTTGTGATTAATTATCTGGCATTTACAATATTTACGATGGTTTGGTACTTAGTTATGGTATCGGGGGTATGAATCTTGTGTGATCTGTGCATATGTGTATCTTGAATGTAATATGAGCCTGTCTATCGCCAAATCATGATGTGTAGTGTGTTGTTTACGTGGAGATTCTTCTTGACAGCACGAGGAGTGATAACCAAATAATTTTTTTTGGCGGCCCAGAAGGGGCGCATTTTATGTTGATAACTACTAGGATTTAGGCATTGAGGGGGAGGGTACACTGTCAAAAAAAATTACCTTCATTTTACGGAAAAGTGCTGGTAAAAATTTATCCAGAGGTGGCTGTAAACTCTTTGTAAAATTACGCACATATTGATTTTCAAAACTACTTTCCGTAAAATTCACGGAAATTCTCCGTTAATTCCCTAGTTTGTTTTCTGTACTTGTAGATTAAATAATTTTTGTGTCTATTTTATTTTAATTTCCATTATGTGGGTGTTCTACTATGTATAAAAAAGATATTTTAGAAAGTTAAATTTTTTTATACTTAGCAAGATTTGAACCCGAGTCAAAAAGTTGCAACTTCACGACCCTAACCACTTACATACAATGCTCACGTGGTGAATCTGGTATAACTTTTGAATTTCTATATTAGTCGTATAAGCAACTTTTTTTAGTTTCTATTAAAGCGTATTTTAAGTGTTGCTATCTGTTACATACGCCTGTTGCTACTTTTTAATGTTTGAAAGAACATGTTTTAGTGACATGGATAACCTTAACTGCCGCAGAAACGATAATTCTCTGGTTACAGTGGCGAAGAAAGTTTCGTGTGGACTCCGCATTGTTCGTGCCCAAAACCCGAAGTTATAGGAAATACGGAGATTTTCCGTATTTTGTATTTACTCCGTTTTTCGTCATTACGGGTTGAGTTTCCGTATATTTGCTGTGCATTTTCGTAAAGATTTCCGTAAATATACGGAGAATTTTAACAGTTTAGGTGCGTGCCACGCCCGCGGCATATACACTAACTACTGCATGTTGGCTTAAGTTAAGGAGAAGCATGGATCGTTCGGCCTACTGTGAGGTTCTGAAACATCAGGCCAACGTTTGTGGCGCGATACTTCCCCCAAATGAAACAGGGATCTAATCCCGATAAGGGTCATGGTAAACCAGCGATGCCGCGAAGGATAACCGGGTGGGTTCCCAATGATAGGAATGAAAGGAAAGAACACGTGCGTTGTATATGAACATGCAATGTTAGTTCGTGTAGAAGGCGAGGAAGACAGTTTGACAGGGGGGAGGCGACGGGCTCGTAATCCAGCTGTAAAGGAAATACTTGTCCTCGAGTGGTCAGTTTCCCGATCTTCCTCGAGGTCGGGCTTGCGAGCCCGCGGCAACCTGTAGTTCAGTGGTTGCCACAGTCCTGAAACCTCGTTCGATTCTCGAGTCTTCAGTTCGTGAGAAAGCGCGACGCGGCAGCCTGCGCGTGGCTTCACGTATGTGGTTAAGACCGCACAGTCAACCTGTCAGGGCCACACGTACGTACACACATTGCTCCACCACCACAGCGTTGAAAACTACGTGCTGCGGGCACAAGTGTTTAATGGTGTACCAGAGACCACATTACCAGTCGCCATGGATGGGCTGTTGGTGGTTGGGCATACATAGTGCACCACACTGCTGCCCCACGACGTGTGTTCGAGTGTGTTCAAGTTTGGATTTATTTAAGTTTATATACATATATGTTCCAGGATAACTCGACTACTTCTACTCGTCGACTTCTTGTTCCAGCATTGAGGATTGTGCTTTGGTCTCGTGTGTTTCATGTACTCCTCGTGATCGTAATTCACCAGTCCGGCTCCTGAAAAATACCCCAAATGCAAAACCAGCGGAGGAAAAAGTATTTATGTGTGCGGGTATATGCATGCATGTTAAGTATTTTCATATTTGAAGCGGTGCGCGCTATAATATTCGTACAACAATTTGAAGTCCTTGTGCCAGGAATTTCGCACCAGAAACCGTTCGTAACACTCGAAAAAGTAGCTTAAAGACATTAGGCAAGAGGAAAATGAAAAATTGAAAAACATTGCCCTGCTCAAAACCGATGTGCCTGCACGGTGTATATTTCCGGGCGCACGCAAAGCACAGGAACACGTGCAGCTCGTGTTAAGTAGGCCACGGTCTGACCTTGTAACAGTTGCAACGTCCCGCCAGCACGCGGCCACTTCATATCCACTGCTCGTGCCCCTCCCCCACCCCCCCTCTTCAAACTCGCAGTAGTTCGACAACTTGCTTCTCTCGTAACAAGCGGAGTGTTGCGTCCCGGGGTCCCGCACAGACAGGCTCTGCGTAATAAATTCGGAGTCACGCTGCCAGTGTTTCGAACCACAGAAAATTTAGGTCCCCGTGCCAGTTGGAAGTGGCGGTGGCTGGGGAGAAAAATATGCGTTTGCTGTTCGCTAAAGCCCCTGTCACACTGTCAAATTTTCGCTTTCAAACATTTCTGAGAACAACATTTGAAAACAAAGTACGGCCATCAAATTTTTCCTTCCAACAAATTTGTCCAAATAATCTTCAATGAGTATGAAAATGTGTCGCACAGTTAAATTTTTTTACAGGAAGTATCCAGTATGATATTATTAAAAATTATTTTCATAGTGAGATATTGCTTTTGTTTATCCATGCAGTCCATTACAGGAAGGCATGTTGTAATTTATTTTAGCTTCTTTACTAAATTCTAATTTTATTTATTAGAGATGTTTCATGCACAATGAAATGTAATGCCTCTGAGTTCGTAATATTATGTGCAATATTCACTTATAGTAGTATTCATGCTCAGACAACTTCTACATAAATAATTATTTTCATCACATATTTTGTTTCTAGAAATTGTTCATTAATTTGAAGTTTCTTGACGGCCATTTTTGTGGTGCACGTTAGTGATTGGCTGAGACCGCCAAACATCAAATAAATTTTAGAACTGGTCCAATTTTCAAATGCTTGATGGAAACTGAAGTCATCCAACTTTCTCAGACAAAAATTGCGACGTTTATGACGTTTAGATGACGTCATAACCGTTTAACTTTATTTGACCAAACTTATTGGAAGTAGTTTGACGGAAAAATTTGACAGTATGACAGGGGCTTAAGATGTATTTAGATAATTGTCTTCTAGAATTTGTAGGGGCCGAGGTGGCTGAGCGATTAGCACGCTCGCCTCCCACCAAGGTGGGGCTCAATTCCCGGCCGGGTAACTGGATTCTCGCAAGTGAGATTCGTGCCGGACGATGCCGTTGGTCGGCGGGTTTTCTCGGGGATCTCCCACGTTTCCCCCACCCCTTCATTCCGGCGCCGCTCCGTATTCACTCCAATCACCCTCATCGGCTCTGAAGACCTCGCTGTTAAGAGCCGCCCAAATTTATTCACTCATTCTAATTAACATGTCAGCACTGCTGATGCCGGTGTAAGCGCCTCTCTCTTCAGTCGTTTAGTCCACGCGATCCCACTTTCCGCCGCCCTCCTCCTTCCCTTGAGAAATTTCTGGCTATGCCACTGAGGTAAATATGTTGGTGGCCACGCTCCTCCGATAGGAACAAACCAGTGGAGCTCATGCATTCAAGCACGGTCAGTGGATTTGCCTGCATTTACTTTCAATCACACAGTACTATTAATTTCTCCCGCTATCCTATTGGCTGAAAGCCTTATGCACACTGCACGAAATGAAATATTGCCATTCGTACACAGGTTGAGGTTACGCTCATGATCTGTACCGTAAAGAACGTCGCTTTCCATTTTGATACAAGTTTTTAATTGTGAACTGAACCTAACCGCTAAAGAGTGAATAAGTTCCGTCCGAGGGCCAATCTATCAACACACGTTACAAAGGCTTTACATGTTCATCGAAGACGTGGAACGTAATTTCTACGAAATCCACTACGTTTACCTGCAGCGCGACTTCTGACAATGTTGACTTAGGTTTATTAGTGAGACAGATTTCTTAGTTATTTCTAACTGCCTCCTGGCATATTAATTAGGTCCAATTTCGAGTTTCACACTAACAAAATTTTTTCTACGACTACACGATTTAATTTTTAAGCCATTGCGTGCACAGCTATATTTTCCAGACACTTGAAAAAAACTTAAATTCTGGGTTCAAAAAATTATCAACTATGGTACTCTAATATTTTCATGGTGAAATTCACGTTGACGGTTTCAATTTAGTTTGGGGGAAAAAAAGGGGGAAGGGGGGGGGGGGGGAGAGAGAGAGAGCTAGCTAGCTAGCTAGATTCTTGTTTATTCATAGGCACTTTTAAGGAGTAAATTTGAGGGGTTAAAAAACAATCAGTTCCCCTGGATGTAAACATGAAAATACTGCGTGTATTGTTAATAATCTTACGGAATTTCACAAACTGGCTAATTTTTGCTATGAAACCAGTAAGGCTTTCAACAGCAAGGGACCATCACAGAGGTGGTTTATCGTTGCCTCAACTCTCATTCTGACATCGGTAATTTAACATGCTCATAAATGCTCTCAAAAGACCACCTCCCTCCCCTCCAAAAAATAGTGCTGTGTAAAGTGTCGTAACTTACATAAAGTTTTTTTTTTTGGGGAGGGGGGGGGGGATATTTCTAAGACATGAACGATTTTCATTTTCCATTAGGCATCAATTTTATCAGGAACTATTGGGAAGAATGACATCAATCTTGTAGCTAACGATTTGAAGAAAAAAATGTAAAATTTACTTTAATGGCTTAAATCTACCAATCTTAGAAAAAATCTTCCACTTGGCACCAAAATCACTACCCGGGTATTTTCGCCCACGCTTATCATTGCCGCAAGTCGCAGCAGACGTCGCACATGCATATCGCCAACTCAAGGCCATGCTCTTTTCATATAGGCTGTCCACTGTTGTAAACTGAGCACTTTTTGAAGCCCTCTCATTTGGAAATAGTCAATAAATATATTTTATTGTAGCCTTAGAAATTAACCTTCGAGCACGGTGAAATATACCCCCTGTTTATTACTTACATCGCAATATTTATTTTAAAGAGTGGTGGAGGGAAAAAAATGGCTGATCGTGAACAGCCTATACCAGATAAAACCAGATTTTTCAACCGAGTTATTAATCATGAAGTCGAGAATACCCGAATGGATCAGCCTGCAAATTGTTATGGACGCGGGGCTTGATCCCGCACCTCGCTGACCGAGTGCTGTCTCGTTGCACTCGCGGTGAGGGGAGCTAGGGAGCCGCGAGGGTGGCAGAAGACATTACTGTAGGTCGACCAGCCATACAGTATATAAGGCCGCTGATGCATGCCGTCCCCCCCCCCCCCACCAATTCTCTGACCCTCTCCGTCGGTACCGCATCGAGAGCCATCGACGCCGGACTTCTGTTTGAGCAGCTTGAGGGCAACTCAGCAAAGCGATCCGAGATCCTGTAACGTCGTCTTGGAGAGACGTTGACCTGAACGGCCAATCACCACGACTACACATCACGATGCGGACGAGCTCCGGCCCGGTGTCGTCAAGTATCAGTGGCAAGGAGATAATTGGTTCTAGGTGCAGGGTGGATCCGGAAACGAACCAACTCGCAGCGAACCCTAGAGGTCCCCTGTTAAAGAGTCTTAATTATTGATAACTTAATACTAGCTTGGAAGACTCAAGTAGTTATTCAGAGATCTTTATATAGTTATTTCAGATCAATATTTGTACAATAAAGGGAAATAAAATATTTAGTAGTTCTTGTAGTTGGCTTGTATGATTGAACAACCTACGAGTTATTCCCCCAGAGTAAGAGTAACTTAATTAGGACTAGCCGTAGTGTCTTATCTTGCTCATACTTAGAGTTTATAAGTTATAGGCTAACGTTACAAAATGTTACATCTACGTTTCTGTTCTGGTCCCACATTTATGCCCCTGGTTGTAACAGACGTATTCAAACAAAAAAAAAAATAAAGATGCTGAAAAATTTCTCTTCTCTTCATAATAGGCGTACAGCCTGTTCCATCCAGAAATTAAGAGTCCTTCCAGCTCGTTTTCGGTCTTGCAGGAAAAATTTCCCACGGTACATTATTCACGGCGTGGGTAAGTAGCACTCCTTAATGACTGTGGTACCAAAACTCATCACAGCAACTACTTCCATTGAATATGAGAGTAACTATCTTTATACTTTGTGTAGAGCGACTCATTCAAAATTGATCCAATAGATTAATTTCTAACGGGGATATTGTACCATGTTTCTTACAAGAGCACACAGCACAAAACCCAAATTATTGTGAAGGCGTACTGATATGTGTTCGTGGCGCCCCATTTCAGAGAAATACGGCTGACCGCGAGCAACCACACAATACAGCAGTAATCGTCCGTATCTCGTAGCGAGCTGCCTTTATGGATATGTTCAGCAATGGAGTTTCGTGAATTTGACACTTGTCTAAGGTAATTTAGTTAAAGGCTGTTCACGATAAAGTGAGGCCTTTTGAAATGAACGTTAGAAAAAGTCACTGCCCCTGAACGAGTACATTTAAATGGGCGCACTGAGTGATACTTGCCCAGTAAAGTTGGTAATGATGTATGGGAAACAGTTAAATATCTTAACGTCGAATAAAAAGTGTTAGGTAACCATTTGTGTTGACGTACATTATTTCGCTTTCTGTTTTGTCAACGCATCAAATGTAAAATTAAAGGATTTGTATAATATTTAGCCTAATTTCCTAAAAATTTCAGTTTTACTTCACAGATGCATGAATAAACCTCTATTAAGGTTAGGGCCTCTCCTAGGCAAACCCAGTTAGTGCTAGTTGCGACATTAAAGCAAATTATTTCCCTTGTACTTCAGTAGCCTAGGAGCAGGTCACCTTCACCCAATGTGTAGGTTACATACTTCGACAACAGACATTGGTAGCATGCACGAGTCACCTAGGTATTTATTGTCTAAATAAATACCTAAACTTAAACGTATCCACGAGTTAAATGTTGTACTGTAGCCTATCCACCACCAGTATTTGACCGACGAGTGGTAAGCAATCGACAGAGTTTAACCTAGAAATTAATTCCCCTTCAGGGACATGTCAGTTGCACACACACATCTTTCGACGGCCACCCATTCTGTTCAACCCCTAGAACACTCCACAGAGTCAGGACAGCCAACCCCACTTGTATTTTTAACTGAAGCCCATAGCAAAGGTGCTGGCAGAGATAGCTGCAGGGTATTGGAGGCCCTATGCTTATGGTTACACCCAGCAGTGGCAGGAAAGGCGGTGTACGACCCACGACTCCATGTGCTTGCACTGTTAGGCAGTCGGGGAGCGCACCATCAGCCATTGTCGGCTTAAACTCCAAGTCGGGGATTGTCGATAGTTTGTCAACAAAAGGACATCTTGTAAGCTCAGTCTATGCCATTCCACAGCAGACACGGAGCTCAAAGAGTAGTTAAGAAGGCAGAGTTTAGTGCTGCCAAGCAGGTCTGTGTGGTAAACCTCGTTATACCAGGAGTCGACACTTCTAGGAGGCAGGCCCAAACCGCCTGTCGCGCAGCGAGATCGACCTCTCCCATCGGAACCTACAGGTTCCACTAACCCGGGACAACCCGGCTAAGAAGTGCACCCGGTAGTCTGGGCCCTGACCAGCAGAAGTGACACCAGGCTCGGGAGGACCAATCCACACATCGGCAGCTGGGCCAGTAGAGTGGAACCATCACCACACAGACGCCCAGCAGAACCAAGGACTCCACCAAGCTATTTTAAGTCTACTTGCCCCAGATGACCACTGTTGCGAGGCATGTTGCCAGACCTAGTGTCGCCTACTACATACCTAGTAGACAGCAAACCAGGATGACGCTAGTCTCCAGTAAGATAGGGAACTGAGTTTCCCTCAGTAGCGAGTCTATTTTCACCCAGAACTTAAGTGACCTACATCAAGGTCTTTTCTGGTGCCAAACGTGGGGCATCGGCATAAATTTGTTGACCAGTAAGCGCGGGACCAGATCAGTACGGCCCGAGATTAAGATTAAATTAACCAGGACCGATAAGCCTGACTTCGAGGAGTCTAACACCTCGTGGCACTTAAAACCAACATGATTGACAACGAACCGGCGCAACAGGCCAGTAGTGTGGCCGATGTGACGCTTAGTGCGTAATTATGCAACTTACAAGGGCTTGGGGATTAATTGAATTACGTGCACCCAGTGTAATCACGAACCAACTCTTTGCCTTGGCTGGGCCGACGAGATGAGGAATATTGAGGGATTGGAATTCAGGTTGGATTAAATGTCCGGGTCAGGGTACGAACATGGTACATTGTATCATATGTAATGAACTATACCACCACAGGTGCATCGGGTAGCCGGAAGAGTGAACCACCCGACTAGGCTCCAGCCATCGGGTAGGGTACATTCAACCAAACGATTTAGCTCCAGGAGATCCAGCGACAGGTAGCTTCGAGGCCATGCATCTTCCCACTTATGCAGGCCGACCTGACGAAGACCCTGTGTCCTTCACCGTCGAGTGTGCAAAGGAACTGACCGATCATATGCGAAAGAGAATGGGTTAGCTTAGTTGACGGGCAACTTACTGGCAAAATGGTGGGAATGATATGGGGAATTCGTAACCGACTGGCCTCAACTGTGTAAACGGCTAGCAGATAATTTCACCGGCGAAGAGGTCGTAGCAAAACTCACTAAGGAGTTCTATAGCAAGACATGAGCCCACCAGAGGCACAAATCTTTATTAGGCGGAAGGAACAGATGTACCGCCGCATTTCCTACTATGGACGAGATCCACTTTTTACAAAAGTGGGAGGAAGCTACTTAACCTTCGGAACATATTGCTCATGGCCCGACCAACTACTCTGGACGAACTAGTAGACAGAGTCCGAGAAGTAGAACATTATAAAGCGTAGGCCGCTCTCGATACACCTAAGGCCATTAAGGTCAGCGACAACTGACCTGCTCCGACAGAACAAAGGCACCGGCTTCAGCCAATACTGCCAGACTGGCGTTTTCACCCAAGTGTGTTATGTCTGGGACATCACTACAAGGACCGTCTCCGAAGGAATACCGGGACGAGAAATCCAAGTGACCTAGTAACCCACCACTTAGTAGTCGGCACGAAACTCCGAAACGCGCATGGCGGGGGGGGGGGGGGGAAGCAGGCCCCAATAACCGACAAGTCAGGGCCCAACATCCAGAGACTAAATAATGAGGATGTTCTGCCAGTCGCCCCTCCTATAGAAATATAAGTTAACGGCCTTCGGGCACTAACTCCTAGATTCAGCAGCAACTGGGAATTTCATTCGTGCCACAATATTCGTTATCAGCCCCACCCTGACTGAAGTAGTGATCTTTGGTTACGACAGCAACAATGCATCATTAACCATTAAAGCAGTGGGCCTACCTCAAGGACAAATACAGAGTTACCGCAAACTGGGAACACAGCCCAGAACTCTTAATTCCCGAAGCCATCAACTCTGACCTAATTAATTACGAGTTGGATGAGTCGGCCTTTAAGAGTTCAAAACCATACTAAACGAACATACTGGAAGGGGGGGGGGGGAGCATTCGGACAAGGTCGTCTTCAAGAAACACGATCTACACAACACAATATATGTACAACCGAGACAATCTACAGCCGACCTTATAGAGTATCGGCCCGCCAAAGTCAATCATGGACCAAGTAAATGACGTGAAAAACCAGGAATAGCAGAACCATCAAACTCGCCTTACAACTCTGGTAGTGTTGGTACCCAAGAACGTCTACAAACTGTGGTTCTGCATGAACTGTAAAGCACTTAACGAAGTGACTCACCCCCATAGCTCCCTCAGTCACTAACTTGTATCGCACATTATATATAAATATATAGGGGAAGCCAAGAAATTCAGTACCCTTGTCTAGATACTGGCAGATTGCAGTACTGACAGCCATAAATACACAGCAATTACCACACCACAAGGAGAAACCTTGCAATTAAAGAGTAATGCCCTTTGGGCTTAAGGATGCCTACCAGATTTCAACGACTCATGACGGCCTATGTACTCACCGGATGTTGGCGAATTTTGTTTCGCATACTTAGAAGTCAATTCGCAAACCTGGGAAGAGCATTTAGCTCACATCCAACAAGTATGCTAAAGACTAACATGGCATCGCATTTAAATTATGCGAGAGTTATTCGGAAAGATTGATGATTGATAGACTACTTAGGGCAGTGAAGTCCATAGGTAATTTCTCACATCATTCGATTTGAGCCATAGAGGAATTATAGGGATCCACAAACAAAAACAACTTCGATGCTACCTAGGACTAATTGGCTATGCGAACATGGCTGACCTGATGGCACCTCTACATGCACTCCTCGAAAACTAGGTGGGAATGGCAGGACCGAACAGACAAGCATTCCAAGCACTTAAACAGCTCCCCCACCTGGGGGTTGGAGGGCACATTACTTATCCTTCAAACAGACGCCTAACTGGACCAGGGGCATCCTATATCAAACCTGTCAGGATAGCAGACACCCCCCCCCCCCAATTGATTGCTTATGCACTTGCCAGATTAAACAAGACCGGGCAAACATCACATTAATGAGCAGGAATGCCTCGCAGTAATATGGGCCATTCATAAATATCGTTATAATCTAGACAAGTCATTTTATATTATGTACAGACTCCAAAGCAAGCCAGTGGCTAAAAGAATCCCGTAGTGCAAAAGCCAAACTGTTCAGGTGGGATAAGGTCCTTAAAGAGTTTGACCGAGGTGCAACATTGCCCGGGGAGAGAATAAGATTCACCAGATGCTCCGTTAACAACTAAGCTTGGACAGCGAAAAGGAGGAAGAAAACTGGGCCAAGATGGCATCACCAGCTCCACCGGTAACCTGGCCACAAGCCAAAGAACAAATCCGACCACTTCTACTTAGGATAAGTCTACAAGCCACCAAGTTACCTGGAGCACTTCAGATGTAGACTATGTAGTCTTGACCCGAAGTGGACAACTGGCCACCCAGTGGAAAATATGGGTACTCCAGGCACTAAGGGAAGATTTGTGCCACCGCTATCACCACCAAGATCATCCCTAGGCTGGACACCCAGGGACACGTGAAACACTGTTGGATATCAGGAACTGCTACGGCTGGGATGGTTCGAGCCGAGATGCGTGGCACTACATCAGCCAGTGCCAGACATGCTGTCGAGTGAAGACGTACCCCCAGGCACCACCCAGGAGACCTAAGACAGCCAACCTCATGGGCCCCTATCCCAGGAGCACGAAAGGCAACCAGTACCTATTTGTAGTTGCAGACCTTTTCGCCAAGTGGGTCGAGGCATTCCTATACAGCCAAGAAGCCACACCGATAAGGACATTGTAAAACAAGGTATTCACTCACTGGGGTTACCTGCAAGCTATTCTTACAGATAACATAACCCAATTCAAGTGTGCCCAATGGCAATGTGTGCAACCATTGGGGAATTGACACATGGACACACCACCTTACCACCCGCAGGCCAACCCCACTGAACAGAGGGATAAAGAAATGCCTATCAGTGTGAGTAGCGATCATAGCCACTGGGATATTCATATTTTAACAATACTATTTGTACTCCGTAGGCAGACAGGCAGTCGACACCAGCCCCAGCCAACTTGTTCTAGGCCAGCCACTTTGTAGACCCGGCGACTGGCAATGGAAGAGCGAGCCGACCAAAATGCTGCAACCCAAAGGTATGAGACTAGCCTCATTAGCTCGAACGAAGCAAGCCCAAGATAGCTACATACATAAGAAAGGCCCACCACCTAAGACTGGCGTCAGAGGATCCCACCTAGGGGAAGCGGTGCTTGTGAAGTCACCCATTAGGTAAGGCCAGCACACAATTCAGCACCAGTCTTGCCAAGTGGGACAGACCTTATGGAGTGGTAGGCCGACAAGGCAAAGTTTACCTGGTAGAAGATGCGGCCGTACACGGAAATGCCCGACCTAGAGTACAAAATAGCAACTGCAACCTCACAACCAAGAACACCCCATCTAGCTCTGGCAAGTCCAGAGGGCCACTGTTTTGGGACACATGAACAGACCTAGTCGCAGACTATATACCTAAGAGCCAATCAGGCCGAAGCTAGGCTCTGGTAAGATAAGGGTACAGTTTTCCCCTTTGTAGCGAGACTGATCTAGCACGGTATTAATGTCTCATGTCAGCCAGAACTTAAGCGTCACTTTGAACAGAAAATTTTGTGCGAATTTAACTATGGTAAATTTCACACTAGAAATATTTGTGTAAATCCTGGTTATCTTAACATAAAATCAGTTAAATTGACAAACATTCGTATTTGCGATCTAAATGTTACCAGACAATCTAGAATTTTATGAAAATCACAGAACACCAGCTGGAAATTGTGTAGGTATTGTTAACATAACTGTCCAACTATATCTAAGAGTTCTCGAAAAATGCAGCATAACTATTGCCGTATACACAAACTTTAGTAATATAAGACTAACCCCTTGCCCCCCCCCCCCCCACAAGAATACATAATTTGTTAGCTTTCTACAGATTTTAGACCTGAAAAAATTGAGTTACTTGCGCTACCAAGTAAACAGTCTTTGTATTGGCTTTGCTTACAGCATGTTCAGGTTTCATAAGATGGCTGTTATATTGGGGCTCTAGCATTTAATTAGAATAGCAACACTGGATCAATAAAGTGCAAACATGATTTATCGAACATATGAGGAACAGTTTGCAGCATGCTGTTAGGCATCACAAAACTGCCATTATATTAGAACACTGGCATTCAGTTGGATCAGCACAAGCAAATGATTGAACATGTGGAAGTCTGCAGTGTGTAGTTTAGGTTTTATCAAAACTTTCTTGGACCCTGTGCAGCATGCAGCCCTGTGGCTTAAGTTACGTTATCGCTAAAAGTTTATAAATTATTTGTGAAGTCTTTCAAACAAGTTAGATAGCTTTTGAACGTTCAGGTTACAGATCTCCAACAAAAAGCTTATAAATGGGCTTGAATTAAATGGAAGAGATCTAGAGAAATAACATCCAATTAGGCAAAAATGTCGAGAGATTTACTGTATTTAAATTCCACAAATTTTGGCCAAAAATTTGGGTTGACTATTTTAATTACTTCAAGATACAGCACATACAATTCCTATACGCTGCACAAAATAAAATCTTCAAGATTTAAATCACATAACCAACAAGAATGGGTGATGATGCAGAAGTCTCCTGACTAAATCAGGAGGGTTGGCAGGTATAGTAAATATAGCTTATTTTTATAATGAAATTTACCCATAAGAAGTATTTATTGAAGAAAGAATGAAACAAGACACTTGATTAACTTTAAAGCTTCCCCTCAATTTACACTGTTACTCAAAAATTAAGGACATCCACTGTATTTTGCTAAATATATTTGCAATCTTTCAACTGGGAAACCAGCCATATAAATTATTTCTTACCTTTGTTTCCCAGTTCCAGTCTTCATGTCTGTAGCATGTCCCTTTATACTTCCATTTCAACTATGTTCCATTAACAGTTCCAGCAGAATCTCATTTCCCCTGCTCAATGGCAATAGGACTACATTTTAGACAGGGAACACCGCCATCCAAACTACATTTAGATTCAGAAGCATCTGCATCTATAGCTTGCACCATGCCTTTGACATGGAAGCTACCCTTCCAAAACACTGGCTTTGCAAGAGGACCACTACAGTAATTAGTCAACTCTTTATGGGAAATTTAATAGCCTGCCTTTCATACACTAGTTCTCTCAAACAGATGCTCCATTGTTTACTATGTCCCTCATACTGCAGATCTCAACACTTAATTTTTTTTTATTATGTAAGAATATTGTGTAAATTGCAAATGTTACGAAGAACAGAGCTGTCAAGTCTTCTTTCAGTTAAATGTTTGTAAAAGTACAACATTTAGGTGCACTGTTAAGTTTTAAATTTACAAGCCAAATCTGAGGAAAAATCATACCACTACAAAATGAATGACAAATTTCACACACCACCTACTACCATAAATTTCTGGCAGATTTAAAACTTTACTTCCAAACACATACCGACAAGTGTTCATTGTACAAGGTTATATAGACTACCTTCACAATGAGTTTAGGACGTAACAATTTTAAAACTTCGGAGAAAAATTACAAACATTAACATGGCAAAAGCACTTTAACGACAAAAATAAAAAAATTGTACCAGAATTCTTGGGCCTAAAAAACTTTGCCATGGAATGGCAAACTATCTATTAAGGCCGAAAATTTAGTCCAAACAGTTTAAGTTTTTAATGGCATTTGGTGCTTTACAAAAAGTAGAACAAATACTGCAAAGTTCTCAACCATAACTAGATTGAGCTACAAATAACCTTAAGTAGGAGATTAAAGTCACGACTACATTCCAATTTAACAAATTTTATTGTGGATGACAATACGACTAAAACCAAATAACTTGTTAAACCCTGCACGGAAAAATATTTTAACATAATGAAATATACCACAATACAGAGAAACATTTTTCTGACAGAAAAATCAGCAACCAGAAGGAATATGGATTTCATTCATCAGCTGTAGAAAATTTGCCACCTGCAAAATATGCCATGCCACGAAAACTTACAAGGATATAAATGAAGGGCATGCATAATCCACATTCTCATGTGTACACCCATTAATTTAATTCCATAAAAGAAATGTATAAACAATATACACAATTGTGTATTGCACACATTTGCAAAGTACTGCAGAATTTTTGAAAAGTTAGCAAATCAAACAAAGTCAAACTAAATGGGTGTCCCAATTTAAAACTAAACAGTACACTGCTGCACGCAGCTCGACACTTCAACATTCATATCGTTCAGGGTTTTTAGGTCAACAGAAAAATGAGTACAAGTCTTTTGGATAATTTACATTATGTGCATCCTACTTCTTGTGTCCATATATTTGAAATGCGTATCACAGTCCCTCTAACGCTGTATGCAATGATATCAACAGGAAAGTCACTAACTTCCACAACTCTTCGATTCTTGATACGGTTATGCTTGCATCGTGGAGGAACTGGCCGCCATCTCGCGTCATATGGTAACGACCACGAATGTTGGAATTTATAATGCTGCTGTGTACTGTCACTGGACTTCTAAGCTATCAGTGCCTTCATTTCATCGTACAACACTAGCACCAGCGCACCACCGGTCCCTCGGAGGACGTTTGAGAAAGCACCCTTGAAGAATGCCTTTCCACCTTCTGCCCTGTAGATAGTCCCCCAGCAGTGCATGGTGTTCTTGTAAATAATATCTGCCTTAGCCCTGCCAGACTGCATCATCATACGCCTACGGACTGTGTCGAAGGGGTACGACACGATGCCAGCAACTGTCGTCACAGCCTGTAACGAGAATTTCAAAGGTTCCTGAAGTTTCCAATCACACCCAACCATCAACAATATAAATATAAACTTATTACAAAGTTATGCAGAGCATACAGGTGGGTTGTACAGGCAAGCTTTAAAAATGAGATATTTGACCATTTTCATGAATTTTTTCTCCAAACATACACTTTATGACAAATGTAAATATGTAGCTTGGATTGCATAAGTTTTAGTCCTCTGTGATATTCAGCAGAGTTTTCTCCCCTTGCATAGCTGGTAGCATAGTATCCTGACACCCTCCTGTGTTTCGACTGGTTTGGAGGGGTATACTTTCACTCCTGATGCTAGGCTTTCCCCTCCAGTCTCTGCTGAGAACACACTGACTGGTTGATAGCCTGTTTTAACTATCAAATGCATGTTGCGTATTCCACATTTGGTGTCATTTTCATATTCATTTGAAAGTTTTGGGATGGCCTGTATTCAGTGTGTGATTACAATTAATTATAAACTGTATTTTGTGATGCCAAAAATTTCCATACATTCGGAATTTCAGTAGAAGAGGTTTCAGACATGTACAACTTCTAACCTTAAACTTTCAAACTGTCAAATTTTGTTCCGCGCTCACTCGATCAGCTGAACGTGCACGGAGAAGTTATCGATTGGGCAACATATTCACGGCACCTGGTGGCTGCAAAGGGATTGCCGGCACGCTACAGTGGCTGCAGGATATCAAAGCCCAAGTGTGTTACTGCTACCCCAGGTGTTCGTGGCCCCCAATGCTATCTGAAGTTGGAATTCGAGCGTGCATGCAGTAGGCATTGTGTAAAATTACGGCAGTGGAAAACAGCGACATTTCAAATATACAAGTTTTATCTGTTTTTATTAAGAATTTGGATACACTCCATATGTCCTTGTGTCATCGGTGTGGTATTTTGAAAGTATGTGTATGCTGAGAGGCCCACATTAGTGGTATAAGTTGCGCATATTTTTTTCAGCATGCCGCTAATCCTATCAAAAATAAAGGGCAAAAAATTACTCGTGCAGGAAGTAATTTATAATGTCTTGACATTCATGAAAAACAAAGCCAAAGATCTGACATTCATGGAAAACAAAGCCAAAGATCTGGAACTGTATTCCCAAAGAAAAAGCTCAGCTGCGGACAGCTGCAACTACTGGTGTATCTTAGTGCAGTGCAGAAGATAAAAGCGGAAACAAATAGGATCGGAACTGATGGAGGAGCCTTTGTTACACCCAATAAGAGACAGAGGGCCTGAAAAATTCCAGTGTGATGTTAAATCACGCAGTACTTTGTAAGACTGTATACAACTTTTATGTAACAGAGAAATATGTCCCAACCATCGAAAAGTCACAGAAAAAACTTAGAACAGATTTTCAAGGCAGTAATAAACCATTACAAAAACTTTTGAAAAAGATTAGTTTTTGTTGTGAAAAAATTAAGTCGCAGCATCTTGACAAAATCTGATAACACGACAGAAGAAAATTAAATATTCAAGATCTTTAAGGTGATTTAGAAACAAAAATATAAATATCGCATACGTGGACGAAACACACACTCATCGCCGTGCAACAGAAATCCTGAGTGATTACTTGTGCACGGCCTACTGATGACACCTGTTTCGAAAGAATAGCGACTGAACCGTTCATGCTGGAGGTGAAAATGGCTTTGTTCCAAATTTTATTAGTGATGTGGAAGTCTCAATATACAGGAGACTACCATCACAGCATGAACAAAGAAAATTACTAAAAGTGGCTAACGGGAAAAACTGGTACCTAGTATACCTTTCAACAGTCGTCTTAGACAACACATGTTATCACGTCAGGATTAATAAACATCCAACTCTACGAAACGGGAAATGCAAGAGTGGTTGAGACATAACATTCCATTTGCAGATGATATGCTTAAGCAGACAATATGAGCTTAAACAGCACAAGCCTCGACAAGCTGTCTAGTTGGACGAAATATTTAAAATTTACGGACACAACTCTCAGTTTACACCCTTATCACCCAGACTTAAATTTTATTGAAAATATCTGGGCTGAAGTGAAAGGAAAAGTTGAGTCTCAAAATGTCAACTTTATTTAAGCAATGTGCAACGACTGCTAAGTGTGACAATATAGGAGCAGACGACTGGAAACCATACCGTGAGCATGTGAAGAAGCTTGAAAATGAGTATTACGACTTGGATGCTCATTTTGACATTGACCCCATTATAATAATGCTAGGTGTGGACAGCGACAGTACGAACTACTGCAATACGGGAACGTCAAGTGACGAAATTGAAGGAGTCCCTGTGCTGGAAGGCAGCAGTGCATTAGAGTGGTGAGTAGCCAATGTTTTCAGTTACAATGTACATGCAGTTATTGCCAGCCCTACTGGTTCCCTCCCTCCCTCTGCCACACCAAGCAGAGGTAAAACTGTGACTTGTCCCAAGCTATCAGATTTCCTGTGTGCATCCACTGTACTACTGTTGCCAACACCTCGTGCCTGTGGAAAATTTCTGTCTTTTAAAGTAATTAATTGTATTTTACTGCAAAGAAAACTTAATTTTCAGACAGTAATGTAATTTGAGACAAATGAATAAATAAGGCATACTTGCCAACTCTCCAAGAATTAGGAAGACATTTTGAAATTCTAAAATTTTGCATAAATGATATGCAGCAATTCTGATGAAAAATAACTTCTCATAAATTCACTTCTAGTCCCATGGTTACATTATCACACAGCTACGTTGTTCCGTTTATTAAAACTACTTAAACACAATTTCAATTCAAACATATTGAAACCCTAAAGAATTGGTTGCATGCTCAAAAAAAATGTTTCTAATTCACCTCAAAATTCGAAGAAAAATGACATTTAAGAAATTCAAGCTTTTCACTTTTAAGTCCACAATAAATCACATTAAGAAAAAATTCACTGCTGTTCCCAGAAACCCAAGTTATTTTGGTACCTAGGCCCTATGTAGAAAATCCCAGTTTAAAATGAATATTCAGTCATTCTGGCTTATGGATCTAACAGTTGCTTTTTTTGCTTTGTGTGCTACCATAACTGGTTGCCATTCCAACTTTTATTTTTGTTATAATCACATAATATACTATTTAGGGATTATTTTATTGGTGGTGTGGGGAGATATAGTTTTATAGTAATGTCTTTCACGAGACGTGATTGTTCTGTGGTTCTTCTTATGAAATAGTAGTGATAGGAACTTACATTGTTTTCGTAATGTAATGGAAAATTGTTTTTACGGAAGTAACATTCAGTTACTATAACCTCTCAATTTTAACTTCATCAAAAGAACTAAATAGATAAATGCGTATCTGTTCGTAAGTTAATGATGCAAGAAATACTTAACACATCATTGCATTTTTTATATAATGCAATAATTATGCCACTGGCAATACCGATGTACGAAATGCACAATGTAAACATGTTCAGCAAATTTAAGTTTTAACATAAAAATTGTTAGAACTTCAATTAAATAAATTTGCTAAAACAGGGTTTCTAAGTATATTTCAAATATTCTAACAATATTCTAACACGAGCTATTTCATGAAAGCAAAAAATTTAAACTTTACAACGTAAAAACCTTTCCGCTCACACTTTACAGTCAAAGAAAATGGCAGAATTCAGCGCACAATAACTTTTACAAAGGCAAACGCGTGTCAATTCATTCCACAGAGGCGACTTGTGAAAAGGCACCTACGACGATCAACATTTAATGAATTAAGCAAAACAAACATAATGAACTGCATATACAATATTCCGACAGTCCGCAAGAAATTATCACATAAATATTGACAGAAGAGAAAACTATGGCAACCAGGCAATGGAATTTTTGCTGTGTGCGGTGGTAATGATGCCAGTGTCAGGGCCAGCCAAGTGCCACTAGATTGGGTTATACTCTGGTTGGTTGGTTGGCTGGCCAGTCCGGTGGCATGAGAGTGTGGGAGGCCATGCCTCTTGGCACCTCCCACATGCAACTGTCTTGACATCTCAGTACCCTATCACAAAAAAAGTTTTTGAACAATGAAGGTAGAAAAATTCTGAAGATATTTACACCTATCGTAAAATCTTACAGTAAAATCAATTTTCGCACATCTTCCAGAAAAATCTAACAGTTGGCAAGTATGAATAAGGTGATAATTGACTCCTTCAAAGTCATTAAAAATTAATAATTAAAAACCACATCCTCAGATTTTCCCGGTATGGAGTTACACTGCACTTGGCTGTGTGCTTACCTACCCATTATTGGATGGCAAAAGGTGTAATAGGCAGTTACATTTTATCAGTTTAATGAAATTATTGAAATCAATTATAAATCTGAATTTCCCGCAATAAGTTGCTGAAAATTAACTTTACACTTATACAAGTCGCTCAATGTTCAAACAAATTTTGGCAACAAGGAGAGGTCAAGTATATGCTTCTGGGAATATAATTTTACCTGCGAAGATGGTGTCCCTGAATGAAATATTAAGATTCTAAATCATGTCAATTTTTCACCAGATACAATGAAATGCTAACCTTACCGAAAAAAACACCTGTTCAAATAATTCCCCATTAAAATGTTTTGCACAACATTTTCAGGCGAAACCATTTGTTTTAAAATAAAGTGATGACAGATGCAACTATTTCAAGTGACAATCTATGTAAAATTTATATGCTCGCCAGGTGCAGTTTATTTTCTCTGTGGCCAGCGTGCAAAGGCAATCTAGCGCAGCCAAGAAAATTGCCTTTTTATTTTGCTAGACAGCAGCTTCCCCTCTTGAAAGCATGTGTGAGGAAGGAAGGTGCATGGCTGAGATAAAGGGTGTAAGGACACTAGGTCGCTACGCTGGTTGCTAGGTAACACCATTTCTAGTCAGGCATAAAAGGGACAGTAGCACAAGCCAGCCTCATCGCACGCCAGTGATAAACAGTTGCACGCACGACGTTTTACACATCCAGTTACTAGATGTTTGCATAACCACCAGTTCAAAAACTATAGGTAAGGGAATCTTTGGCAACTGACCTGAAATATGCTTCAATTGACGCACCATGCGATAAACTATAAAAGCAGTTTATCATTAACATTTAAATACAAATTTTGCAGAGACAATAAAGAATCGGTCTGGATGAGATTTATCAGAAAATGCAATAACGATATGTCTATAGTCAACTGTACTAGATTCCCATTTTTTTAAAAAGTAGATGCACATACTACCAGCCAAGACCCACAACCAAAAAAGGTCATACTACTTAACAGCTGGCTGCCATTGCCATTTATTACCAAAAATACTAATGGTTTATTATCCCTCCTGGCAGCAAACATCTTCAAAATTTTGAAAAACAAAGTGAGCCAATGAAACATTAGAACATTACATTTTTTGTAATTTGCCATCTACTGGATTTTCTCAGGATGTCCACCGCAACCCTACTTTGGAATTTCCTGACTTTTCCCTGGCCTATTTTTCAGGAACAGAAACCTTCCAGTAACTTTTTTTTACTGCTAACAGGACAAATTTACCATCAAATTTAATGTAACTGACCAATAGAGAATGTTTTCTTCAGCCCATCAACATTTCTTGCGATAAACATCACAATAGTGCCCATTACAAACACACAATACTTATAGGCCATATGTCACACTGTAAAATTTTTTTATTTACAGTTTAGAAACAAAAACTGAAATCTTAAAAATGTATATGCTCATTATTAAATTATCCTGTATTCCCACAACTATAATCCATTTCATATAAGTGGTCTCAAATTTGACAATGACCAACCTACCCAGTATGTAAACAGTAAATGCTCTCGCTCCTACAGTATTTTATCAGCTGATGAACTGCTGCGGGATCAGTGTTGTTAGGTTGGCTATGACTTTTGGAAGAAAATAGTACTCTGAACTAAGTCTTAATTACACCATTTATGGTTTAAATTATGTTTCTAAAGCAATATTAATTTCTTTTTGGCTATTAGTAACAGGACTAACACGTTCAGCATTTATGATAAGAGTGTTGACATATACGAACAGTAAACGTTTCCAGCCAATGGCTAGCCATTGTGTTTCCAGCCCGGTGAAGGCAGTTGTGCATGCAATTTTTTTCTCATCGTGGTTGTTATACGAATAGCTTACTGGTGTTGTCGGAATATTTAATCGGTAGTTGATTATTTTTTATATAATTTTTCAAACACGGTTGTAGGTACCGGTGTAGTGCATTTTGTTTAGTGAAGTATAATATTAATCGCCACATCGTTAAAACTGCTCCTCCCGCCATTTTCCTAACCACCTTCCACAATGAAGTGACTAATATAATTTCCTTAAGTTTTAAGTTTGTATCAGTGCTTATTTTACTGAATGATCCGCAAATAAATTATTAAATGCTAGTTATGAACAAACGTGATTTTAGAAAAGTAAACTTGCAAAGATTGCCTTTGAAAAAAAAAAACGCGTTCAAGAGGTTATAACAATAAGTCTGAGTGTTTTGTAAATGTATTTGTAAACCGTTAATGTAATTATTGAAATGCACGTGGCCTGATAAATGCCACACTTTCCACACTTTTGTAGCGAGTGAATAATATCTGTCTACATCATAAATTCGAGTGTAAGGTAAACTTCGGTCAAAGTGTGCATGTATATATTACTGCATCTGTACGAATACATACGGTGACGTATGTATCGCATTTTGTATTTTCATTAAGTTATAATTTCTGAAGTTAACTAATTTGAATGTTATTTCCATACGAGCAAAATTTTCCACTGCTCCATCAAAACAATATGCAACTCAAAACTCCAGACACTCATGCTGGAATCGCATAGACACAACCAAAACAACCACGACATTTCAATGCGACGACTAGAATTTACAGCACGACCGACACCACACAGCATTTAACCTAACTATTTAGAAGGTGGTGAACAAGAGGGAAATTGTAATACATAATGACAAACTGGTATTGCTAATGCACACAGAAGTAAAAGTATTTTTAAGAGTTAGATAAAGTAGTTTTCAATTAATTTTTCTTTTAAGCTGCATATTTACCATTGTAGGGAAAACTTTCAATACAATTTCATTTTGCTATGTTGTAAATTCTGTGCATCATGCCACATGACACTAATAGAAATCATTTCTAATCCAAAATTGCTGGTCGGACAATAGAATCGGTCAGGCTTACGACCTATCTTGTACTTCATTGGATGTTGGCCGCCATGTCTTGAGTGTTGGGGCTGTGATTCCGGCATCGAAAGATCAAAATAAACCAGTCTCACGAAGGTCTATGAACTAAAGCCCCACCCCCCCCCACACTTTTTCCCACAAAATAAAAATTATACCTTTATTGGGCCCACATTTCATTGCTATGAACATTTATTATCAATTGAAACAAACACTGGTTCTGGAGGGTTTCAAAATGTAAAGCTTACTGACCATACAAACTTCTAAGACAACTTTTCGATATCAAGTAAATTACAACATGCTTATCAAACAAAATTCTTTCAATTTAAGCACCCAACAAAGGTGCTCCAACATCATACAGAAGTGTCATGCATCAGCAGGAACTGCAACATTTCAAAATTTATGCTAAGGAAAATTAACCACGATTTCTTCAATCTTGGGTAGGTGGAGCTTTTTAGTGTGCAAGTAACCTGTTAGTTTTATATATTGTTGCAGTAGGTTACATCTGCTTATCTAGAGCACTTTGCAACATCTCTGAACTGAAATACAGTTTTTCATTAGGTACCAGAGAACAAGCCTAGGGCTGTATTCACAATTTTGAGGGAGGGAGGTTGTGAGAATTTCAGCATGAATATCAACATTGAGTTAGAAAAGTTTTTATTCGTAGGTATTTGAGAAAAGTTATTAAAGTATTTTGTATGTAGACCTGCAATATTTAACATTTAAGTTACTTAATTTCAGTAATTATAATAACTCATTTAGTAACATTTGCTTAAATATTATTTTGGCTACCTACTAACATTTTGAGAATTATAACCATCGTAAAAGTATCAGTCTGTAGAGAGTTGAATTGTGAACTTTTAATGCAATAGTAGGCATAGTCTGTATGTAAGAATGTATACCATCTTTGAAAAGGTGTGGGAGGAGGGGCGGTATTTGTGTATTGCTGGCGGGGGGGGGGGGGGGTCCTTGGTATTTGGTGTTCGTGGAAACCACGCAAAATTTTTATGTTTACAAGAACTTTCCTTAGG
This sequence comes from Dryococelus australis, assembly GCA_029891345.1. Lineage (NCBI taxonomy): Eukaryota > Metazoa > Arthropoda > Insecta > Phasmatodea > Phasmatidae > Dryococelus > Dryococelus australis. Next base: position 70,875,986 of record CM056999.1, read on the forward strand.
TAAGTGTAGCAAGATTAGTTAATATATTTTGAACCAGCAACTGTTTGAACAGTCCTTCACAGCTTCTAAAAGTCATTTGGGAGGAGGCACATGCAATGTTTACAAAAACAGGCAAACACATGGTGTTTGCAAACAGTCACCCTCAATGACAGTTCAGCTGGATACAGCCAACCAGATGCCAATGGCACTACTTGCCTACAACTGTTAAATATGAGATCACTTATATGAAATGTACTATAATAACTTTTGCAGAATAGCCATTATTTACATTTCCCCTGACAAACATGACATTTTGACTTTCCCCTATAATATGAAATTGATCAACTTCCTTGTTTCCTCTGTGGGTGGGAACCCTGATCTCTGGTTTACCAGACTACACATCTCACAATTAGTCTAGTAAACAGACCCTTCCAAAGCTTAGTCCACGGACACAGGTTTAAATCCAGACAGAATTATTTTACAAAAATTTTAACTATAGCTATTACATGAAAATCTGCATATTATATATATATATATGAAATACTACCATGTTCACTGTCAATTACAACTAACAGTTACAATACTTCGATGTTTTAAGTTTAAACGACTGTCCTCCCCAACCTGGCAATATGGGCAATTCCATATATTGCTCGATACTCCTTCCATGTAATCCATTTTAAGGGTAACTGATGCTCACAACATATTTACTATATGATGCAATGTACAAAGTATCTAGTAAATAAAATTACATCTGTTTAAGTACGTACTCTATACTTCCTGTATACATAAAGACTAATTTTTACCCACAGGTTTACAATGACTAATGTCAGTGTAAACTTTTTATTCTCAAACTTCACACTTTGAAGAAATTACACCATGAGCTCCTAGCATCAGCTACAATAAAATTTTAACACAACATTAACACTTAGTCATTAAGTGTTGCAATGTGTTAATGTGATTGTTCTCCCATACATCTAATTCATCTGTCCCTACCTTTACATATTATTATGCATGCAATAGGTATTTGCAGGAAGTCTTGTCAAAATACATGCCTACATTGGTAAACTAAATATAAATACTTCAGCCTCTTACAACGGAACTCTTTCTACGCAGTTTAAATTGTGACTTTTGTATTGACAACGAGCTGTTTCAGATCATTTAATTCTGTAGTTTGATGTGATTAGCATATTGTTACACGTTTGTAACAAAAATTTAGCTGTGCCATATACTTTATACACTGCTACATACATATTGTTAACACTGATGAAAATGGGCTATTAAGGAAAACTGCAGTTAATGTATTATTCAAGAAAACACAGTAGCGGTCTTAAAACAGCTAAACCGTTTCAGCAGGGTAAATGCATCTGGTGATTACAGCACAAAGTCAATTATGACAACATATTACTGATGTCTATCTACCCCAGTGATTGTGTTGATAATCAAACCAAAACTCGTGCATGCAAACGTCACTTTACTTACCTGAGCAATTGCCCATGAAATGAGGAATGGTGTGCTCTTGGGGTTTGGCAGCATTCCTTTCGCAGTGTCAAAGAAACCAAAGTAAGCAGCTCGGTAGATAATGATACCTTGTACTGACACACCAAATCCTCTGTACAGGCCAACAATTCCATCAGACTTGAAGATTTTTGATAGACAGTTTCCAAGACCTGAGAACTCTCTCTCTCCAGAACCTTTGCCTACATCCGCAGCCAACCTGCAGACAATTGAAAAATTTAGTGAACAGACTACACTGTACATTTTATACAGTAAAACAATTTACTCAATTTAATTTCTGTCAACAGGTATAACTACAGTTAGAAGCCTGAACGTGACGTACCTGGTCCTCGCAAAGTCGAGAGGATACACAAAGCAAAGGGAGGTCGCCCCAGCAGCACCACCAGAGGCCAAGTTTCCCAGGAAGTACCGCCAGAACATAGTATTCTTGTCCACTCCTCCCAAGAAAATCTGCTTGTATTTATCCTTGAAGGCAAAGTTCAGTGCCTGAGTAGGAAAGTATCTGATCACATTGGCAAAGTTTCCACGCCAATAACTCAAAAATCCTTGTTCCTTTGGTATGCGGACAAAGCAGTCTACCATACCTAAAAGAACAAAAACAATTGCAACAATTATGAGCAACAAATTCCTGAAATAGTACATGTTAAACCCTGCTAGCTTAGATACAGTAATCCACATTACATTTACATCACAACACTTACCACAACAAAGTATTTCACTACTTTTCATGGCTGGATCTACTATTGTGTTTTCCATTTTTCTATCAACCATGCTGCTCTCGCTTGACCACACTAACATGCAAAAGGGTTGAAAGCCTTTGTGGCAAGTGTTTATTAAACACTTGCCAAGTTGTACTACGAGCAACATGAACATTCAGTCGCAAAGAGGTTGGGGGTGTACAAAATTTTGGACAATCTAGCAATGAAATTAAACTTAGGGTCTGTGATAAATCCAAACATTTCACATCTAGCAGCTACTGCAAATGCCACAAAATAATGTTAATTTTTAATATAAAATAAAAACTGGCCAGTTTTAAATTTGGTTTTGTTAATGAGAATTTACCCAAAATGCTCTATGCACACTTCCATGTTACCTTACACTGCAGCACTATCTATATTGAGCCACCCAAATCACTAAATTCCTTAAACAAGTTAAAAGCTGTAAAGGTGGATATGGCAGGCTACATGGAGCACCACAAAAATACACGGGCAGGGAAAATTGAGATTCCTGAGAAAACAAATTTACCAGCAGCATTACCCAGCACTATTCTCACAAGTGAAAATCTGGCAGTGAGCCCATCAGGAATCAAACCCAATTGGCTTGAGCCACACAATATTTGGGAAGTCCATCCACCATCTGCTAATTCACTGCGTTACACCCGCAATTTTTCAGTTACCTCCACCAGGTTAGAAATATTTTAATTGCAGAATAGGTAGCCATATTCTCGGAAAGATTTAGTTTTATAAGCAATCGTGCCGAAGTACAATGATAGTTTCAACAGTTGCTATTTATGATACTCAATTTTTTTTTGCACGCGTCAAATTCAAAACAAATTTGGACACAAAAACCTTATTCTATAATTATGCTAAGAAGAAAAGGGGGGCGGAGATACAAAATTAGGTAAATATCAAATGTACCATTTAAAACATGCAAAATTCATTAGATCTGGTAACCTTGCTCACGAGATACTTTTCTGCAAGCAGTTTCTTTTGCCAACATTTTCAGAATTAACAGTGCCATGCTATGTTCAATGCTTCAGTCATTACCAACTTAAAAGGCACATGGTACTCCGACCCCCATTAAATTGATAGTTGGGATACAGTCTATTCAGTTTCTTAGGATGTTTTTAAACAAACCGTAGTATTTCCTATAACTTGTATTTATTACGTATTCAACACAAATTGCAAACGGTGAGAGCAACAATGTTTTGGCAATAACTAGTTAGAAATAGTTCAGTTAAAATATTGTTTTAACCAAGTTTTTTGATATGTTATTTGTAAATTTAAAGTTGCCTATTGAAATATTTAAATAGATCCGATGGGAACATATTTCATAGTTCCGGTTTAAAATAAAAGCAAAAAATATCATGCCTTAGTGACATGGTGTATTTTTAAACAGAAGAAACTGCCTGCTGAGTGGAACTTGTCTGTCTCTCCCTCTGAAAGTTTTGCATCACTAGTAGTAGCAGAAAAATCACACAAGTTTTCAATTTTAGCATAGTCCACACTTATTACAGCAAAATGATTTTGATTTTGTAATTTACAGCTGAAAAGAGATTTTCATGTTTGAATAATGATTTTAATATATTTAGATGTGACGGGAGGGTTACTCAATGGTAACCAATGCCTGATTAGAATTTCCAAAGCATTTAAAAATTTTTGCCTCAAAATATTACCAATGTAAATTAATATAGGGAGTAGGTAACCAGCATATTATATATATATATATATATATATATATTATATATATATATATATATATATATATATATATATATATATATATATAGCGGTAAGTTTTTAGGAAGAAAACATTTAGAATTTTGATGTAGGCTACTATATTAGCAAATGAAGGTATAAAATCTACAATTTTTTAAGATTTATGTATTATAATGACTAGAGTTTAATGCTGTACTAATTACACAAATATGTTATGTTTACATGCTACTTATGTTCAAATTTCGCATGACCTAAAATATTCTGTAGTAGACTATGCATTAAAATCAACAGTACTGTTGATTTTACACAACCCCAGACTTAGCTGATCCGTAAGAAATTTAAAGAATATGTTCATTACAATTAAATTTGCCATTCTCACTGTCAATAGTTCTACACTTCCAGCTTTTCTGATCAGATTCCAGCAAGCAAGCAATTTAAGTATACAGGTGGCCAAACAAGTGTGCACTACTGTTTCCCAGAACACAAGCGATAGCATTTAACATAAGGTTTTACCAACTACAAATGAAATACATGAAGCAGATAAATGTGTACTCTCATCACTCATGGAAGCTGGTTGCAGAGGGAGTAGGCGCAGTTTGTTCTGCCACGGCCCTTGGAGGAAAAACTATAACTATTTGGCTCTAAGGGTGATTTAGACTAGGGAGGCGGGCCCCTTAAACGGCCCAATTGACATTTTATATACATTTTAAGAGTCCTAGTCCACAATTTCCATTATCTTCATAGCCACCCCCACTATCATTTTATAATACGTACTGCAAATATTGCAATGCCCCAAAAAACTTTTATTCAGAGTGATTAATAATGTTGATACATACCATTTTGTGGAATTTATTTGAAGAGCCACCATTTTAACTTAATACCCTATTCAATTTAGCGCCATATTTTCGGATTCATAGTAATTAACATACAATTATGTAAAATTTGCAATTTAAGAGTTAATTAATATTTGGTATTACCTGGTAGTTGTAAAAGTCAAGAACACATGAAGGGTACAGGGACAAAAAGAATGTCCATATTTGCTAGTTTCAAGTAAACTAGCGATTGAAGCTATAAACTCCTCCCTGGAAGTGTTATTTCCCAGACTAAACACCTTTAACCGTTATGCTTGGTATGCCAGCAGTACTGAATTCTCTATCAAATGACACCATAATCTAATTTGCTGTAAAAATTAACAATCTCCCTTTCTCTCTATTGCCCTCCATATTTATATTTCATCAGTAAGTTCCTGCCTCTTTTTGCAAGCAGAAAAGAGTGAAATTTTCTGTATCCAAAATTTTTTGATAATTCCTCAAACTGAAATTACGACACTAAAACAAAGTATTTCTACAAAAGGAGTGAAGCAGAGTAAAAAATTATATCAATCACCACCATTAGTCCACTATAGTCAGTCTCACTTAGATTGCTGTACAGGGCTTATGGTGCTCACTGTTGCCAGATTGCTTCAGCTTTATGACTTAACTGGCAAGCTGAGAAAAATTGATGGTGAATGGCCTGATTAAGAGAATTTTTATGTTTACCTCCCTGACAACTCAAAGGAATCCAATCCTGCAACGCAAAGCTAAGCGGCTCCTTTGAAACTGAAGCATGTGGGATACCCTATCATTGTGATTAGACGGCACAACGTTAAATTTTCTTTTTCAAAGTTGCAAAAAAATATCAGGCAACAGCACCCGCAAGAACAAGGACACAGTTAACAGAAATTGTGCATTGTAAAGAGTGAATGTCCATTACATGGCACACTGCAATCTAAGAGTGAGATGCTCTATATCAGAAAACCGTGGATTCTGTTATGCTAAATATTACTTTTAAGTAGTTCCAGAAAAAAATTCAAATAAGTTATACAAATCTAGGTACAGGCAGTCCTCTACTTTCGGACAGTCTACTCTCTTACAATTCACACTTTCGTACACTGGTTTCTTACACCATAAATCTGACTTGTGCATGTTTGCTTCACACTTCTGTACATAAATAAAAAAATTGTGTGCATACCACCAGCGCACGACATACAATTTTGTAAACAGCAAAAATATGTTAACTGTTTGTATTCTGCATTTGTCTTCACATATAATATTGCGGCAAAGTTGACATACAGAGATCCCTGGTTTCAATGTATGTAATATATCTTGATATGACTTATGAAAAACACGTACATAACTAATATGTACATATTAAAATAAAAGTAGGTATTCTTTATGGCTTGGCTCGTACGTCAAAGCTGTTATGTACACAACCATTAACTCTACCATAAAAAATACTCTCCTACATCCATTTTGATACGCACATGTTTTTCACCAAAAATTGAGCTTAATGTAAATGTGCAGTTGTACGTAGTCTGGTGTGTGACTACTCTATGGCAGTTATATGTACTATTTATTGTATTCCTGTTTAGAACAACTTCCATTGTTCTTATTATGGCATTTAGTTTCCTTCGAGGTTAATTGTCTAACCAAAATTTTTTTTGTTATTTATCTATTGGTGCAGAATACGTAAAATTATTTTCACTTTCCAATGAATAAGAAACGTAAAAACGAAAGTTTTAATGAAGACTATGTGTAGAAAAAAATAAAGTTTTAAATAGCCTACAAACATAACCCCAACCCTAATCCAAATTTACATATTGGACGTATGATGAATGCTATAAATAAACTAAAGAAATTATGGCACGATCGGTAAATGGCGAATAATTTGCAGATATATGACTGTCAACTTGAGCAGACCCACTGCAATTAGTGAAATGTTTATTTACGCGTGTAAAAAGTGTCACTGCATTATAAAAGTGGCTGAGAGGAAGGCGTTTTAACACCAATGACGAACTGCAGGACACTGACATGGCTCAACAGGCAGACTGCAACATTCTTTGCAGAGAGTATTGGGAAGCTGGTGCACTGGTACGACAAGTGTAAATCGGCACAGTGATTATGTTGAAAATTAGCATGTCGATCTAAATAGAGTTTGTTTTAGGAAAATTTTGCAATTCATTCCAGTTTTCATTTTACAGCCATCTGACGTTGAAAATATTAGCCCTTGTACGATAGCGAGGGCTATGAATAATAGGGTATCGTTGCAGTACAACACTTAAAATTTACGTAAAATATATTTCAATTTTGTTGCTGAACCGCGTTGAATGCAATAATACCTTTGGAAATCAAACTAATTTGCAGGGTATATCATGCCATGCAAGACCCACACGTATCAACTGCAATCAGCAGTGTGAATATAATTTAATTGTGTTGAATTTCACAAGACTTAGCCATGTCTATATTCACGGACTATTGTGTGACTTGGAAGTACTAGAACATGTATACAATACATTATACAAAAAGGAGGGTTTATAGGTACAACTATAATAAATTAAACAATGCATTCATACAGGAAATAAATATGCATCAATTTTGGTCCTCTAGTTTCATTTTTACCTATTTTACACTACTTTTATGCTGGGAGAGAGTGGAAAGTTCTATCAGTGTTAGCATGCGAATTAGTAAGTTTGAAGGCTTGATTAAAAAATGCTATTAAGCATGTTTTGTTGCTATTATTTTTATTTTAAACATTAATTCAATAATTGTGCAATTAATTGGAGTTTTCTTTGCAATTAATTCCATGTGAAGTGTTACGTATAAGAATAAATGTGTATGTTCAGACAAATTTAATAGATTGTAACATGCCGCACATCACCCAGGAGTTACATTCGCAGCTTACACGTGTAACAATTTATAGTTATGTTGATGGAAAATATAGTGAATTTTACTGCGTTGTATTTCATGTGTGGTAATTGAAGGTTACATACAGTTTCCGCCAAGCCATGTCAAATGCAGACCAAATTAAACAACTTTACGATAGGTTGAAGTTTATACTGTGATCCTGTGAAAATTATATTCAAGCGAGTTCCCTCGCACTGAAAAATACTGTTCAAACATAGCCAAACATTATCAAGCATAGCCAAACATTATGCACCAAGTACACCAACTGTTTTCGCAGCATCTCCAAAGTTTGGGGTTCACACCTTGTTATGCCAGAATCGCATAGCACCAACACTAAACTTACTATACAGCCAATGAGATACAAGAAATCTGACAAGCCTGACAATTCTGTCGTCTGACCAGCACTTTTGGATTAGAAAGTATTTCTATTCATCATGTCGTGCAGCACAACATACAGTGTACTACCCCAAACTGGAATTTTATAAGCTTTCCCTACAATAAGAAATGCGTAACTTTGTGATTCTGACTTTATGATTCACTATATTGAAGTTACATCTAGTTTGGTCAGGCCTTCCTACATTTAGCACAGCAAACTAAATTTGGTTACATAATTTGTCTCTTACCCCCACAATTTCTCCCAATCTTCATAGCCCTCCCACTTCACTATCACGTTTGGCAGTACTGCGAAATTACTATTGCACTTTGTAAATTCATGTGTAACTTGCATTTACACGGTGATAGTAGCCATCACAAAATTGTGAGTCACTGCAGTCATAGTTAACCTCAAAAGGGACACGCCCGACAACACTTGTATAAATACATAGGCCTACATTTATATCTTTTTGTCAAGAGCTTGATATTTGTTGGGGTAGTTAAATACTGTGACCCGATATTAATGACATGTTAACATATATTGCTAATGTGGTTTATTATATGACCATATGCTGTCAATATGTCATACCTGTATGTTAATACACGTCTTGTCATACCACCAGTGTACAAATCGCAATATTAACAGAATCCAAATTATTCTGCAATGTTACTGCTAAAATAACCACTTGTACAAATTTGTTGACTCGCACTATCACGGCAGCGATGCTACAAGGTTTACATTATAATAGTTGGATGTTCTGTCAGACAGTTAACCATTTAGCTCGAGCTGGTATCGCAATGGTACGACAGTACCCATCGTGCAGTTTACACTGCAATAGTAATGTGAGAAAAGCTCGAGATAGGAACTATCATGAATGACTTGTCGCAGTGTAAATGTGCCCTTAAGCTGGTTCTACAACTACAGTGATGAGTTTTAGCCAATCACAAAGCAGATTCCATAGCAATGTCAGTGCGGAGCATGCAGCAAGAAATTTTTGCATTGTGATTGTCTGCAATATCCGAAAAAAATTGTCAAGGAGAATAAAAACATTTGTTTACACTTTGAAAACTTCAATTGTGTTTACACTGCCATCTTTGTATTTCTATTTTTCTTGTTGCTGCATGCATGTACAAAATAGAAGACCACATATTGTACACAAGAGACGTCATAAAAATCTTATTAGAAAAAAAATCCAGTCTTACTATGTCTCTCGTTCTCACCAGTTATTTCTCCTACTTTCATACTGCCTTATTTATTTATACATCCACTTAAAACATAGTGGAAATGTTTCTGCATGACTTACATTCGTGAGGTCTGAAAATGTAACTTTCACCCTTGAAATAGATAGTAACAACTCTAAAACAGTCATTCACAAACAGATCTCTATTGTAAAACTGGATTTGCAATAACAAGACAGCCCAGACAGACAATTCTTCATCAGCCAATCAGGAGCAAGATCACCCCAACCACCGCAGCCCAGACAAAAGTAAATTCTATTTCTACTTTCGTCGGTTGGTTGGCCTCGCTTGGCAGTAGAAAAACAAAGAAACATAACCTTACAAAACAAAATGTGCAGATTTCACTACTGTGGTAAATTTCACATTAAACGTATGTTTTTTACATGTACATCCTGGTTTTCTCTTAACAAAGCTAATGAATTTAAAATAAATATTCTTGGAAAAATAACTGCTCAAAAATCCAAAAATACTTCATTTACAAAAGTTCCAACAAAATAACAGATTTCTTCACACTCCATACCAAGTTGACATTCTAAGATTTTTTGAAAGCCACGCAACACTTTTCTGAAGAAAACTGCCAGGGCATTGTAAACATTGAACTAATTTTGGTGGCGGAAATGGTTGGGCTGTAACGCTGTGTGTGGGGAAGACCTGGGGGCCCAATCTCGAGATTGTTTGAGTACAGTTAGTACAAGACGTCCCTCACAGTCCACAACGTATACGAGACAATTGTAAGCTCCAACCCCTGGAACTTGCATACATTTTCAGTGTGCAAGAGGCATGCCAGGCAAGCGTATAAGAGTGACATTTGATCATGTTGGTGAACCTGCAGCGAGACGGAAACAAATATTAGTGAAACTCAGCTAGTCAGAAAAGTCACTTATTGTGTGCGCTTGTTTATTTACATAGTAAGCAGTTGGCTTCGAGTTACAGGGACAAAATGCAGATTCCACACTAAGCTCTTGGTCACTGTAACAAGAAAATTATTGTTTCTGCAGCAGTTAAGGTTATCCTCGCGACTACGACCTAGTTATCATTTCAAACATTAAAAAATAGCATCGTGCATCTGTAACATTTGGCAACACGAAAAATACACTAAATTTAATAGAAACTGAATTTCTTTTTTTTCTTTTGAATACAAATATAAAATTGTACCACAATTTTCAAGTGAGTTGTAAGTGGATGGTTAATCGTGGACTGGCAAATTTTTTACTCTGGTTCAAACCTCACTTAAGTACAAAATGTATTAACTTTTTAACCACTTTATACACTAGAACATCCACATAACGAAAATTTAAAGACATTTTCACTACGTATTTTAATTTTAAACGGAAATTACAGAAAACTTGGAAATTAATGGAGAGTATCCGTGAAACTTACAGAAAGTCAGTTTCTGAAAATCAATGTGTCCGTAACTTTATGGAGAGTTTTCGGACACTTCTGGATAAATTTTAACCAGCACTATTCCATAAAATGAAGGAAATTGTTTTTAACAGTGCAGGGATTTGGTCAGCAAAATTCTTCCCTGTGGAAATTACATACAATTAATTAAGAGAACAGTTGTGTATCATACATTGCCATAATGTTTACATTGCATTATAAATAATGAAATGTGAATGTATATAAGTTGGCCATCGTTTGGAGAGCTAGCAGCCACATGGCACTTTGCTAGAAGTTGTTTGAATAAGAGCAACTGTGCCAGGTACTTTTAGCGTAAATATACTGCAGACGTAGATTAAAGGTATCCATTATTTTGGCTAGTAGTCTGAAGTGCTATTGAATTTAATTTACACGGCTAAATATTTTAGGAAACCAGAAACTTGCCCAAGGCCAGCTGACTGGACAGCCAAGGATGCCAGCCGGTTGTGGGAATTATATGTGAAATTGAAAGTTTGTGCTATGTTACAAAATATTTCAGAGTTTTACATGCAAGACTGAATAAATAACTTACGTCTAACCAAATAACTACGAGACACTGAACGTCAGTAGTATAGCCTAAGTAAATTACACTTATAACCTCATTTGCACTCTCAACACAAATTTTAATTCTTGTCAATTTAACAAGTTCTTAATTTGCATACGATTATACATTCGGCACAGCATAATTGTGTAAATTGAATTCACACATCGTCAATAGTTATCTTATGTCTAATATTTTGTTTGTTTTGAAACGCTACTCCTCTAGAACTCCACATCTCGCACGGTCGAAACCAATACGATGGCTTTCGTATGGTTAGATCTTAGTTTTCTAAAATCGTGAGTGTTACGGCTGCAATTCTGAGATTTCGTATACAAGTGCAGTTCTAGCTTAACCCCCTGGTAGCCTAGTCGTGTCGTGGTATTGTAAATCCAGCATGAAACCGCCAAGTATAGCTCGTCGCAGCCCATTGTATCGCTATACACAGCATCGCCATATTGCGGAACACGCTTTACGAGTGTCAAATTTCTCGAGAATTTCTGAAATGACACGATTTTAATTAATACGTGCACAGCAATTCACGGCCCCTGGCGCAGCAAACCCGTGGCGATTCAAGTATGTGCCCTACCCACTCCGACTTCCATTAACTCCCCATAACCTAAAAACATACCGACAATTAAATTACCTGTTCTTTGGTGAAATTTTTCATCTGAGAATTACCCGCAACACAATCTGAAAAGATTAGAATAAACACTAGACTACCAAGAGCAGATGTATTTATCCACTAAATTGAACGAGAAATGTCAATATTCCCATTAAATTCAAATACAAATTATAGTAAACTTTCGCCCAAACATTTAGAAATATTTGAAAAACCGAATTGATGCTTTCTATATCAACATTTCAAATACTGTGAACACTGCCACATAAAGCTATCGAATTGGATTTTAGTAAAAGCACTGAAAGTTTGGAATTGTTAAAGTAAAATAAAAAACAAAAAAGATTTTAATCGCAATGGATGACACTACTGAGCCAAAGTCCAACACCAACAGATAGACTGCATAAAACTTGGTTAGAAGAAATTTATACAGGGGCAAACAAAACATTTTAAGCTATTTCAGGCAGTATTAAAGTATTACTCATTACATGGAACTTTAATCGCACCAATCTACCTGTTCCCCTACAATGACGTCAAATCGCCATCTTTGCAAAATTGACGTCACGAGGAAAACCTAGACTGTGGGGTTAACTGTAACTACATTACAGACGCAGCAGAATTTTCAAATTTGTACCGAAAAAAAAAGCAACATTTTAAAACAAATTCTTGAAGCTGCCATGTGTATTACACCATGAAAAATAATCTGCACGTCCAAAAAATTAAAGATACATTCAAATGAATACTTATTGATTACACTATAAATCAAGAACTAAAAACCACACAAAATAGAACAATTTAATCACATCGGTACAGGATATAAGGCAACACTCACCCTTGTAACGGTGTTCCTCAGCAATCTGTTTCGAGATGTGTTGTACTTGAAGTAAAAGTTTTACTCTTTCGATGGGAGCGACGGCAGTTTTCGAAATCGCGGCAGAAACACCACCGGCGATAAAATCCTTCGCAAAGGAAACTGGATCGGCTAAACCAGAATTCATGATGTCGGGAGCTTTTTACACTTCTCTACGAAGAGTGAGCTGCCGTACCCCCAACCGGTCGAACTGCTGCGGGCACAGAGAGGACAAATCAACGATCGCCTACACCAGCAGAAACTTCGCCCCACTCCTTGACAAAGAAAAAGAGATGGCAATTTTCCACCAATGGAAAACCATCTGAGTTGACATGCGCACACGTTGACAAAGAAATTTAGCAAAGAGTAGTGAATAGTGATAATGAACGAAAAGTGGTCACAGAAAACAACAAATCATATTTTTATGTAAAGCTTAGAGTAGACCTCCAAATAAAAACAAATAATTTATATATATAGCTAACTTGATTATACTCGCACACTAATTTTCCTTACCATCTGGATAAACTAAATACGGTTTACGGTTGACTTAACAGAATAAGTTCATCATGTGCTTATGATACGATTCTATGTATTTAAGGGCATTATGATTAGAACGCATAGTCTCATCTTAAACATGTCGTGGCCAAGACGATCTTATTTCATAAAACATAATTTATCAACTTCATGTTTCATAGTAGATGAACAAGAAAGACGAGGCGCGTTCATTCAAGCTTATATTTCACTACACCCAGCTTGACAAAGCACAACCTCAAGACGAATTAGGCCCGAACGCACGAAATAATATTAGGTTTGTTCGCGTGGTATGCTTTTTCTACTATCTGAGAGCAAGTGAAATTAATCACAAACCGAAAAGTTGCAAAAACAACATCTACACTCAGCAGGACGACACGAACGACTAACAGCAGTAAATTAACGTCAAAATATAAAAACAAAATTTAAAAAAAATATATTGATAATCATTATTGTCTGTTTGTAATTTAAGTATATTAAAATTTTTGACCACTTAAGATACCTTACTTTCGAGGACAAATGTATCTTAGTTATTTTTATTTGCCTCTGCACTACTTACAGGATATCCATGCACATTCTCTTCATCAATCTGCGTAAAAGCAAATTACTATTTGCAATTGTCACTCTCAAGATACTTCGACGTTTGTAATTTAATTTGGCGGCAATTTTTTTCCATCTTGCTCGTTTTGATATTTCTCCTGTATCTCGGCGAGCAAAACCAGAAATAGCTGCTTTTTATAGCACAAATAGCAATTACTACCACCAAGTGAACAGGATACAAAAAAAGTGCTTCCAGTAACACGAACGGAAAACAGCAGAAATAGCAATAAACTAGTAGAATAGCAAACCGCACGAACACACCTATGAATAGGCACGAATACGATATCGTTCGTGCTTTGTTAGTGATTTGATTTATCAAAAGAACCTTTAATTTCGTACACTGTCAATAATTGTTACATTAATTAATTACTTTGTTACGTAATATCAGGAACAGGCACTCGACACTACACACCTCTCGAAATAATTGTTTTTCTTGAAATTTTAAAAAGGCATAAAGACGCGATTGAGAATAAACAAAGTGATGTGAATGGTATGAAGAGAAAAGAGGCAGCATGGGTAAATGTTGCAGGAGGCTACAACTCTGCCCAGAGTGTAATTCAGAAGGCAAGACTTCTTAATGTATAATATGATTCATTTCCTTGTGCATCGAATTATATTTACACCATGTTGGTTGTAGACGAGCCTGGAGGATGGATGAATTTATATTGTATATTTTTCTCTGTCTGGCATTTGGCATTTCTTCGTCGAGCATTTAAACATCACACAGATCATTGTCTACATCCATTGAAAATACAGTGTACCGAGCACAAGGCACTTTAACAGGAAGCTGTTAAGTTACGCAATATCACACATATATATAGGCTGTTCATGGTAAAATGAGTTTTTGTCTTATGTAAAATTATCATTGTCTTGGGCCTCGTCACTATTCATGCATCGTGCAAGTGAAAGTATTACATTTTTAGAAAAGTAAATATTGTGCAAATTGGCTAATTTCTACACTCCGATGCATTAAAAATACAGAAAGTCCGAGAAACAATTAAATATATCACAAATGGTTACCTAACACTTATTACTCAATATTAATATACGGAACTACTTTCCCCTCTATTGTTACCAACTTTATTGGACAGATTTCACTCATTGGACCCGTTAAAATACATGCAGGTAGGGGTAGTGACATTCTTCTAAAGGGCATTTTCAAAAGTGCTCACTTTACGCGAACAGTGTTTAGTAATACAATTCCTTGGTACTGTTTACTCTACTCTCACACAATGGGTAAAAAATTGTAAATTTCATCATCCACATATTACATACATCTGCCATTACAAACAACAGTGTTCTCAGGTCAGAAGTCACCTTTCCAGCCAACTTGCCCAAGAAGATCTTATATCCTTGCCAAATATGAAACATGACAGATGTGGAGAAGAAATAGAAGAATGAAAATTAAATATAGAAAATTCACGACTATTTGTATTTTATTTTGTATTTGTTTTAGAATTCGATAATATAATTCTTTGACGTTTTGATATTGCTCTGTAAATAATGTGTTCATGCTCTGTACATAATGTGTTTATGTTGTGACTTGTCCGATGTCTTTGTACGAACTTGTACTCGAAAAAAGACCAAATTGTTGCAATAAATAAATTTAAATAAAATATAAGTTTTGACTGTGCAATACTATTGTTTATTTTACAGGTTAGAATCAAATGCATAACATAAGACAATCTTTATGGAGACAATCTTATTGACAGATGTTTGAGATGAGTTTGATCAATATCTATGGCATACTGAGATACCTAATAAGACCATCTTGACCAAGAATTGTCTTAAGAGGAGACTATAAATTCCACCCTAGTACTGTCGTATGTGGGTTCTTGGTGTGACTTAAGAATTAAATACAAGTCAAGACGAAGTAGCAAATCACAACACAGCGAAAGTTGTTGTTTGCAGGACACTGTATTTACAACTTGTATTTTGGTTATGTCTTATTGTGACATCGTATGAAAGTTATTATTTTAATCTAGAGACAGTATCCTCTTAATTTAAAGAATAGTTCAAGGTCATGTTTTCTTTTGTGGAAGAGGTTAATGAATCCATTTTAATAACCCTTTAATTTATTGATGTAAATGCCTAATCATGGCATCGGCTTCCTCTTCAATAAGATTTCACGAATTTTTTTTTTTTTTTTAACGATTGCACGAACAGTAATCACACATAATTAAATATATCTAAATTGCAACTAGCTATATAGTAAATATCAAGAGTAAGAATAGTGATTAAATAGATTTGCGGAACATATTAGGAAACTGTCCCGCCATTTTTATTTCGGGCAAAAAATTGACAGCTAATAATTCTTGTAATGTTGTTACGATGACTGAGACATAATACGTTTTTGAATATTAATATACTGTTATGCATGTTTCGTTAACAGCTGTGTGTAAAGTGGCATTGCTGTATGTATGCATGATTTCAAATATTTGGTGTGGATTATGTATACCTTTGTTGGAAGTGCGATACGTGGAACCATGAAAGCATGGTTGCACGTTGTGGAAGTATAGCGGGAGCATGGCAGTCCTGCACAGGGTGGGCAGGAGTCAACGTACGGCGGGCAATAAGCTGTTTCGCTCGACGCGAGGTGGAGAGCATAGGGGGCGGAATGGCCAGATGTTCATTCTCTTCTCATTTCTGCAAGTCTCTCATTGCAGAGTGGCGCGATGCGGGCGGAGGGGTGGGTTGGTATGCTTGATTCATCCTGTCCTTTGTCTTGCTGCTGTGATGTCATGTCGCCGTCCCAAGATGGCGGCACCTTGCCACTTTCTCGCCACTACCTCCATGTGCTGAATTAATGACGGGGCTAAGCTGTATTGGCGTGCTTTCCTCGCCAGCCACATGTGTCCTCAATGACATCATTGGGGGTGTCTGGAAGGCATCTTGATGCTGCCACGTGTCATGTGGGTGGCCTGGTTGACCATGTTTTCTCTATGTTGTGGGTAAATCCAGGGAAAATGCGGGAAACACGTGGGATAAATGTGGGTCAAGTTTGAAAAAAACTATTTTGGTGTGGGAAAATTGTAGGAAATATTGCTCAGATTTTAAGATTAGGATTTGCACCAAAGTGAGGCACCATTTGAGGATGCTGGCAAGTAGTACCAAGGTGTTGGTCAATAAGGATATTAGTTAGGTGAGGAGCAGTGAATTTAGTTTTGGAATCTCAGTGGAGATAATTACACAAGACGTCAGATATTGTAGAGTTGACAATATCGCGAAGTCGGAGAGCAGCTGTGAGCTCATTCCTCAGGGTCATTCGGCCGACGATCATGGCAAATCTTCCAAGTGCAGTTGTTTTCTCCTCTTATAATAAAAGTAATACTGACTGAATAATTCCCTTACTTTTGCATTGTGGGATATCAGGGGTCCCCACACGCCCTTACGAAGCACTGTTACTTATTATGCCGACTCGTGACCATTTCACACATACTTGCACAGTAAGTTACACTTCGAGAAAATTGGCGGGAGAAGCCCATACATTAAATGCCTTGCGGCGAACTGGAAATAAACCACACATGGTAACTCGTCACTGCGGTGATTTATTCAGTTGCATGATTACATTCCTGTCCGGAAAAGCATTCGTTTGGTGGTCACATGAAATAATTTAAGTATTATTAAAGCCTACCCAGGCGATGGAAGTACTGGGAAGTTGCGAAGGAGCGGTGGAGTCTCGGGCAGCTGAAGTACGAAAAAGGTAGGGTATGCTATAATAACTATTGCTGTGAAATAATTAGTCTAACATTGTAATGGTTGCCCGAGCATGCGAAACATGAGCCCCAAATGACGCAGCACACCCCTTGCAAAGAAGATTAACTACTGACTTTTTTCCGCATGGCGTGCCGGCCGGCTTGGCGGGCTGGCATCCCGCGCTGCACTACTTCCTTGTACACAATGTTTGCAAATCGGACACATACCCTGGATGCCGGTTGTTGCATATTGCTTCTAAAATCAACCCTGTAAATACTATTCATTATATCAAAACATTGCACTGCATGGATGATGTGGAGATGAAAGACATGCGAATGAAAATTACAAAAATACACTTTGAAAACACTGGGGGCTTTAGGGATCATAAGACAGGCGTCTTTATTAGTTGTGTCCCCTTGCGTAAACTTATGTTGCCATTTTATTGCACAAATTAAATTACAGAATTTTCATAGGGTCTATTTTCTGATTCCTGTACCATGCGCACACAGTCGCGCTCACTCTGCTCTGAACTGACTTCGTTCCTTGCCACACTGCACTGTACTTGCGATTGTAGAACGCATACACACATTGCATTATGGAACCTGCTGTGGCGGGCAAACAGGCTAAGGAGAAGGGGTCAACGTGGGAACAAGTCATGTTTTAACATTGAACTGTTTTTATGACGAAGTTAATTATTTACATCCACATGTTTATTTATCACAAAATTGTACCCTTTACCTAGGTGTTTGAAAAAGTTGTGTTACATGATCTCAACAAAATACTAATCCCAGCCCAATAAATTTAAATAAACTGATGTGTTCCACATTCCTCCAACCTCACATTCATTCCATTTGCAGCATCGCAGCCTCGACGAGTGCAGTGCAGTGCTGCATAGCATGTGTAGTTGTTTTATTCATGGCCATTTAAATTTCTTTAGTCAGTGTTGTCATCCAAATGTCACATATGTGCTGCAACGACCATGTGCGTATGTTTGTTCACGCTGTGCCCATGTTGTGGTCTGATGTAATGTGTTTTATTTTATGTTTGTTAGAAGGGTTATTATTATTAATATTAAATGTATTCGAATTTACAATTCGTATTTTTTTAATAAGTGCCGTGTACAAGATGTACAAATATGATATTTACTTAATAAGAGGGGAGTGTATGTTTGACAGTTGTAGTGTTTTGTGTGTTCTTTTCGTGCACTAGAGTGCACTGATATACCCTGCAAGGTAAATAATATAAAGTAATTAGAGTGTATACCTATTTAGGTTCCCATGAAGTGTGTTGACATTTCGTATGCAAAAAAAACCAACATTGCATCATTTGTTATAACCAGCACCACATGTCACATCTGGCACTTACATTTCCAGTCAGTCCAGTCGACTGTAGGATGTTGGAGCAAAATTGAAACATTTAATATTTGGGAATTTTGGGTAAGAATTTTCCCACGGTTTCTCACCAAACCTTCAATATCGATTGCGGGATACAACACCAAATCGGTGATGTAGAGCAGACACTTCATTCCAGGGTCATGTGCAGACAGATCTGGCGATCTCCTTCCGTTGTAGCTTCGCCCGTCATAATTAATAAAAATACTTAGGTGTAGTATCCTTTCTACGCAGTGATGTCTTGGGGCGACTCGCACACCCATATTTAGTTACATGAAGATAAAAACACTCTGAAATATGTTAGGAACACTTGCATAGAACACTCAATAAAAATGTGGAAAGGCGAGGGCCCACGCCCCTATAGCCCATATGCAACCCAAATGAAGACACAGACCCTGTATGTTAATTCAATCGGTTTTATTTTAAACGTTCCTCAAGGAAACAACTTTCAAAACACTTTCCGGACTTAACCCGCAGGTAGTGTTACACTAATAAAAGACACATGGCCACAAATAATTAATGTAAAGAGTTAAGTCTTTCCAGTGAATGTTATTCCTTGAGAAGGGAGGTGTGATGAAGTCTTGGGCGGCAAAAACAAAGTCTTGTACAAGATTTTGGTAGTATCTATTGTGTGATAGCAGTCATCTGAAACCACCATTCACCTCACGTAACATGGAAATCTAGTTTTCATTTTTTTCTATTGGGTCTCGCAGGAATAGGCATGCTTGCCGCCGGCCATTTCGCACAGCCATGTTCAGTAGTCTAGCGGTACTCGAGTAGTGTAGAAGTCCGTCGCAGCCTCCCCGGGCCCATCATAATCTTTGTCTACCAATCAAGTAATTTCAATAGAAACTTCATTTAGTATGGAATTGTAAGATAATTTTTATGGCACTACGGTACAGTTCGTTTTGTACATGGCCGGACCTTAAGCTTTGATTTAATTTTTAATGCCGGTTTCATACTATTTTTATAGTTTATGTGTTGTCCCGTGCCAATGGAGAATGTGTATGTATGTGCCTCGAATGAGGTTTCTGGAAATAACATGTGTGGTTAAAGAAACTTTACCAACTTTTATTTCTTGGTATTCTTCACGTCCCATATCACCGATATTTTCAGTAACGTAACAAAAGGGCGTAGGAAGGCCATAACAATCTTTAGAGAGTGAGTGGCGTTTTAGGGAGGCTGACAGCCCCTACTAGACCAGGCATAGTGGTAATTTAATAACTTGGAATCTACAGTATTACGTGGAGGCAGTCTCCACGGGCGGCAGAATATTGTAGATCACGCCACGCTAGTCGTAGACCGCACGACCCCACATGCAATCTCGTGCTCACCACTTTGTGAACTGGCACGTATCCGAGCATATTTATGTCAGTATTATTTTTCCAATCCACATAACCTCCCTATCCCTCAATGATCAACATCACCTCGCCTTCAAAAAGGCTTGCCCAACTTTGTGGCAAACATATTCCTGCCAGATCATATACTAATCACACCATGCTGTTATTCCTTCCCATATGCCAATTTTCCTTCGTCAAAATTGTTTTTTCCAACTTAGTAGCCATTATTCCCCGCCAACCATCCCTAACTCACCATACTACCTAACCACAAAAATTACTCCCACAAATCTGTATTCCTATGCTTCAAGTGTTCATGTTTCGGTGTATGCACGTGTGCTTTACATGTGTACATATGTAGGCTCCTCTGAGACTATCAGGCTCTGCTTTTTCGCTACTGGCGAATCAATCATTTCATTCCAGAGGCTCTAATCCATTTGCCATCTTCTACACACCAGAAAATATCACCAAAAAACTCATGGGAAGTTTGGTGCAAAAATTATCAGGGATGCTAAGAAGAACCACTGCCACATTGGAACCAGTGTGGCGTGAGCAGCAACCAGTAACATCATCGACATCAAAAGCCATTTTGGGGAAGAGACAGAGGGGTAGCGGGCCACCTGTCACCCCTATCCATGTCCTGTTGGTGAATCTACCCCTAACATGCTTTGTCACAGGGTGTCTACCGTGAGCCGGCGAGGACACATGGTCCCGGTAGGAAAACAACTCAAGATGGAACTCCCTGGGCAACCGCACCATGCAGGTGACCTTGGATACCTGGAAATTCGAACAGCAAATGGAAGGACCTCAAAACTCTGCCTGAAATGTGTTCATCCCATACCTTCACCAGACCCATTCTCACTGGGTTTTTTTTGCAAGGCAAGACCTGATTGTGCAATGATGAAGCGGCAGTCAAGAGAATGCAAGAACAAATTAACACATCATAACTAAACTTTCTGACGAAGCGTGGAGACATATCATTTTGGGCACACATCGATGGGTCCACGGTTTTGTCAACCTCGTCTGTATGCCCACACTCTGTGTTTATTCCAGAACTCCAAACATTTCTCGACATGGAACCACAACTTTTCGGCGAAACTTACAAGTTTGCGCCAATCACCGTGGATGCGAAGGAGTAGGAGCGGCAACCCTTGTGTGCGCCCACTGCTTGTGAGTGTATCACGAACAATGTGTCACGCCGAATGAACGAGTCAAACTTCATGACAATTTTCTCATACATTGTGCATGGTGTGAGAGGGAAGCATTCAAGACAGCTCGGCAACAACAACTGAGCCAACCAGCTGAAGCACCGGTACATTCGTTACGAATGACACAAACACACATGTACCAAGATGAGGAAACACCAGCAGGGGACACTTGCTGTTGTCAGGGCGTACCATTATTCGTATATCCACGAGTGTGTTCCACACTGCTCAGGGGGACAAGAACAGCAGTAACCAACCCTGCACAAAATCCATCAGTGCTGCAACCAGTAAGTGATGTAACCAGTGACAGTATCACTGAGTTTCTCACATCAAACAGAGAATACAATAACATCACCACACCAATACCTGTGCATTTTCAGTCGTTGCCAACATACGCCCGAATGGCAAGCAAGACCTGTTGGCCTACTACATGCCTACTACATGCCTACCATCTGGAAATACCAATGGTGGAAATTGTCGAGGTCATCGCCAGCACTGCACAACAAGAATACCACATGGCATTGGTGCCGGTCATTCACGCAGAGGAAACAGTCTTCATCCAAACAGTGTTACCCCAGATGAAACCATCCCAGCACAACCGTGCCACGACTGGGAAACCGTGCAGCCACATTGCCAACCGGGATAGTCATGTGAGAAGAATACCGGTTTAGCAATATCCACAAGTACCTGAAGATGTAGTGTCACATCGACAAAAACTTGTGTTAACATTCCATCAACATCATATGCCACACAACAGTGTGCAGTGAACTCTGTGAATGTGTCGCACATACCGCACTGAAACAATGAATGTCCAAACAGAACGTAAACATCAAGTGCCAACTCTACCAGGAAATTCCCTCCGGAAACGGCACATCGGGATATAGTGGCTTGACACCAACTTCCCCAGGGCAACCTGTGAATCTACCGAACCAACACCACAAAAATTCTGTTATCACATTTCATTGGTTCCAACGGTAATTGCATCCGTTTTTCTGTTGTCATAATCAACATCAGTGTCGAGACCTCATGGATACCGCCGCATCACATAATTTCATTGGCACCTCATTCATCAACCCCTGCGAAGTCAGAGAGACACATGAAACCGTACAATCGGCGAATCACGAGCACACCGGCGACATCGCGTGTGAGGTGGATATAGTGGTCAGCATCATAGACATTGACACCCATACGACCACCTACATCTCCGACAACATTTGGGAAGATGTCATTCTGGGCATATAATTGCTCACTGAACAGAATACATTAGGGGAAACCCAGCATGACACATTCATTTTGGGAATCAGGTGCGTAGCACCGTCTATAATCTGGACCTGTGACTGGTCCAACAACAGCCATGTATACTACTGGATGAACTGGACCATGACATTCCATAAAAGTTCTACGAGGCTTTGCAATGTCTACTTGATGAGCGCCAGGATATTTTAGCCGCCACCGATCCACTGCACCACACCACTGTGGCTGAACATACCATCGCATTAACCACAGACAAGTCAGTATTCGATGGACCACGCAGGTACCAACCACATCAACGACAGATCATGAAGGAACAGATATCCAAAATGCTCCAAGATTGCATCATTGAGTCATTCCACAGTGAATATAATTATGCCACAACATAACCACCTCAAAAAATGAGTTTTGGCGTTTCAGTGTGGACTTCAGGAAATTAAAACATGTCACTCAAAATG
This sequence comes from Dryococelus australis, assembly GCA_029891345.1. Lineage (NCBI taxonomy): Eukaryota > Metazoa > Arthropoda > Insecta > Phasmatodea > Phasmatidae > Dryococelus > Dryococelus australis. The sequence goes on from CM056999.1 coordinate 70,899,146, forward strand.
CACCACCACCGTACATTCATGTTAAAGATGTTCCCGACAGTTTAGGCCAAGCTCGAGTCATAACAACAATAAATCTGCGCAGTGGGTACTGGCAGGTGCCTGTGAAAAGAGAAGACAGCCACAAGACTGCCTTTACTATACCCGATGGTCGCAGGTTTCAATTTTGCGCAATGCCTTTCGGCCTTAAATGTGTACCATTTACATTCCAGGCCATGATGGCGAGGTTGTTGGACAGTTACATCGGCGAGTTTGCTCTGGCCTACCTCGATGATGTGGTCATGTGGTCAGAGAGCTATGAGGACCACATCCGTCATCTGTCCTTAGGACTGGAGCATCTAGCCAAGAACGGCCTGGCTTGTGCTAACAAGAAATGCCACACAGGAAAAGCACAGATATAATTCCTCGGACACCTGGTGAATGAAAAGGGAAGCCGGCCGACGGACAAACATCTGTGCCTAATTGAAGACTACATGCAATCCACCACCTGCAAACAGGTACGCAAATTTTTCAGCCTCACCAACTGGCTATGAGAGTATGTCGCATATTTTGCCATTGTCACTGCACCACTCTCCAGCCTGATGTCAACGAACGTAAAATTCCAGTGGCTGATAGAGCAAGACAACAGCTTTTCAGAAAACAAACTGTGTTTTCATGAGTGCCCAGCTCTGGCATGTCACAACCCAACCGCAATTTGTGCTTACAGACATATGCTAGCAAGCAAGGCATCTGCACTGTACTTTTCCAATGGTGGACAATGGGAGTCCACAGATTAGTGATTTCAGCAGTGCCAAATTCAGCGCAGTAGTAACGTGTTACAACGTAAACGAAAGGGAGACTACTACTCAAAATGGGGAGTACAGCAGGCAATGATGGTGGTGTACCACCCACGTCCTAACCCAACTGAGCAAAGAAATCAAGACATCAAAACACAGCTTTGTTGGCGTGAGGGTGAGGATCACACTGCATGGGCAGATCAGCAGCTGGCCATCTTGTTTACTTTATAAGCCAGGGAGACCCAGCAAACCGCATGACACCAGCCCAGCTACTCCAAGTCTGCAATCTTCCCCTCCCGACAAGAGTTCCGGAGTGGGAAGAGGGAGCGCGCCACGAAACCAGCAGAAAGAAGGGAATGAGGGGAGGCGCAGATGGGAATACTCACTGCCGGATGCTAGAACCAGTGCCGCTATGCAGAATGCTGGTTGCCCACCTCCACCACCACAGCTCCAGCCCAGGAAATGTGTTTATGTTCACATGTATCCCCAGTCATCCGGGAAAAGAGGATATTGTGCCGGGCTGGCAGCGAAATAGAGCAGACCACACACCATCAGCAAGGCATTGGGTAAAACTTTCTACTGCGTCCGTATGGGATGAGGCTGGTCTGCCATATATTATAGAGACTCCTTACAACTCACTAACACCGACGTCACGACGCCCAGCATCGATGCCGCCACACTGGGTGACCACAACATTGTAATGCTATTTACTACACCAACCAAATCATAGAAATTGCAGCAGAACCTGAATAAGATGCATTGCATTCAGAATCAATAGCAACACCATTGTGTGTACACATTTACAGGGGCTTCAGTTGGCAATGCTGAGCCTTGCATACAGCGTGCTCTAACTACACAGGACCATCCAGTGGACATGCAGGACCTCACGACGCCCTGGGGATGCTCAGTGTCAATGGCAGCTACCATGGGTACATCATCATCAGCATTATCATCCGAGTCCACTCCGACTAATCCCCAGAGCTCATACAACTCGAACGGCAAACGACCCCACAGCAGTACCCCTGGTATAGCTGCAACCAGCACCAGCGAGGTCAAAGAGGAAGAAGAAGACAGCATCTCGCCATTATGTCTCTCCAGATGGCAGTGCCACATTCATGGTGTGTTGTGCAAATCTGCGGGACACTTGAGACGCCCAAATCAGCCATTACAAAACAAGTGCAACCACGTTGCCAGCAACTAAGGAAGTACATGTTTCGGTCACGTGTGTTTCTACACCCGCCGGGCCGATTCAACGGGTGGGACAGCCTAAGCAGTTCTTAATAAAGGACTTTAGGGCTTTGGAATTACTATTACGGGTTTCCCTTCACTTGCACATGACTGTTTGTCACCACCCCGGCCCTTTAACGCAATTTTCTAGGAAAATAATGTATGTGGGTACTACTTCTTTATGTCCTTGTGTGGTTACGCAATTTGCTGCATGGCCACTGTCCTGCTCTGTGTTGCGTTGCCTCTGTAACACACACACTACACTTCACTTGCGCCATTTTTTGTCACCGACGCGCTACCGTGCATGGCAGAGTGTGGCTCTCTGCTGCAAATGTGTTGGACGACGTGCAAATGGTTTAGGGCTGGGAGCTCGGCTCAAGTAATTTGTTTTTACACCATATTTAACCTTGCAAAGCAAAATCCGCGAATTACAATTTATTTCCAGGCAGCAAGTGCGTGAAAATGTCCAATTGTATTTTATTTGTCGATTATTTTGGGTACGTATACTACTGCTACATCCTATCATGGACCTTTGATTTGACTGACATGAAAAGGACAGGCAGTGGTCAAGTGGTCTCAGTCTGGAAATGCTTTCGTCATTCTATGTTTACTATATAGATCGTTGGTAAATTGTCAATTTTCCCAGATTATCATATCCTACGAACTTGATTCGCTAGACTTAACAGTTGATAATTCAATCATAAACTGCAAATATTATTGTAACTTTCCATGTGCTTATCGCGTCATTAAGTGCAATTCTTAATTCTTCAGTCTTTAATCGTAAACCCGCAATAAAACAGTTATATAATAGAAAACTTTAACATGTAACTTTACTATTTGACTGTTTTCTATACAAAACGTTTTTTTAGGGAATTTGACACAACCAAATGGAACTATTTGTTGGAATATTAGTTGAGTTAACACTGTTAGATGGTCTTTCTGCCTGCCCTGTAGATTTCGCTTCGGTTCTCTACATTGTAGTCTTGTGTGAAATGTCGTTGCTGTTGTATCTAATCTGTGTCATTCTGTATGTTAATAAAATGTCGTCAGTTCGTTCGATTCAGCAAGTCGTGTAAGTCCCATAGAATTCCCTTTCTTACAGGTTATGGGTTGTGCGGAATATTTTTGAAGGGATATTCGCGATCTCAAGTGTGTGAATACGAAACTCCATCCTTTATGTCCAGTCAACCAGCCGTGTTTCCCATTGAGTGTCTCAAAGGGAGAGAAAATTACGACAAATTGAAGTTTGCTGTTCAGGCATACCTTTGGGATTGTGTTTCAGGTATGGATACTAATGCAAAACGCAACACGAGACGTTGATCCAAGTTGATTTATGTGCACATTGAAAACATGATCACTGCCAAGGCAACTTGGGAAAATATACAAACGGCATTTCAAGATGACAGTTTGACAAGAAAAATCGGACTTCTCCATATTCCAATAACTACAAAATTGGACAAATGTAATTCTGTGGAAGAATATATGAACTCGATTGTGAATACAGCGCACAAATTATCGACAGTTGGTCTACAAGTTAGTGATAGAGAGGTGCTATACTCCTGGCTGGTTTACTTAGTAAATACGAGCCGATGATCATGTGTATTGAAAGTTCGGGGATCCAGGTGACTGGAGATTCTATAAAGGTGAAATTGTTACAGGTTATTACATCGGTGAAATCCGAATCGCCACATGACGAGGGCGATTCTGCATTGTACACTTCCAGTTCCAAAATAATGCCCCATAAGAATAGTAACAATTCCCATAACGAACCCATCTCTGGAAAAACAAGCCGAAAAGGACCTCGCTGATATGATTGTAACAGGTATGACCACATCTCGCGAAACTGTGACCAAGTAACGAGTAGAAAAAAACATAAATATACCCAGTAACAGTACGAAATCATTGTTTGCAGCTGGTTTTTCGATGCAGTTGCATTCTCAAGGGAATGTTGACTGGTATATTGACATGTGTGTTTCAGTTCATATATGTAGTGACTCAGGACATCTGGAAAATTCTAGAAAGGCTCCTACATTGACAATTGCTGCCGCCAATAATAATAAAATTGTATCAGATACCGCTGGCAATATGGTTCTTCCTGTGAGTATTTGTGGTGACACCTCTGAAATTCAGGTGAGTGATTTTTACCATGTACCTGATAGTCAAGAAAACCTCTTGTCAGTAAGAAGAATTGTTTTGAAAGGAAACACTGTTGTGTTTGACAGCACAGGAGATCGAGTTTACAACTCAGCAAATCAACTGATTGCTACTGAAATTTTGGTGGACGGTATATTTAAGTTAGACGTTCCATCTACCGATAAAGTATACTCTATGCAATGCACTGACATAAATCTATGGCACCTACACATGGATCACGTAAATTTTGATAGTTTGAAGAGGTTACATGGTATGGCCCATGATATTGACTTTTCATCTCACAAGAAACGTTCCACCATTTGTGACACATGCATGCTATGCAAAAGCCACTGTTTGCCTTTCCAAACAAGTGATTCGACTACCAGTCATATGTTAGAGTTAGTACATTCCGACCTGGTTGCTCCAATGAAAGTGGGGTCTTTGGCTGGATCGAGATATATTTTGACTTTTCTTGATGAGTTCAGCCACAAATCGATTGTTTACTTCTTAAAATCGAAGGGCCAAGTCGCCGAACACTTTAAACTCTTTAAACAGTACGTTGAGACCCAGGTTGGCAGAAAAATTAAGATTTTGCATACCGACAATGGAGGGGAATATTGTAATCATGATCTTCATGAATTTTTAAAATCCTCAGGCATTCTGCATCAAACAAGTTGCCCTTACACACCGGCTCAGAATGGTAAATTGGAAAGACTAAATTGGGCGCTTCTCTATAGAGCAAGATGTCTACTATTACAGTCAGGGCTGCCCAATGCCTTTTCGGCCGAGGCCGTGTATTCTGCTGTCTATCTTTTGAACAGATCGCAGTGCAAATCTGTAGTGACCACCCCAGAACAAGTGTGATCAGGTAAACAGCTGTCTCTAAAACATATTCGAACATTTGGATGTAAGGTATTTGTGTACATTCCTGCTGCAAAAATATCGAAACTGAGTCCATGGTCTGCACCTTGCATTTTGGTTGGGTACTGTTTGGAATCAAAATGGTATAGACTTTATGATCCAGCAAAACAGGTTATGTTTGTGTCAAGAGATGTCACCTTTGCTGGAGACCAGTGGGACCGTTCCTTGTGACTAAATCAAAACCGCATATGACTGGATATTTTTATGTAATCCCTGATGAGCCTCATGTAATTGGCAAATCAATTGGCACTGATCCGGACACTGATCAATATATTGATGATTCTGGTCATGCTCATGACGATTCTGATTGTGGTCCTTATATGTTTCCACTTCTGACTGCTAATGTACCTCGTGGAGAGTCTACTGCTTCTAGACATCTCAGGGACCGTAAACCTCCCTCTGCCTTACAAGATTTTGTCACTTATGCTGCTTTTATTGATGATATGATGGATCCTGTTTTTCGTGAAGAGGCTTTGCATCATGCGGACAAGGATCTATGGGTCGCAGTCATGGACCGTGAATTAAAATCACATCTGGACAACAAAACATGGGAATTGGTCGACCTCCCCACTATAAGGAAAGTACTGTATTGCAAATGGATGCTCAGAAGGAAACAGGATGTGTCTGGTAAAATTTTTCAACACAGAGCTCGGCTTGTGGTAAAGGGATACTTCCAAAGGAGGGGTATGGACTACAAAGAAACCTTTTCTCCAGTTGTGCGTATAACTCAATTCGATTTATTTTGCCCCTGGCTGCAGAGCAAGACCTCGATACTGACCAGATGGATTCAGTGTCACCATTCCTACAAGGAAACCTGGATGAAGGAAATTTACATGTGTCAGCCTCAAGGATATAACAAAGCGAACCAAGTATGTCGACTAAAGAAAATACTATATGGACTTAAGCAAGCCAGTGGAGTCTGGAACAAAACATTGGATTCCTGTTTGAAAAGGATCGGACTTCATCAGTCAAGATTTGATTCATGCATATATTACAAAGTGGAGGGTAAAACGATGCTATTTGTGGCTGTGTGGGTTCAGGACTTTTTTATATTTACAAATGATGGAAAGCTGAAGCGATATGTGAAATCGCAACTTTCCAAGATGTTCAAGATGACTAATCTTGGAGAAGAAAATTCGTTCTCGAAATCGAATTGACTCATGGCTGCAAAGAGTGCCAATGAAAAATTTATGAAGTCTCAAGCACCAAAATCAGAAGAGTCAGTGGCTAAAATGAGAAATGTTCCATACCAACAAACAATTGGCAGCCTGCTGTTTGCTTCACAGGACTCCAGACCCAACATAGTCTATGCGATCAGTTGTTCGAGCAGATTTAATGGCAACCCAGGCATGGAAAACTGGGCTGCTGTCAAACATGTTATCAGATACATAAAAGGGACTTCACAGTGGAAGCTAGAGTTTGATGGAAATGAAAAAGAAACCATCTCAGGATTTTGTAATGCTGATTGGGCCAGCGACCTTGATGAGTGAAGGTCCGTGACTGGCTACAAATTTGTGAAGTGTAAAGATCCTATCTTTTGGTGCACAAAAAGACAACCAACTATTGCCCTCTCAACAACTGAGACTAAGTACATGTCCATGTCTGCTGTAACTCAGGAAGCACTATGGTTGAGAAAACTGTCTCAATAAATAATTCCATCCACCGGCGAGACTCCTACAATTATCTTTGTGGATAACCAAGGAGCTCGAAATCTTGCAATGAATGGGACTTATCAAGCTAGAATGAAACACATTGATGTTAGGCACCATTTCCTCAATGAAAACGTTCTGATCAAGCAAAGATTTCAAATACGTGTCCACAAAAGATATAGTTCCCGATTCCTTGACGAAGAAGAATTGTATTAATCATCAGGGACTCGAAAAATAAGGAGACTGTTGGAATATTAGTTGAGTCAACATTGTTAGATGAACTTTTTGCCTGTCCTGTAGATGTCGCATCGGTTTTCTACATTATAGTCTTGTGTGCAATGTCCTCGTTGTTGTATCTAATCTGCATGTTAATACAATGGCGTCAGATCGTTCAATTCAGCAAGTCGTGTAAGTCCAATAGAATTCCCTTTCTAGTCCAGGAATATTAGGGGTTTCACCTCGGAATGAGAGATAGTCAGCTATAAACTTGTATAAACCTTTATTTTGACACCCTAAAACTTGTCTCAAAACCTACCTATCGTAGGGTGTCCGCGACCACAGATATTTCAAGGTCAAAGGTCAAAAAAACTGTTTTTTACACATTTATTGCAAATATCTCGTTTCCTATGGGTTTTATGCTATTTGTATTTATTATAAATATTGTAGAGGATTAAATTCTCTACAACTTTTGTTTTAACATTTTTTTTATATCTTGAACCATTTTCGAGATAGAGGGCAGAGCGCGCTCAGTGTTTAACTATTTAGAGTATCATTCGAGGTCAACCTGTAGTCCCGATTAAAAACACGCCGTATAAAGTTAATAAATTATTGATAAATATATAATTCTAAATAATTTGCATTTTTTTTATTAACTATTACGTTATAATTAATAATTTTTTTCAATAATTCAGTATCTATTCATTTAATAATACTTACCTACTCGTGTACTTATAAAGTTATTAATTGAAATACTTTAATTACATTTTAAGTAGAAAATAATTAAGTACATCTATATTGAAATCCATAAACTTATAGATTCTTTTAAAACGTTAAAAATTATACCTGGGACAACGGACCTCTATTGTATAGTACGAACCTTTCTATTTATAGCCAGAAAGGACAGATGTTCAATTGCTTACTCACGACCGGTTTCTTTTTCAAGGAACCACTGTTATTCGTTAGTTTTGAATCGTATCTTGGTAACTACGGACGTACAATTTTAAGAGTGATGGATAATTTCGGCAATTCTATCTTCACTATTTTGAGCTGTTTTAAGTGTAATTTTTGTGCGCATCATGTGAAATATAGCTTTTATGGGTGCGTGGTTGGCCCTAACATTCCACAGCGTAGGGAGTTTCTTAAATACAACAACTTCACAGGTCATGTTGGCACTAAAGTGCCCTACAGCAAGCAGATTCAGCACAGTGGGAATGGTGTGCCTGGATAATAGGCCCATCACAGCTTGAGAGTACTTCACTTGATGCTCTACTGGAACTTCATTGACGCCACCACGGCGACATCTGGAACCGTGGGTATTTTCACTCCAACATTTCCACTTAACCGCTTTTCCTAATCACATTACCACCTTTTTACCACCGAACCACCGCTAAAATGGCGCCCTCCCATGTGGCCATTATTCCTGCCTAAAACCCAAACCCGCCAAAAATTCCCAAAAATTTTCCAAAATTGTTAATGCCAAAATCCGACCTTTTAAGAATTCCTGTCTATCAATCCTTGTATAGCATCAATGAGACAATGCAGAAGGGACCAGCTACGGCGTCATGATGCCTCCTGGACACCTGTGGACACTGGGAAAAATTGGCACGTGGCACAACGGAGAAACCACGGGAAGCGCAAGGGCAATCACTATTGTACAACACAAGCTAGAAGGGCGAGAAGAAGGCAGCCATCTTGTGGTATACACCATCCCAGTGCATCAGCAGGACAAAGGAGCTGCACACACACCCTCTACCACCCTTCCGCCCACAATGCGCCGCACTTCTGAAGGAGAAGGAGTGAAGAAAGGGGGAAGGAGAAACTAAAGACTCTCCTCCCTCCTGCACCATCCGCTCGCAGCACGCCGGCGGTAGCTGAGCGCCCGCCATTCGGTGAACCCTGCTCGCACCATGCAGAACAGCCGCAATCTCCCACACCAAAACATCTGTGCCGTGCTTCCATGCCCACGCAACACAGAACTTCTGCATTTGTGCTTCCATGAAGTGTTTCCACGCTCATGTGAGCTGTGCAAACAAAACCAACCATGGCTGGCCGGATGGATGACAGCACACCAGCACTCCTCTGTCCGCACTGTCTCAGATTGCTTCCACAAGACCTTATAACAAAGTATGAATATTGCACAGACTACTGCCTCTGCAACTGCTCGCCAAGCCATACACCCAGCCGTGCCACGATCAACCGCGACCGCACACAATAATTGGTGACAATGGACTTGTCAACCACACCACTCTCAACCACAACCACCGTCAAGACAGAAACTGCAACCGCACCGTCCTTCAACTTTCCGCGTTATTGTGACAATTTATTGTGCGATGGACAGGGAGTAATCGTATTCCATTGCAAAGAGTATCAAGCAAGATATCACAGGGTATCCATGAATGGGAGGGAGATAACGAGCATTTGTGGACTGGCTTTCGAGTGTCTCGCATGTCACACCAGCGATCACAACAAAACAACAACATGTAGGACTTGGAGAATATGTTGATCACGTGTTTAATGCTGCAGGAATACGGGGAAAACAGGCCAACTCTAAGGAAATGTTTTAACTTTCAAGCAGATTATTCCACTACCAGCAAGCGAGGGAAAGCAATCAGGAATGCAGGAGAGGAAAGCATTGCATACCGAGCAACACAGCAAGGGGAGGAGAAGTAACAACCACACGTCAGCCGGACACACATGGTGAGCGAGCAGGCACATCAACCACTAGGTACAACGAGCCTTCCACAACCTGCCTTAAATGTTACACCTTTGCCATTATTACCCGTCAACCTGTATTTTCCGCCACTTCACACTTTGTACCAGATACCAATGTATCCACCAGTCTTGCCACTATTGCAAACACCCTATCCTACCTTACCGTTAATCACATTTTACCCAACCCGTCACTGTAAAGTTGTTCAGAAAATGCAACAAGCAGTCACGGAACCAACATGCTGGAAGGAACACGCATGACTCAACAAAAATAACAGCAATAACCCGCCAGAATGCACGTATGCAAAGACGCCAAATAAATTTTAGATGTTGCCTATCTTCTCAGGAACATCGTCGGAAGACCCAGCCGCGTTCCTGGAAGACTGCACTACGAGACTTACCAGATACGAGGTGAGCCCTGAGGAATGGGATAGCTGCGTGGGTGTGCAGCTCCACGGAGACGCACAGTCCTGGTGGAGATCAATTAACCCCTACAGGCTCCAGTGGGAGGAATTCCGCAGGGCTTTCCACAGCCGATTCAGGGCAGTATTTGGATCACTGCAGGCACAGAGTAGGCTTATGTTAGAGGGGCAATAGCCAAATGAACTGCTGTCCACATTCATCTCATTATAAAAACCACCTCATCCGACGACTGCGTCCAAATTTAACGGAAATGAAGCATTGTAAGTAATTGCCGAGACAGCACGACCGGAGTATCGAGCTGCGTTGATACCATTGCTAAATGGCCCAGTTGAAGATGTGATTCACACCGCAATTTTACTGTTGAGGAACCATGAACAACCGTAATGGGATGCCGGTGTCATGCGATAGCACCATGAGCAACGGGAACCACCATAACAAGTGCCAGTGCAAAACAACATGCCACCAAAATGATTTGACCAACTTAAACAAAATATGCAGAACTTTCTACCATGTAATCTGGTTAGATTTCTGAACATTCAACGGTGCAAACTGCAAAGTGCAACTAGTAGTGTCGGAGGTCAAGTGCGTGCGTGGGACCCATCACAGCCATTACAGTCTCCATGTCGTTACTGTTCGATGGAGCAATATCATTGGCACAGCAGGTACCCAAACAACCTGCACCTTGACAGCATCTAAGAGGCAGCCAACAGGAAGCAGGGAAACGGGAAGCAGGGTGAAGTGGCCAGACATTCCTTCCACCCCAGTCCCGCAACAACAAACACCAGGTCAGACACCACTACGAGTCTACATTCAGCAGGTTAGTAGCAGTGACCAATAATTCATCAGGATACTTGTCAATGCCAATGGTCAGAGATGTAATGCTCCAATAGATATAGCATCTCACATAATTTCGTAAAACCTAAATTTGTAAACTCATGAGAAGTCACGTAAAATAATTACGTAATTAAATTAGCAACACGGGATCACAGTAGCACCACCTTGGGAAAAGCATAAATCACTGTTAATGTAAGATATATTAAGACTGTCACTACCACAATTGTCACACCTGAAATACGCGAAGATGCGAGTTTAGGAGTCCCATGGTTGGCATAACAAAACACAATCGTTGATCCCGCAGCATGCAGGATACATTTTGGTTCGAAGGAGCGGAGAACAGTGTATAATTTAGATAAACAACCTACAGTAACACTTAGCAGTATTGATAATAATGTTCCCGCCGAATATCAGACAGCCTTTCAAAAAGTATTAAATGAATGCAGGGGTCTATTTGCCGCACATGACGCACTCAGACGTACAACAGTAATGGAGCATGAAATATTGTAAATAGAAGAACCTGTGTGTACAAGCCCTCGCAGTTATTTGCAACATCAAACTAAAATAATTAAAGTACATATACAGGAAATGTTGAACGACGGTATTAGTGAACCAACTAACAGCTAGTACAACTCAGCAATTACACTCGCGCCAAGAAAAGATTGCACATGGCATTTTTGCATAGATTTCAGGCCACTCAAACAATTAACGCAAAATTCGCTACCTCCCTTCATTAGTGTTAAAGATTCACTCAGCTCTCTTGGCCAAGCCAAGGTCATGGCACCACTTGATCTTAAGAGCGGATACTGGCAAATTCCCATAAAGCTGGAAGACAGGGAGAAAACCACCTTTATCGCACCAGATGGGTGTCGCTTCCAATTTTGTGCCATGACTTTTGGGTTTAAGTGTGCATTGGCCACTTTCCAATCAATGATGGCCCGAGTCTTGGACGGGCTAATCGGCAAGTATGCCATGGCATAGCTCGAAGATGTCATCATCTGGTCGGACACAAGGGACGAGCATCTTCACCATCTTTCATTAGTAATGGAACAACTTGCAATCAACTGTCTCACCTGCGTGAAGGAAACATGTTATATTGGCAAGACGAGTATTGATTTTCTGGAGCACATAATTGAATCCGAGGGAAATAGGCCGAAGCCAGAACAACTTAAAGTAATTTATGATTATCCCATACTGAAAACCTACAAGCAGCTCAGGGAATATTCTGGACTAATTAATTGACTCAGGGAGCACATAAAAAACTTTGCAATAATTACTGCACCTTTGACCGACCTACTTTCACTGCAACACCGTTTTTACTAGACACCTGAAGTTGAAAATTCAGTTTATGAAATCAAGCAAAAATTCCACAAATGTACAACACTGGCCAGGCACGATGCAAGCCGACATCTTTATCTGCAGACCGATGCAAGCCAAGAGGGCATAGGTACAGTGCTGTATAAGGTGGACGAACATATAAATAAACTAGTCATTGATTTCGCGAGTGCCAAGTTAGGCCAAACAAAACACCATTATGATGTTAACGTACGTGTCTGCTCGTCATATGGGCAATTAAAAAGTACTATTCATATCTGGAATTTCAAAGATTCACACTCCGCATAGACAAGACATGTTTGCTCTGGCTACGCAGCATGCGCGAGGCGCATAATAAACTCACGTGATGGGCATAGATGTTACAGGCTTATATTTTTGTGTTGAGCACATACCAGGGAAAGAGAATGAGTTGACGGACATGTTGTCACGAGCTCCGAATGAAAAACTAGTACTGCAGGATGATGCAGAATGGGACGATGTCCTTCCGCTAAATGCGCGAGAGCCCGTAATGGAGGTATATGTACAGCAGGTCAGCACGGAAGAGGGGGATATTTTGATTCACAAACTGTACAAGCATGTCACGAACGAGCAGCAGGACTGCAAATTTTCACGATCAAAAATCCAACAGTGTGCAGAGAAAGCAGTGGTGGGCTGGCATGTAGTGAACGGAATTTTTAGAAACGTGCTCGGTTCAACATCCGGGGAAGTGGAGGGTGTTTGTCCCCATGTGTGTGCGGGATCAGGTGCTCGCCCAGGCGCACAGGGACAGCAAGACACCCCGGGGTTGAACAAACACTGCGTAATGTACGGGAGCATTACTTTTGACCTGGTCTCGCGCAGCATGTCTGCTGCTTCGTACAGAAATGCCGGAAATGCGACCTGTTTAAAGCTCATTGTCCTGACGGACGGCAACAACAACAGCCACCCATTCTGCAGAAACTATTCAAGACAGTGTGCCTCGATCTCATGGGGCCATACTCCCAGACAACAGTTGTCAAGAGGTTCATCGTTGTTGTGACCGACAATTTCTCGAAATGGCTGGAAGCATACTCTGTCAGCAGCGCACGCACGACCATCCCAGGGCCAACCATACGAAGCGGCGCAATCAGGAACTGAAAGTGCAGCTGCACCTCAGTGTGGATGACCAGCACATAACATGGACACAACATCTGCCAGCATCATTGAACACCCTCCGCCAATGTGTAAATGCCGCCACCGGCAAAACACCAGCCGAAGTACTCACAGGAAGAAACTTGTGATTCCCAGGCGAACGAAATTGCCCACATGCAGTTAGCAGCAGCGAGACCGCGAGCAGTGCTACCAACTATCATGGCCGACGTGAATGTGAATAGCAAGTGAGAGAACAACATGGGCGGTATGCAAGACAGTTGTTACCAACAACTACACGACCACCACCAGTGAAAGGCCCATCGCACCTTGAGAAGACTTCACTTCGTGCTCTATCAGAACTTCATTGACGCCGCCATAGCGACGTCTGGTGCCGCGGGTATTTACACTCCAACATTTCCACTTAACCGCTTTTCCGAACCACATTACCACCTTTCTGACCACCCAACCACCGTCAATGCATGTTGTACATTTTAGATATATTTAAATCTTCACGAAGAAATTCTTTCGAAGAACTCTCTCAACAGTAATATGATTCAGCTGAAGGAAATTCTGTTTATATGAGCTGTCATTTCGATCTGCACAGTTTCATCTTTCTCTAAATGAGATGGTCGTCTACCCCTTCGCTTTTCTGGTTCAATTATGCCTGTATCACATTTTTTTCGCAAAGCAATACAGACTGTTTTATCTTAAATACTAAGGGTATTAAGGAAGAAAACCTTACATACTGGTAAACTCTAACCCCCATGGGCAAGTAGTAAAAGTTAGTTTGTGTTCTAGGAGATGTTTCAGATTTTGTGATTTTTACTTTAGTGTCGACAGTTTTTATGTGACGAACAATGTACTCTCTCTGTAGTTGGAGGCTGCCCATACCATAAAATGCTGTATGAAGTGCTTCTCTATTTTCATCAGAGAACATGTGGCATTATCTGTTAGTGTTGCATTTATTCTTGCAGCGAGGACCAATAGTACGCACAGGTAGAGTTTGTGATGTATTGGGCCTGATATAAGCTTGGCCGGAAGTAGTATAAAAATGCCGCTCCGAGCACAGCCCCTCAGTTATCAGAAAAACAACGGTAAATTAAATGCTCGAGCCATCAGAAAAACAATGGCAAATTAAATGCTCGGACCATCAGAAAAACAATGATAAATTAAATGCTCAAGCCATCAGAAAACCATCAGAAAAAAAATTATCTTAATTTTCTGATCCAAAAACATCAAATGACGAATCGAACACAGCCCCAGTTATTAGAAAAACAACAGTAAATTAAATGCTCAAGTCATCAGAAAACCACCAGAAAAAATTAATCTTAATTTTCTGACCCAAAACATCAAATCACGATTCGGACACAAATGCAAAAAAGTGACTCAAAAAGTTGCGATTGGGAGCAGTTGCAAAAAGGGAGCTCAAAAAGTTGTATGTGGTCAGATGGTAGTCTTCAGAAAAAAATTACATTAAACTTTGCGTTTGAGTGCATCTACAAAAGTATGCATAAAAAGTTGCATTTGGACACAGTTGCAAAAAAAAGTGGTTTAAAAAAACATTTGAAAACATAAAAAAAAATATTTATACAATAAATGGACACAAATAAAAATTAACTGATATCTAATATGATGACGACCATGGCAATGAAAAAGGATAATGCAACTGGTAATGTATGGAAAGAATATAAATTTAAGAAATATATTTTTGCGAAAAGAAAGAAGAGAAATCTCAAGAGAAGCATGTCAAGTGTGAAACTTGTAATCACTTTTACAAACCATCTCTCATAAGAAGTCATCTTAGAAGTAGATTGCACAAAGGTCTTGCACCAATACATAATAAATCACATGAACCAATAAATGCATGGGAAATTTTTAAAATACCACAACATTTAATATCAAAACAGAAATTCCCATGAGAGAAACAAGTGAAATGTGACACTGTAATCACTTTTACAAACCATATCTCATAAGAAGTCACTTGAGAAGTAAAATTCATAAGTACACACTCAGATTCAGTGTAGAATAAATGGAAACAGCATTTCAAAGTAGGATCAAGACTTATGCTGTAAAGAATGTGAATGCATCCAAAGACCCAAATCATTTCCTAAATGATGCAAGAAAAAACTGTCACAAAACTAATTAATAAACATTTAAAATCACTCAAAGTGAACATGAAACTCTTCACTGAGTACAAAAGGGGAATTGGTGGGAATATTGAATATGTAGAAAGCTCCTTTAAAACAAAGAACGAAATTATATTGAAATCGACTAATCTGGAAGAATATTATACCAACAGCATATCGAGAATCATAGCTGAGATGGGGGCTTTCGAAGCAAAGGGATCTCAGTGGGTACTGAACAGAATATTTAATCTAGAAGTGCGAATAAATAAATATGTACCATTCAAGGCCAGTTCTTATATTGATCTCACAGAAAAAATCAAAGATAAGCAGGCGGTAATTAATGTTAAGAATAATGATCAAAATGTTTTTTGTAGTCTGTTCTATCTGCATTGCATCAAGTACAAAGAAACCCCCAAAGAGTGAATAAATACATATCTTACGAACATGAGTTTGATGATGTACTTAATGGTTTGGAATTACCTATGAAATAGGATGACATACAAACCTTTGAGAAAAGAAGTGGAATTTCTATTAATGTATACGCATACGAAGAAAAAGATGGTGATAAGAAATATATAAGCTCCCCATTAAAAACAACGAAAAATAAGATGGATAAGCACATTAACCTACTCTATATCAAAGACGAAAAGAACGACCAGTACTGTTGGATAAAAAGTCTTTCGAGACTTATCGTATCACAAGTATCAAATAATAGTAAAAAAAAAATATATATGCAATAGATGTTTACAACATTTCTACTCTGTAAGTAAGCTAAAAGATCACGAACACGACTGCCGAGATCACGATGGTGTTAGAGTTGAACTACCATCTAAAGGAAAAAAATGACATATTAGGATTTAAAAACAAAAATCATTCTTTGAGAGTTCCGTTTGTGATATATGCTGATTTTGAATGTTTGATGGCTAAAATTGAAACTTGCCAACCAAACCCCGACGAATCCTAAACGAAACCATACCAAAAACACGAGCCTATTAGCTTCTGTTATTATGTAAAATACGAACATGAATACTATAAACCACCAGTAACTTATGAAGGATCTGATGCATCTACTGTATTCGTTAAAATGCTAATGGAAGAAGCAAAGTTTATTGGTGATATATACACAAATGAAAAACCAATGCTTCCACTAACTCAGAAAGAACAAATTGTTTATGATACAGCTACCCATTGTCATATATGTGAAAATCTTTGAATGGTGATTCTGTGAGAGATCATGATCATCTTACGGGGAAATTTAGGGGAGCTGCACACAGAGATTGTAACTTATCGTATAGAAATCCATGTTTTGTCCCAGTGTTTATACACAATCTATCTGGTTATGACACACATTTATTCATACGAGATCTTGGCATCGATGAAAATAAAATTGACCTAATTCCCAACAACGAAGAAAAATATATTTATTTTACGAAACATGTATGTGAAAGTGAAAATCTTAGATTTATTGACTCATTTAAATTTATGTCTAGTAGTATCGATAAACTCTCTAGCAACCTTTCCAGAAGCCAATTCCGAGAAACGTGTATGCATTTTTCCAATGAACTTCTTGACTTTGTTATAAGAAAAGGTGTTTATCCACATGACTACATGGATAGTGCTGAAAAATTTTGTGAGACATCACTTCCATCAAAGATCCATTCTACAACAAACTTAATAAATGTGACATTACAGAAGAAGATTACGAATTTGCGAGAAAGGTGTGAGAAAAATTCAACATAAAATCTCTAAGAGACTACACAGAACTCTATAGCAAATCTGATGTATTGATATTGTCTGATATAATGGAAAATTTTAGGAATGTATGTCTCAAAACATATAAGCTAGATCCAGCATGGTATTTAACAGCCCCAGGGTTAGCGTGGGATGCTATGCTCAAACATACTAAAATAGAACTAGAATTATTAACAGATTACGACATGATTTTGATGATAGAAAAAGGTGTTCGTGGTGGAATTTCACAATGTTGTAAGCGATATGCTAAAGCAAATAATACATTTATGAATGCTTATGATAGTACAAAGGAAATCTTTTATTTTACATATCTGGATGCCAATAACTTATATGTATGGGCTATAAGCCAGTATTTACCCTATGGTGAGTTTATGGGGAGAAATACAAATATAGATGTAACAAAAAAAATGATTCTAGAAAAGGTTATATATTGGAAGTTGATTTGGAATACCCACATGAACTACACGATCTCCACAAAGATCTGCCATTGGCACCAGAGAATAAAATACCAGAAGGTTCAAAGAATCTCTAACTCTTGACTACTCTGTATGATAAAGAAAAATATGTATTACACTATGTAAATCTTAAGCAATATCTATCTCTCGGAATTAAGTTGAAAAAGATTCACAAAGTTCTGGAGTTTGATCAATCAGATTGGCTCAAGTCCTATATTGATCTAAACACAAATATGCGAACAAAGTCTACAAATGACTTTGAAAACGATTTCTACAAATTAATGAACATTTCTGTTTTTGGAATAACAATAGAACATATTAGAAACAGAATGGATATACGGTTGTGCACAAGTTCTAAGCAAATGGATAAACTAGTGGCCAAACCAAGCTTTAAAGATAGGACTATATACTCTTTAGTTGCAGTTCGTATAATTAAAACAAAACTGTGCTTTAACAAACCCATTTATGTTGGAATGAGCATTCTTGATCTATCGAAAGTCTTAATGTACGATTTTCACTACAATATAATGAAATCAAAGTATGGAAAATACCAAGATACTGATTCATACATCTATTATATAAAAACACCAGACTTCTACAGTGACACGAAAGAAATGATCGATCATTTTGATAATAAAAATGATAACTCATATGGTATACTATCAGTTGGCAAAAAGATTATTGGCAAAAAGAAAGATGAATGTAATGGAAAAATAATGGAATAATTTATTGGATTGAAATCGAAAATTTATGCAATAAATGTGGAAGGTGGTATAAAGAAAAGAGAAAAAGGTGTGAAAAACACTGTAGTCAGAAATGAGATTAGTTTTGGTGACTACAGAAAGTGTTTGTTTGGTAAAAAAAAAAAGTGTTGTACAAAGGTATGAATCTTTTTAAAAGTAAGAAACATGAACTCTATATGATTGAGTTGAGAAAAAAAGCATTAAGTTCCGAAGGTGATAAAAGATTTATTCTTAAAGATTTTATTAATACACTACCATGGGGGCACTACAAAATTGAAAAAGAGTGATACTATGAAATATTTTTAAAATTATAATAAAAATATAGTACAGAAGTGGAGATACACCCGTTTGAACTTGTACAAACAAGACAATATTGGGATACTTCGAAATGTTTTTCCTAAATATCTTTCAAACCGTTCGTCGCAGAGATACACCACTTCGGGACAGTAAAATATACACTCTGGGATCCCCCTTACTGCAATATCTCAAAATTTTCAAAATTGAGTTACGCTACCCAAGTATTTCAATTAAAAAAGGGAATAGCATTGCCCTCAGTTCCTCAGTGCACCATTTAATTAATAAAGCAAAAATTGTCAGTTTCTTTTGTAAACAGTGTGAGTAAGCATCACACTTAGTGCACTGTTCGACCAAGAGGTTTGTGATGTAGTAAACGTGCGAGAATTTTGGTGTCTGTCGCCGTATGTGTAAACCCACTCAACAACACTCGAGTGGAAGTGGCATGCACTCACCAAACCACTGTTTTTCAAGTGATTTCATAAAGAGTTCAATATGTTCAATATGTATTATATGTATTAGTGTTTTATGTTTCCAGTTTTCAGCAGACAGCTTATAAAAGCTAGTTGTTTTTATTATACGTTAAAATGTGGTGGCACTCATCTCCAATGTAACTTTTGTCTACTCAACAAACACTTGGTAATTCGTGGGAGTACCACCAACCAATATGCTTTATTTAATCAGTGCCATTTATGTAACATATTAGTTTTAAGAGTGTACATGAGTTCATTTTCACCAGTGAAAACTTGACAAACACAGACACCGCCATGTTTTCACTTCGACTTGGGCAATCGTACGAGCAAGCAGTGTCGGGAGTTTTCTCTGCATAAACCCCCTCGGTACCAACATGTAGGCCTTTTATTCATTTCATTTTGCAGTGGACTTAGCTTACCGGAACATTATTTTACACCGAGGATAGGCCGGGTGTTCTCCCCATTTATGGGAGTTTACCCTCAATCAAATTTAATCATTATCAACTTCGGTTGTTTAATAGCATAGGTCATTGGTGGACTGTAAGCACCAAGCCCGAGTTAGTCAGACACCACACACTTCATGATGGTGTATCTAAAAATAAAATAAATATCTTTACAATTCAACTGTTAGTATTTTATTTATTTGTTTGAAAGGACATATCAGGGGCTGCACTTAATTCCACACAAAACCCAGGGTACCTATGTAATTCTTCACAATGTGTGGAGGGGCTGAAACACCTCTGTGAGTGTTAGAGGCAGTGTAATATGCAGTTTGGGACGGCTTGCAGCCCCATGATAGGTGAAAAGTATAACGTGTAGATGCACATGTATGTGAGCATACCAATCGCAACCAACCATAAAACGATTCAGGCTTCCAGGGCTCCTCTGATCCATCGGCCGAACGACCCCACTCATAAACTCCACTGAGTAGCCATCGATGAGGAAGAGGGGAATGACCTGCTCCCCTCTACGTCGAACACCCCAACATCCACATGCAATCAACACACAATATGCAGCGTGATAGAAGTCGAAACGAACAGCTAATTCAGGCTCGATGAACTTAAGAACCTAAGTGTTGGAAATCCAGCAGCAGTGCACGCAGATGCATCATCGAAGAGCAGAACTCGCACATAGGGAGAGTGAGTGGTGGCGTTTACAGGGAACTTGCATCAATAACTGATAGGAGTTGACACTGCCTGTAGAGTATGCAGCACGCCAGACAGAGGACACAGGCAAACCTGAAGATGGAGCCACAAGAAGGCAGTGCAGGGAGGATGAACTAGAACCGGCATGCGGAACTCAAATATGCTATATAGCGCAGTGGGTGCCAGCAACCACTAGACCACCAAATCGGTTGACACCGGGCCAATTGGTTTACGTGAAGGAACACAAGTTATCCAGCACTGCCAAAAACTTCTGCGCCAGGTTTGCACCGAAGTGGAGTGGCCCCCACCCAGTGATCAAACCACAGGGATACACCACTTATCTGGTCAAGGTGAGCAGCAGGAGATGGATTGCAATCCAAAGCGATGACCTACGACTGGCGGTAAAAACACGAAGCATTGAGATGCCCGGCCAACATGATGTCGGAACACAGCAGCAAAGCATAGTAGTTGCCTCGAGAGTCGAAAGCAAGGTTAACAGTCCTGGTCACTCTGGTAGTCCCTTCCAACATTTCTTCTCCCCCTTGCCACCCGGTGTCACAACACCCAGAAGGGTTGTGAGGAGGGAGGTGTAGAGCCCAATGGAGGATTGCCTCCATCAACAATTAATAGCAGCACAACAGGCATCGCAGCAGATCCAGGAGAGACGTCTCACAGCGCCACGACACCCAGCATCGCGGCGCCGGCTATCGCACCAGGAGATGTCGAGCAAAATGGAGGGGGGAGTATAACTGGGTTACACGAGCGTTCACCGGGACCCTCTCCTCTTCCCTTGCTATATCTTAAATAATACCAACATCCCCACAGAATTAACAGCAACCACAGCCCACAGCATCAGCAGAGACTTGAACATCAGTATGCAGTAAGGGCAGCAGAAGCATCTGGGTGAGATGACAAAGGAGTGGTAGGCCATCCCCTCTATAACTCCAACTGGCCACACACACATGCCACAACTTTCTACCCTCGTTGGGGCCAGCACTCTGGTCCGGCAGCCACTGAAGTCCGCTCACAGTGGCAAGGACATTGTCATCTGAGGCTTCGCCTACTGCTGAGTCCACCATCTCCCTGTTGTGCCTGATGGCACGATGGGTCGCTTGGGGAACTGTGGGATCTAATGGTTACAAGATGGAGGGGGGTTGATGTGAACATAGGAGCTCATGAGCATTCCTCTGAATGTTTGCGCCACCGCAGTCATCCATCTCATTTAGTGTATGCCAGCACGACAAGAACAGTCCAGATTACGATGGTGCAGGTCGACAAGAATGGCAAGTCTTCCCCTCTCGATGATCCAATTCACGTAACTCCAAATGGCCGTATTGGTCAATTTCTTCAAAGAGGTAACAATTAGAGAAAATTGGCAAGCGGTCCAGAACGGCATCTCTGCAAAACAACAAACATTATGTGCATCGGCAATTGGCAGGAGCACTGGATCTTCCTACACAGCAACGTTCTATGCTCCTTCAATCTGCATGACATCGGCTGGCCTGCTGGTCTTCAGTGAAGTGCTACATATCCTCAAGTTTTTCAATTAAATAGGAAATAGCTGTTACGGGTGTTACATTGTCAATTAGGGGCACTTTGGGAAAACCAAACTAAGAGAAATATTCAGTTTTCAATGCCTGTGCAATGGTGTTTGTGGGCATTGCTGTGAGAGTCGCAAAATTTTATATATATATTGGTTCAGCCAGTTGACTTGACCAAAATAATTTGGTGCTATTTACATGATTAAAGAGGTTGCTATTCCTCAATGTCACATAGATGTTCTGGACTTGGCCTGTTATCCTATTCGGCCACAACATGGCCCAGGAAATCTATTTTCGCCTTACCAATATGATATTAATGGTTTGCACAGGTTAAGCAGCTAACCGCGAATATGTCTAAAACTAGTGCCAGGTGTTATAAATGTTCCTCTGTTCAACCAGATGATCATGTCATCGAGATTGGTTGTCACGAAAATTTTGATCATTAAGCAGAAAGGCAAGGCACAAAATTGATACCTAATCCCACCTTGTGTTGCAAATGCTTTGTGGTGTTCCATGGGTGCTACTGGAACTTGCCAGTAACCCGACTGAAAAACAAATTAATACACAATTTCAGTGGAACCAATCAAGGTAAGGGCTCTCGCCATAGCCATTCCCTCCCTCCTAATTAATAACCTAACCTGCATACACTTATGTCAACAGGGTATGCAACTGACCAGAGAGGTGCATAGCGTGCAGCATGCACAGAAGGGCAGAGCAACAGAAAGCGGCCAGAACACATCAACTAGTCTGGAAATTACTGTTGGACCTGTGGCCACACCATCAGGAACATGGCAGTTGCCACCAACACTAATGTAGCATTCCTGCCGACCCCATGGTGAGTGTTAAATTCAATATAAATCCCAGCCAATGTAAATAAAAGAACCCAATATCGTACAGCATTCTGTAGAGTGATATATATAGTGATGAAGGAAATCATCGCGATGATGGGCTTAACATAATAGTGTTATACATGCTACATAAAGATTGTAAACAAAGTATTTTCAAAATGCCTGCCTTAAGAAGAATATAGTTTATTAAATTGGGAAAGGTTTCTGGTATGTAGTAGTAATAGTATTAAGGTTTTACCATACTCCAGTGGACATGCAGTGAGCATGAGCTGCCTTCCATGTATGCCATGATTTAGTCTCACCTAGGGTGTATCGCTGCGAGAGTCCTTCAGCACTTGGTTGAACTCGGTCAGATTACTGTTAATGTCTTTAGTTTACTGGGAATTTGTTGGCTTTTCCTCTCGTTTTTATCCTGGTAAACTACCTTGTACACATCGGTGTGTGTGCCTGCTCAAACAGTGTAAGGGATTTTTGCAAGTAAACATCGTACTGAATCAGCACAAATAAATCGAATCCCAAAACCAAAATTGACTGTTTTTTGTTTTCTCTCAAAAGCCCAGATTACAAAAAGGCATTTATGAAACATAGGCATAAGTTTTCAGCAGTGTACAATATTACTTTAGAAGAAGCCAAGCTTCAAAAACATTTGACCATAGGTGCATATCACTATGTGAAAGAGTCGTTTAAGTAAAAACAATACTTTATTCACATTTAAAGCATTACTCTGCTGAATCAAATACATTAAATTAAAGGATCTCATAAAATATTTTTAAAATGCATCTACCAGTTGGAAATGCTTGGCATGATTAAAACTTTATGCATTAACACTACAGTATTTTAAAAGGTCATTCCTATCTATAAAACAATTTTATTTTTGAATAATATTTGAAACTATGTAGCACTCAATAAAACGCGTTCCCTTGGAAATATCAGGTCATACTTACATACAAGCGGCCAGCAATGAACAACAATTCTTTAAATGAGTGCAATGACCACATAGTGTAGACAAAGCATAAATATACTACTAACGTGCCAATGTAGTTCAATTAAATATAAATGTTGTAAACTGACACTGATCTGTACTACATGAAATGGCAGCTGGACAGACCCCTTAAAGCACTCCATGGCTAAAATAAACACACTAAAATGTATGTATTAGAAATTACAATAAAAGTTAACAAGCTTGGTGGCAGCTCGACTAAGCCCTTTCCAAAGCACCCAACTTTATAAAATTATGACGACACAAAGTTTTGTAAACTTGATAATTGGAAAGTCGTGGAATACGAGCACTGCAGAAAAATGCAAGTTACGGGCGAGCCAATTGGCATAGCAGACAACACTAAACCAACATATTAAAAAGTATACATGCAAGACACACATCCACTAGGATTTAATTTACCCCAAAAGAATAATTTAGACATTGCTACCAAACCAGAATTCTGGGAAACCCTACAATAACTGCACGCCTGCACAAACAAGCACACACTACAGAACAACGCATTAAAAACCCTAATCGTCCGAAATATTATAACGCTCACAATTCACAACTCACTATTTCACTAATCCCACCTCTCTGGTACCTTATTCATTATTATTTTCACACATTAGAAAAATTTAACATTGTGAACAAACACTGACAAAATAAGGTGCCAAGTGCGCTGTGTCCTCAAGTAATTTTAGAAGATGTTGAGACCCAGGTTGATCGTAGCCTTGACGTATCCTCTGTCGATTGTGTCGGGAGAAAAGAAGGAGGGGAAGTTGAGAAATATAATTTATTAACAATTGCCCCTCATATAAACATTATGATGCACTGAGGTGGGGAATCAAGGTAGGGGATCGAAATGAGAAAGGGGAGGAGATACCGAGCCTGCATCGAGCAAGTATCCAGGCGCTACTGTTCGGGTGATCATTTACAGTACTAACACGATGGTGGTAGCACCGTCGCAACCCCTTGCTCTTAACGATGCCTTGCAAAACCAAGTTCACTCTGGCCACCTAGACTCAAATCTCAAGACGATACACATTACAATCTTACAGAAGTATAGTTAGTTGGAAAGAAAATCTCGAAGTAAGAATAGAAGGGAAAGCTTCCCAAGAAACATGTGCAGTTCAACATTTACATTAATCTTGACAATCAAACATTTACAAAAAACATTTCTTTATATCTTGCAGACAGCGATAATGAACAAATAGTTCCATCCCCAGGGATGATAATGGCAGACAGCCAGGTGAGTATCAACAAGCGCCAGAGTCGGGTTTCTTCACCAGTGTCCAAGGGAGGTTAACGACAAAACAGAAGATGCTAACTGCACATCCAGCTGGAATGTCGAACTCCTCTCCGCAGATGACGAGTGCAGCAACCTCGAGTTGGATGGGCGGGGAGATGGGAAAACAAAAATAAATAGGAAAAATAGAAAGGGGCCAAAACAACAACACAAATGGGACAGGAAACTAGGTAAGAAGAAACAAGTGCGATCACAATTTACAGATACTAAATTATACAAATCAAAGGCTAGGGAACAGCAGCATTATCATGACCTTGGCACGTATAATTTCAACTGGCACACATGTGCCTTTCTATTCTAAAGGAACAGCCGGAGGATGGGGATACCAAATTCACCGAGTTAGAAGCTAGACATTTGTGGATACTTAAGGGAACCACACATTTAGGCAACAACTCACTACTAATATCGCTACCCAGATCGGCGAGAGTACAACTGTTACAGAGCACCAGGTCTCCTACTTTAAACTTTACAGAGGATCTGACCTGGTTCAACTTATCATTAACTAACTGTTTAGCTGCACCAAGCCGCCTACGGACTTCTCCAAGCAGTCGGTCCTGGGCGGCATCACCAAGCGGAGAAGGGATGAGAGGGATTTTCCAAATATTCAAAAGGAGTGACTCATATGGCGACCAAGGAAAGGAAGATATGGAGGAACTCCAGGGGACCCATGCAAGGCACTATTAAACCCAACATTTATGAAATCAAAATCTTGATCCCATAAAGTATGATCATGGTTTTAGAAGGTAGTAATACATGCTTTGAATTTTTTGTTAAACCCCTCTACCTGGTTACCCTTTGGGTAGTACGGACTTGAAGTGAAATGTTTGATGGCCCAGCTAAACCACATGGCCTTGAACACGTTGGAGGTAAAATACTTTGTGTTATCCGTAAGGATCTCAGCCGGGGCACTAAACACCTTCCACCTCGGCGGGGAGATGGGAAAACAAAGGATCTTAATTATTGTACTTACCTTCATGTTCCTCAGGGACAACAAAATCACAAATTTGAAGAAAGTATCAAGCAAAATAAGAACACATATATGTCCAAATGGACAGTGCCCAAAGGAGTCTCTGGTAGCTGAACTATGGCTTACCCAACATTGGCCTGACGTGCTTGCTTGTATTTTTGGCAAGCATCACAAGAGCAGACATAATCAAAAACCTTACTCTAGAGCATAGGTCAAGTAAAATAGATGGCTATCTTATGAAAGGTCTTGCTGATCCCTTGGTGTCCCCCAAACACGGAATTGTGAAAATAGGATAACACTATAGGCTGCAAAGACAAGGTCACTATGATCTTGCAGTAAAATATATGATAACCTTCTCCAAAACATAGAGCAGAACGATACCCGAATTTAAATCCTTGATCACCTTGGGACAAAAGGCATCATCAGCCTGTGCCTGACCCAGTTTTACGAAAAATTCTGGGAAATACTGTATAAGATTTCGGATGTGGTGGGAGTCTTGGCCTATTTCATTTCAAAATCGCCCGCATCGAAAATGCGAGATAACGCATCGCAACCTGAAGGCGAGATAAGCACAAGACCTACTGACCCACTTTCCCTAACTGCTGTGCATGGTTCAAGACCAAACTCAGAGCCCGATTGTCTGTAAATAAGTCATATTCCTCATATTCAATACAGGAGGCGAAGCATCTGGCTGAACTACGAATCACTTGGAAAAGTCGGGTAGATGAAGTGCCGGCGGCGACGATAGCTTTTCCTTGAAAAGTGAGAATGCTGTTTCCTGCCTTGCATCCCATTTAAACTGTACACCCTTCTTCTTTAAAAGATTCAAGGGTGCGGCAATATCAGAATAGTGATCGACAAAACAAGAGTAATAACTCATGATACCCAGAAATTTCTGAACACGCTTCAATGTCTTGGGATGTGGGAAATCCAGAATGGAATCCACGCGATCGGGATCTGTGGGCAGATATACCTCATAGAGCAAATACCCTAAAAACTTCCCCTTGTTGGACCCTAGAGTGACCTTCTCTGGGTTCATATTAAGCCAATTTATCGCATTTTGAGGAAAACTTGCCACAAATGCGACAGGTGAGACTCCAAGTCATTGGTATAGAATATAATATCGTCAATATAATTACATACAGATTTGTATTTAAATTCAGATAAAACATGATCGAGCACACTGGATAAGGCCTGACTTCCAAAATTGTATCCCATGGGTATCTGTGTGAACTCGTACTGCCTCCATGGCGTACTAAATGCAATATACTTTCTGCATGAAGGGTCTAACAGGCACTGTTGGAAACTATTGTTAAAGTCAAGAACAGAGAACACCCTGCCTTACCTAAATTTTGAGGGGCGCAGTCTATCATTGTCAGAAGAAAGGGATCCTTATCAATTTTATTTTATTTACTAAGGAATGATTTACAACTAATCGATATTTATAGCTATCTCTTTTCCTCACTAAAACCCCGGAGAACAGTAATCAGAGGAGGACAGGACAATGACACCTGCAGCTAACAATTTTTCAAAAATTTCCCGAAAGGCCTGTAGCTTCGGAGCATGTAATCTGTAGTGACGGTCCCGCACTGGAATTTCATCCGTCAACGCGAACTTGTATGGGAGCACATCGCATTTCCGGATATGCGGTGTGATCGATCACATCACCAAACTCTTCCCTCAGCTGCGTCAGCCGTAGCATGAAGTGGCATTCGACAAATCACCCTCGACTAGAGGAGTTAATTTTTCCGGTACTTCGTCGACGTACAACCCAATACGAATATTCGGGGCGAAACTCAAGGAAATATAAAATAAATCAAAATTAATGAGAGTCCTCGCATTACCCAAAGCCTCTAAACCTAAAATCAGCTTTTGTGAGAGATGCGGAAAAACCCAAAAGGGGAAAGTCCATAAAGACCTACGATCTTGAAGTGTATGTTAACCACCACGCCAGACCTCACTTTATCGCCATTGGTGATACATAAATGTTTCTCCGTAACAATACTGATACACCCTTTAGAAATAATTTTCAGCTCAAGTAGATGTTTGAGAAACACCTCACTGATCACGCAATTCACGGCCCCGATATCAACTTGTAGACATTAGTGACGGTTACTAGTCCCTCGCATATAACATAATTTTAGACAGCATATTTTCTGCATAGTAGCCTCTCAAAATCACAATTTTAGTGTTTTTGAGACGTACAAATAATAACTAACTCACTTACCAAGATTATATGTCACATTGAACTTAGACACCATGAGTTACTCCAAGGAATCTATAAAATTACGTTATGAAATGTTTCCACGTTTATTTTAATCGTTTAAAAAGAAAATTTCTACTTGTTTTTGATTTTTGACAAATATGTTCTCCTGTACACAGCTATAATTAATTAAGGCATAACCTTTCTGTCATCCTTATTAAAATTTCATTAAATGATTTCCTTTATTTTATTTGTTCATCCCAAGAACATTACAATTTATAGTGATTTCGACATGCCACAATGCAAAAACAATGAAATCTGAGAAATTCTATGCGAGGAAAGAATATCTACTCTTAAGCAATGTCTACAATTTGAACGGAGTTTCGTACAGTTTTAAAATATAACGAATATCTTGGTGACCGACACACTTAACGCGACTGCCTAGCGCGCGCGGGACCGGCCAACCAAAAGTATAGTCTATTGGCGATTTCTTCGCCCTTTTCGAATCAAACCTTTGAAAAATTTCCCCATGTAGGACGTTTTTAGTTATTTCCAACGTACGCCATATATCGCAAGCGTTTCATACTTGTGTTCATAAAGTTACTTTTTTTTTTCTGTTAAATTGAAATGTTATTCATATTTTATTTATACATTATAATGCTTCATTTATAAATAATTTGAACAAAAATAGTGACATGTGTGTTGGTAGCAGCGCTTGGTTAGAGAAATGCCTAGTTCTTATACAAAATACTGTTACAGCTGAGTGCGCACGAATTCGGTGCGTTGTCCCTCTGGTGTAATTTTCCAGACTTAGTTAAGCTTAATTTTCACGAGGCGGAGGAATATCCTGGAAGTAGAACTTTAGCATGGTTTCAGAAAAGTCTGAAGTAGCCTAACCGTGAATGGATTATATAGGGTTTTACATACTCAATGATTTAGGCGTATATCGGCCACCATTCACGGCGTAGATTAAAAAAAAATTCGTCCATATTTGCTTAGGCGACATTTCTACAAAAAAAAGTTTTTTTGATTTTCCATACCCTGAAAATTGTCGGTAAATTAAGATTTCTAGACTCGAAAAAAAAACTTTTATTAATTTTATTTCTTGAAGCATGGGTATTCCTTCAAAGGGCACAAGGTGTTGTATCATTATAGGGTCAGTTGGGCATATTCCGACCATGAGGCAAATCTGACCTCCCAAATTTTACCATTCTCTATAGAATGTAGTCAGTAAAATGCGATCTGTAATGCCTATTACGGCTTACATATTCACATCACATTTGTAATTACTTTTTGAATTTGTAATTTACAACTGAAACGAGTTTTTAATCTTTGGATACTTCTTATATTTAGATGTGATGACGGGACGGTTAAATATACGAAGTTGGTAGAATTTATACGTTTTAACAGTGAACTGCTTTTATGACAAGGTTAATTATTTCAAAGTCACGACTGTTTATTTATCACACCTTTGTAACTTTTCGATAGGTGTTTGAAACACAATTGTGCAACGTGATTACGTTTCTGTGATTTGAATGTTTGCCACAATCCCAAAAAATTACTAAGCCCAGCCAGAAATTTTAAATAAATAATGTAATATACCTAGCAAAAACAAAATACTTGTGCAAAGAAATAGTTATGAGCGGAATACAAGTTACGGTAAGCCTATTTGTGTGCATGTTCACCACTATCTTTTAAGTTCGTCGCTGCTACGTATAAAAAAAATTAGTGTTACGAGTTGCGTGCTTGAATTTACTGTGTCTTTTCGTTGGACTGGTTGTTCCTTCATTTTACTTTTATATTCCAACTGAGACCGCCCTTATAACGAAATAACCCAACACACGTCAATAACAAGAGGTTAAATACTACAGTTCTTTCCCTCGCATTTGTAACAGGATTAAACACAGTCGCAGCAAAATATTAATGTGTATTATGTGTGTACCTCATTAAAAATGCACGTCTTTGTATACGTGTATTTAACATATTTTATTTTACCCTTCGACACTTTCACGTAATATTTTCTGTATCTTTTTTTATGTAATCACAGTTTCTACACAAGTCACTTACGAAATTTCATATTTGCGCTGTATTTGTTTTTAATATTATTTTTATCGCCTTAGGATATTTTTAATTAGATGTACGGTGGCAATTTTACTATGTTTAAGATAGGAAATTAGCTAGATTTCCTTTATTCTTATTTGTATTTATTTTTATGTTAGTAATTTTATTTTCGTTTTTCGGTTTCATTTTGTAAGTGTTTCTTATTCTATAATATTTTAGTATCTGTCCCGAGACCATTTATTCTAGGTTTTCCAGCAGTTAGGATCTTGAAAGCGATTCGTTTGGGAGGTATTTGATTTGCTGGAATTATAGGCCCTTATGTTAGCTCCAGCCAAACGAGCTTAACGCTTGCTCTCTCTTCCAGTAGCCACCACCGTGAGCAGACGTAGTATTAGGACGCTCGCCTGTACGTAGGCGTAATGTAGGATTTTTACTTAGCTGATAGGGTGTTAGATACTTCCTCCTAGTATAATGTGAAATACTTTGGAGTGTTCCAGGAATGTGACAGCTGAAATATTGCCCCTTTGCTAGGTTTTAGTATTTAGGAGGTAGAAGTATCTAGTATCGACGTAACGTATAAGAACGAGGCTCCACGCATTGTTTGAAACGCCCGCTAGTCCTACATTTTCCTACGAGAGCCATCTGCAGAGAGTTGTTTGTAAAATGAAGTTAATCTTTATCAACGAGAGCAATGGGAACTTCACAGCTACTTTCTAGATAATCAAACTAAGAATGGTATTCGAGTGGTATTCCAGCATCGGCCATTATCAGTTCTAGACGTTTTTTCTTTGAGGCGACGCCATGTTATACTTTGTTAGCCTAGTCTATCCCTTACGATTAACTTGAGAAGATATTTGTTCTACTCTGAGCTAGACACTATAATCAGGTTTGAATTTAATTTTTACAACTAAATTATTTTTTATTTTGAGATACAGAAACATTGTGCTAAGGTATTTCAGCTTGACATTTAACTATGAGCGTGAACATCAAAACAGAGATACAAGAGGCTAGGTACGGCCACTTACAACAGCATTAGGAATGTCTTGTGTCTTTTATTAACTGCTGCAAATTGCCACCAGAGTTTTTAATATAGTCAGTTCAGAAAACGTAACAAGGCATTAAAGCATAAATTTGAATAAAAGAAATCTGAATATAAATCCAGTCACGTTTCATTGCAGTATCTATCCTTAGAATTTAATAACCCTGTGGTCCCCGTTGTTTTATGATCTCTTGCTAAATGAATACAAATATTTTCACAGTGTTTCAGAGTTGTTTCCGTGCACAGAGAGTGTCGTTTCAGTTGTTCTGCTGAACGAGGTGTGATAGCACGGTAAGTCTCTCTCCCAGCCTGCAGAGACAAGGACCGGGCAGAACGAGTACTCCAGTATTGGTATAACACACTCTGGCACACGTCAAGTTGAGATTGAGTTTTTTTTAATGGTCTTGTTTCACCCACCAACATGTTTGTGGTTAAGAGTCATCAATATTCAGACAAGTCTTCGGAGAGAAGAATCTAATAAAGTTCATCATATAAATACTTGCACACTGACTGGTCATATCAGTGGTTCAATGTTATATTTTGTGTACCTGCTTTAAACTGTATAATTCAGTAATTACACACAGTTATTTGTCACATGGTATTATTAAATATGTGAGAATTATTATTCTAATATTGTTGACCACAAGTTGGACGTAAGTGCAAGTACTGACTCTACCTCAATCCTCAACACAATTATATAAGCAAATAATATTTTCTGAGCTGCACATTACAGTTCAGTTACGTGTGCACATTGTATATTTTACACGTTACATGACATGTGTAATGTGATATATCGTGTATAATATATATGTTAACCATGTAAAATAATAACACCAAGAACTATCGTCAATACAGACATTGTTTAAAAGTCGTAAAGCTGGCCTAAATAAGGCTATAGGTAGGGATAGGAAAATTTCCCGAATTCAATAACCTGTAAGCTAGACTCCACAGTCCTGTGTACACTCGAGCCTCAAATGTTTGTTCATTGGCTGCTGCCCCAGTTGTACCTCACACCTGGCAGTACGGGAATCGCTCCTAGTTTCCTTGACGTCATTTCCTTGACGTCTTCACAAGTAAATCAATTGTTTTAACACTTCCGCTCATTACTCGCTTTCCTGCCGACTTGCTGTGCACCTCTACCTTTAACTAGATAGTCGTTTTGCATCGTCGGCGACGTCGAAATGGGATTCGACACTTGACAGGGATTAATGGCTCGACTTTATTATTTTTTGCGCCAGCCACGCTACTGCTAATTGTAATGATAATGGAAGGATAATGACATAGTAGAGAGGGAAAACTTATTGTTGAGTCGAGAATGTATTGTGCTAGTTGACGGGCATTTTATAGTTTTTTGGTGTTTGTCTTGAGCGCTAGTTAGTGGGAGATGGAACCTTAAATGTTTATTTTAAATTATTTTTAGCAGCGCTGTGAAATTCTATTCAGATCGTAATGTTTAATATGAGGAACTTTTTGAGGGTCCTATTGATAGCAGCTTTGGTATGGTTTGCCGTGCTCCATTCGTCGTCTCGCCCGAGGTGATTTCTTAGATGTGTGTTGCACAGTTTCGGCTTACAGACGAGTTTTTAATTATCAGACGTTGTACGTCTTATGTGAACGAGTACTTTGTTCGTGTTGAAATGCATACTAATATTTCAGCTGCTACTCGTTTCGGTGAATTTTATGATTGTTTTATCCTAATGTCTTGTATGACATTTTATTTAAGGACTAATCTTGATACGGTATCTGTAGCTCCCACCTGTTGAGGCTTTGTATTTAAGGGCTTAAAGACATACTAGAACAGCTGCAGCATTTTTGGGCCGTATGAGTTATATATTTTCATACTTCACTCAAACTATATTGGGCGTAAGGCTGCTCAATAAATTTGCCAGTTTTATTTGAATTTGATTGTGCTAGGTTTTAAGGTGCGTTCCCGCACTGTTTCTGAGAAGCAAACATATATGCAAGAAACAACTGTTACACTCTTGAAACACCATTGCATAGGCGTGACGAAATTTTGGACGAGAACTGTTTTAGTGTGGGTTCATAGTGCTGTGCTAAACGGCTTAATTACTGATTTTAATAAGTTTTAATGTTTGTAGTGCGTTGCCGTTTATTCCAGGTTGAGCTTGGGAATATTAAGTGTATAAGTTGATGTTTGGTAATGCAAATATATTGCGTCGCAGTGTGATTATAGTCTGCAGGGCTGAAGAGTTGTGTGTGCACAGCAAAGTTACAACAGCGCCCTGGTGAAATTATTCAACGTTAATTGTAATCTGTATAACTGAGGCCGCACGTTGTCGACTCAATAAATGTTTTGGCCGAGTCG
This sequence comes from Dryococelus australis, assembly GCA_029891345.1. Classification (NCBI taxonomy): domain Eukaryota; kingdom Metazoa; phylum Arthropoda; class Insecta; order Phasmatodea; family Phasmatidae; genus Dryococelus; species Dryococelus australis. Next base: position 70,932,737 of record CM056999.1, read on the forward strand.
CCTGGTAAATGTATTGCAACGAAGTGCCTCGCTGACCCCGGCGTGACGGCACTTAAGAATGTACACTCTACACATTTTGTCACATGCAAGGGTTATTCGCTCACGCATTTATTGTTCTTATGGAACTATTTATACACTTTCTGTGAAAACATACATTTTCAGTATTACCAATTGGTAAACAACCACTCTTGTTAAAGTGGTGTTAGTATTTGGCTAGTTTTGGTTTATATATTGCATTACTCAGTAATAGGCGAGGTGGTTCGAGCAAATTTGGTCGCACATAGTTGACACGAAAGATTTGGTGCGATACATTTGGTGCATAATTCTAACGAAATATAATTGGAAATCATATACACTATACCAATATTGTCACGACACAAGAGGAGCGACTATTCAGAATGGTAATTCTTGCAGCACCTCATGTTTGATTAATGTAACAACTGGCGTAGTTGTTGAGTATTTTGGTAGTACCTTGATGATACTTAAGCTTTGGTGCGAACCACAAGGAATTATAATTGTAACGAAGTATTGCTGTGGAGAAATTGTACACTACGCCAATTTTGTTATTAAATAAGAGGTGTCACATTTCAGTATTAAAATTTCTATTGACTCTCATTTGTTGGTTATCAAGTGTTGTTATTGTTCAGGTCATATACTTTATCACATCCTAATTGCGATAAATTGTACACTATACCAATTTGTTGTAAAGTAGGTGTCACTTTTCAGTATTATTATTCTTAATCACTTTAATTTATTATTGGTTATTATAGTGCAGGTCACATATTTTCTCACGTTCTAATTAACGTGTCCGTTTACATGAGAAGTGCTGTGATTAAATTTAAGAATAACTGTCAGTATCTATATTTAATTAAACATAGAATTTAACATTGTGTTACGTCATGTGCGGTGTGAGTTTTTTGAATGCAATATTTACAATGGTACAGTTGCTCAATTCACTGTGATATACTTGTAAATTTTGGGCACAACAAACAAGTTGACATTTTCTATACCTTAATTCTTAGCCTGTTTGTTAAAATTTTCTTGTCAATAAAATCTGGATTGACTTCGGATATAGGTTTGAATTCTTGTGTGTGTGTGTATATATATATGTATATATATATGTGTGTGTGTGTGTGTGTGTGCGCGCGCGTACATACATATATACCAATCCTGTACAAGATGGTCAGGACTAGACTATACATTTCACAGCATGCCTCTGGACCGGCAGTTTTGAGTTGGAGTGGCTGAATGGATGACTGGCGGGTTTCCGAGCGATAGAAGATGAGCAGCGGGAGAAGACCGGCGAAAGAGGAGACTGCGAGTAGCAAGCAGTAGAGTAGGTGGCTGACAGGCTGGACTAAGTGTGTGAGTGAAATACATTATAACTATTGGAAACAGACTGAAAATATGCTAATAATAGTGTTACGTGCTGCAGCTGGCGCCGACTCAGCTGCCCTGCGCAGTAATCGGAGACCCACCTCGCCCTTCCCTCTTCCTGGAACGATGCGCTCGTGGCTGTCTGCCTCCCTTCTGGGAATCCCGTGAATACCGACAGCGGTGAGACTTGCTGGCGTCACAGACTTCCTCTGGCAAGTTAGAGTTTCCGATACGTTTAGCGACGACGCAAGAATGTTCTGGTGAGTCTGGCTGGCGCCTCAGCCATCCGCGACGCATCGCGCGAGTTGGCGAAGATTCTAGGTGGCGGCCTAACACACTATATATACTTCCGCAGCCCAGCGGTTAGCAGTCTTTGATGGAGGCTGCCTGGCCGAGTGTGCGCGAGCGAAAAGAAGTGTGGACGACAACTGGATATTGCGGGACGCTGGCGAGTGAGGTGTTCGTGGCTTGAATGGACGAGAGGGTGTGAAACCGACGAGTGAAGCTTACTGTTCGTGAGGGCGCTTGGAGGACTCCAGGACATTGCGACTGGCAGGACATGAACTGAACTGAGGTGGGACTGAATGGAAGTGTAATACTGATTTTACTGTAAATATTCGAACTGTCAAATATGGATGCATAAATTATAAAATAATTGAAAATGTTAATACACTGTCTATTGGGACTAATCTTTAATGATTTAATGTCATTGATTTCTTTGTCGTAATTATAAATTTTGTTAATTGGTGTCAATGGTGAACAGTAAGTGATTTCAATTTATTGTGATATTTTGACTTCAGAGAATTTTGCTGTAGTTATTTTTAATAAAATAAGGACATTATAATTCATTCTTTTATTTGATTATGGCCTCCATCCCTTAACGAACTTGGTATATACCACTTAATTTATAGAGAGAGAAATTGTAACACTGGTGTCAGGTTTTCGATGGAGGCATTTTATAAAAATTAAATAACTTATAGTATTGGTGAATATCATGATATTTGAGCAATAGGCCGAGAAATTACTAAGAAATTTGTGAATGCTAACCAGAAAAATATCGGCAGACATGGAAGCACTTCGTGCCTTGATCGAAGTACTGAGTAGCCAAATAAGTAGTGTCAGAGAATCTGTAAACAGTCCAATCAGTAGTGTTAATGAAAATGTAAATAGTCAAATTACTAGTATTAGTGAATCTGTTAATAGCCTAAACGAAAATTTAGACAGAAAAAAAGACAGTGTAAACGCAAATGTAGATATAAAAATAGACAGTGTAAACGAAAATGTAGATAGGAAAATAGACAGTGCGAATGAGAATGTGGACAGAAAAATAGAAGGTGTGAGCATGTTGGTGAACAATAATATAGACTGTATGGACATCGACAATGTGAGCTAGAGAATGGACAGTGTGAATGATAGGATGGACAGCGTTGAACAAGAAATGAAACAGGAAGTGAGCACCCTCAAGAAGGAATGGCAGGAGTTCTTGCAGCAGCAGAGGAGACGACATGAAGGGGCAGAAGAGGAGCCGAGATTGGTGACCACCGAGGCGACGAGTGCCGGCAAAGAGAAGAAGGTAGAGGTCGCCACCAGTGGAGCTATCGCAGGGTAGGCGCAGTAGTTCTGCAGTTTGGGAACGCCCCAGTCAGGGATGGGTAAAGGTGTCATAACTAAGCCCGCCCCCTACGATGGACAGGCACCTTGGCGCGAGTACCGGCACCAATTTGAGATCGTGGCCACCCTGAATGGCTGGACTGAAAAGCATCTGTCTTGCTTAGATTCTATGTTACAGATACTGACTGTGGCCAATGTGAGATTGGTTTCCAAGAAATACCACATTTTCCAAAATAAAATTAATTTCTTGGGCCATGTTGTATCAGCCCATGGGATTGAAACAGACCCTGAGAATACCAGAGAAATAAGAGACTGGCCTCTACCAAAGGATAAAACTGAAATTCTAAGTTTTCTGGGTTTATGTGCTTACTACTATCGATTTGTGCCTGGGTTCGCCACTATCGCCAATTCGCTGCATGAATTGACTGAGGCAAAAAGAAAATTTTGTAGGCCCCCAGAGGGCGAAATTGCTTTCAATAGACTAAAGGAAATTCTGATATCTTCCACAGTACTGGGCTTCCCAAGTAGAGAGGGTGAATTTATTCTGGATACTGATGCTAGTGATGTTGGAATCGGGGCTGTGTTATCTCAGATCCAGGATAGAAAGTGCGGCCATTGGAATACTTCAGTAAGGTGCTACACAAGCCCGAGAGGAACTACTGTGTGACACACAGGAATCTTTTGGCAGTGGTGAAGGCGATTGCATATTTTCATCCATATCTTTATAGCAAACACTTCATCCTAAGAACTGATCATGCTTCATTACGCTGGCTGCTAAATTTCAAGAACCCCGAAGGCCAAATAGCCCAGTGAATACAGCACCTGCAAGAACATGACTTTGAGATTCAACACAGGTCTGGATGCCTTCACAGCAATGCAGATGCACTCTCCAGGAGACCATGCGAATCATTCTGTCGTCATTGTGAACGCCAGGAGGAGAAGGCTGGTGTATCGTGGAAAGCAAGGAGGACAAGAATTCAAGGCCGTGTATCTAGTAATGAGTCATATACATGGGAAGAAAAGGACATAAGAAATGATCAGCTAAATGACCCCACCTTGTATCCAATATTGGAGTGGAAGGAAACCAGGCGGCGACCGAGATGGATGGATATATCTAGCCTAGGCGTGACAGTCAAGGCATACTGGGCACAGTGGAATTCCCTTGTTATAAAGAATGGTGTGCTTTACAGGAATTGGGAAAGTAACGATGGGAGACAGTCATTTACAACTGGTGGTACCAGAGTGCCGAATTCCAGAAGTGCTAAGAGAACTGCACAACACAGCAGCAGCTGGTCCCTTCGGTGTAAATTAGACACTTGGCAGAGTCCGAATGAGATTCTATTGGATGCATTGTCGGCAGAATGTTGATAAGTGATGCATGTACTGCGCAGAAGGGTCCGAGGGTTAAGGGAAGTGGTCCCCTCCAGAAGTACAATGTTGGGGCCCCATTCGAGAGGATGGCAGTTGACATTCTCGGGCCCCTACCAATCACTGAGAGGTAAATAGATAGCTTCTGGTAGCACAAGACTATTTCACAAAGTGGCCCGAGTTCATACCGGTGCCAAACCAAGAGGCAGGCACAGTAGCTGATGCTCTTTTCGACCATGTTTTCTGCAGTTTTGGAGTGCCACTGGAGCTTTATTCGGATCAAGGACGAAATTTTGAAGCAAGTATTTTCCAAGAGCTAACGAGGATTTCAGGAATGAAGAAAACCCGAACCACAGCATTGCACCCTCAGTCGGATGGAATGGTTGAGAGGCTAAATCATACCATGGAACAGTATTTTGCTATCTTCGTAGAAGACAAACAGAGGGATTGGGACTCTAAGATACCCTTATTTCTCCTGGCATATCGCTCGGCGGTCCACAAATCCACAAGGATAACACCTTCAAGGATACTGTTTGGGAGAGAGCTGCGCCTACCTGGTGACCTGCTGTTCGGACGTCCAGTGGAGGAAGAAACAGCCAATCCAGAATATGCTATTAAGTTACATCAGAAGTTAACCGACATTCATGACTTTTCCCGGAGGCACCTTAACATTAACAGTGACAGAATGAAAACACGATATGACCGAAGAAAACCTGAGGCTACTTTTCAAAGAAGGACAGCTGGTGTGGTTGTACAACCCTCAAAGGAAGAAGAGATATTGCCCAAAGCTACAGAAATCTTGGGAAGGCTATGTAACTTACTCGTTATCTATCGCCACCATGTTGCGTCGTCAGCTTTTACTGAGACTGCCTGACCTCCTGCACGTCAGTAGTCTCAGCCAGAAGTATAGTCTACAGCCTAGATGCCACAATACCATTCGTCAGTTACTGATCAGCAGAATCAGTATGTAAAGGAGCGCCCGTCAGTCCTGGTCAGCTGCCGTCAGAACCAAGTGGAACACAGCCTTAGATGTCACATGGCAGTGTTTATGTTTAAATGTATTCGAAGGATACGTAATCGGTAACCAAAAGTAAAACTTTAGAAGGGCTTCAGAAAACTGTTGAGTAATCGTGAATGACATATAACTGCAACTGCTAGTGAAGTGTAGCAGAGTGCAATCTGGAAAATAAACAATACATACAGCCTCATACAAATCGGAGCATACAGAGGGAAATTGCAGTTGTTTTTGTTTGACCTCTTTCTTTCTTTATCATTTAACCCCATGGTTGACCGTTAAAATACTTCCCAACAAGGCATAAAAAGGAATGATGATTTTGTAGTTAATGCTTCGCCAGAAAAAGGGTTCAATGGTACCGCTAAACTTTTGGTAGTTGCTATAAAATCTAATTGGGAAGCATGAAACACCCATTTCACAGATTAATACCTTTAGAAAAACCGTCAAGTATAAGTCACGAGTGAAACATGGTCTTCCGGCTAAACGAGACTAGATTTCATATTTTAGAGATGCATTAAGTAGTAATGAGGTTTGTTTATGGCAGCAGAAGATTTTGCGTGTAAGTCTCGAGGACAAGTTAATTTCCCATGTATATTCATCAAATTCCGAACTGAAAGTTGTAGAAACAACGACAATTTTTACGTCGGCGGATTTAACTCTATCAAAAGAATAAGGACTTGTTAAAATAACTTAGTTCACATGGCTCAGCGACAATTATGGCGAGTTGGATAAACTTAAATGCGTAAGTTTAAATGGTGTGGTGGGAACGGGAAAATCTACATTAATATGCATATTTCTTAAAAAAAAAAAAAAAAAAAAAGATACCGAGTTTTTTACACGGCACCGCAACATATTTTGTTGCGTAATGTATATCAACAAATGAAATCGATAAACGGGTTTACATTATCCAGTCTGCTAATTCAGTTGACCAAATCTAGTTACTATGACTATTTGAAATTTATGCAGCTCTTACCACTAATTGATTTCGACAAAATATGAGCAATGGTACAAGAACCAAGCAAGTTTTGCGATCTCGGACACAACACTGCTTCTTTTTTTGAGGAATGTAACAACGACCATTCAATTTACTACGATGCACTTATCGTTTTGTTTGTTGACGAATACAGTATGATCAGCGCCTGTTTAGCAAACTTTATAGTTGAAATTTTCCAAACAGTGGAGCAAACTTGTAGTAAACTGCTGATTGTGTTTTACGGTGATCAGTATCAGTTAAAGCCGTTCATGACGAACAAACATAACGACGTATCGCTTATTCGCTAACTATGTTGTGATAGTTTTTTTTTCCGACCACACAGTTTAGGACTATAGATTCGAAATGCCAGAAATTCCTGATGACTTCAAATACCGCTCCGAACTGGAAGAAACTTCTTACATGTCATTTTGGCGTACACGATCGTAACATGAGTTTTTTCACTATAGATTTTGAGTATCCGGTAGAGTTGTTGGCGACTGTAATTGAGTCCAAAATCGAAGATGCTTCACACTTGGTACTCAACGCACGAGAGATTTTGAACTGGGCGCAGGAAAATTTGGTAAAGTTTCCTTGGTTTCTGTTTTTTGCCTTCACAAACATCGAGGCTCATTATGTCAATTTAAGTGTGTCGATTGCAGTTCTTGCTGAAATAAAAAAAAAAAATTCTATAGGAATTTAGCTGTCGGCTTGACGTGGATACAACATATAAACAACATATTTTAAAGAGTCGTCCTTGGGTCACGCCGATTTTCTTTTCAAACGATAAAAAATATTAACGACGGAAAAGAATGAAAACCTCAAACCGGCCTACTTGCGGCTGATCATCGGTGTTCCGGACCGCAGTTTAATTCATGCTCATGGAGTATGTATCGGTGAAGTTTTATATTATTTGGGACGTGTCGGAGACGAAATACTTATGTGCGACGAGGAATAAAACAACATCTTTTTGATACCAATGTGTTTTTTTTTATGACGAATCTCTACACGATAGATAAATTTGCCTTTTAACACGTGTCTGAAACTTCTAAGAACAGCAAGCTTTTATTGTACGGGTTTCCAATACAAATGACTTGCAGAAATATGGTCCGAAGTGGCATGGGATGTACCACTAATAACGATATTTATGCAAATTTGATGGGATGTACACTAGAAGAAATTTACATAGTTCTATCCAGAACCCCAAACAAGAATAAATTGAAATTTATTCAATTGTAAATACTTTTTTTATGAAGAAAAAAAACATTTTTAAATAAATAATTTTAAAGAAATGTTTTTCTTTTTTAAAATATTGAGATTTCCTATCTTCATCCCTTCTATTTTAAATCCCATAACCTTTACATATTACCATAGATCATCGCCATTATGCAAAACATTTTTTATGCACTGTATTTGTATATAAGGTAATGAATAAAAAACAGCAAATTTATGCGTTGACCATTATTGATTCTATTTTACTTATTGGGGTTTTAGACTTTGTACTATAAAAATTTAAAAATAAAATAAAAGACTCGATGAATACACAATTTGGTGAGAGCACATTTTTCAGAGGTGCTACTAATTCAGGGACTGCAGCTACTAGTAATTATATAAGTGAAAGTTGATAAGAAACACTATGAAAAAAAAGATAATACCTTGTGATTTTATTTTTGCGATTAGAGACTTGTTAACGTCAAAAGCGCGGAGAAAATTAAATAAAAATGTGACACATTCTGAATTTATGGACTCAGTTGAATTCATAAAACTATATCCACAGCTGTACTTGGATTTTTTACATTTGATAGTTATCATAAATAATATATATTTTTACGATTCCATATTGAAATAAAAAATGTAAATATATATTCGTTAATAACTTAACGTAATAAACTCGCTTTTGAAGTAAAATTTAAAATTTTGCAATTAACACACTGCTTAATCTTAAGCAGTATACTATCCAACAAAATTGCTTGGCCCCTCACGTCACTCGCGAAAACTATGAAAATTTTTTGAGAGGTGAAAAACATGCAGAAAATGAAAATATTAAAAGTTGACAAAATTATTATACGAAGATAATTCCCTATTGTCCCAAATTGAGCCGTTTAGAAAAAAATTGGGTCTGTACGACACAAGTACGAAAAGATATTCAATCATGTGAAAAAATGAATTTCTTTTCAAATTACCGCGAAGACGTACTGGCTGATGTATATTCATTGAAAGGAAGGGCATTCCAAAGACAAAAATGATCCTCAAAAATACGTAAATTTATGTTACCTCTTGAATTATCTAACCTTGAATTATTCTCAAATTTTAGAAATAATGTCTGTATTCCTCACTTACCTGTCGGTAAAATACGACGAAAACGCCATTCAAACATCGGTGCGGCAAGTATTTTATGGTTTGCCCATGATCAGGTGCGATCCGAGCTCGGTCGTCATGTCACCTGATGGACAGCTATACAGCCGACAATCGCTCTATGTAATTGGGAGTTTTTTTTACTAGCATTTACCAATATGTAGACAAGAGATATGAAAAAAGGAAACAAACAACTCTACGTGGGATTGGGTCTACTTATAGTTAGTTAAATTATCGTAATTCCACTCGGCATATACATGTGGAAAATGCACCACAATTTTGACGCCTCTATAACAGAATCTGGCGAGGAGGGTGGGGGTGGAAAGGAAAAACTACCTACATCCCTACTATTACTAACTACGACCACATTTCTGGAAAATGAATTTACTACCGAAACCGATGATTTTATAAATACCAATGAATCTAGTTTAACTGATGAAGAACTACGGTCATCAATCATCAAGTCGGGAGAAGCTAGTATGATACACTCTGAATATTTCCAGAGGTGTATTTACTCGGTTGATATTTAAGAATTTGAAGCGGTTGAATTTCGGAGTATTTAATACTATTTCCAACATTTTGGACGAACATTCCCAAACTATATTCACCGTTCATCTAAACGATAATGAAGATGGCCAAGTTAAGGATGTGAATTATATTAATTACAAAACTTTACTCGACAAACCACTAATTTACAAACAATTTTACATTGAGTGGACTTTTGAGAATGGAATCGAACTATAGTCCATTCCCGATTGGAAGCGACTTATAAAAATCAACCTTTGAAAAAACACACTAGGAATAACATGTCAACCTGTCACTGTGGTTAACTTTAGAGTATTCTATTATTGAATAAATGAAACTTTACATTAATATCTTCTATAACTTGTCATATTTATTTCTCTTTAAATATGAATTAACAACAGCGAGAGCAGCGACGTGTTGGCAACGTCCGGCACGAAATAGTTCTCACTTAAAATATTATTTTAACCTAGTTTTTTAGTATACTATTTGTAAATTAATCGGTGCCTATCGAAATATTCAAATATTTAAGTAGCCCCGATGGTGTCATATTTCATTTTTACAGTTTAAAATAACAGAGGAAAATATCGTGAGTAGGCCGTAATGGTACGGTATTGTTTTATCGAGCGAGAGAGCAATTGAATACCGTCTGCTGGCGAGGCTTGTCGCACTCTTTCTCTTTCTTCGTCTCTTTCGCACTCGGGAAATTTCACTTCGCTAGTAACAAACTAAATTATACATGTTTTCATTTGTAGCATATTTTATACTTATTACAGCAAAATAATGATTTTTGAATCTGTAATTTACAACTGAAAAGAGATTTTAATGTTTGAATACGTATTTTAATATATTTAGATATGGTGGCGGAGCAGTTACCTAGTGAAGTTGGCAGACGTGGCGAGCCATGACATGGTGTGTTACGTTTTGTCAAACGAAACGTAAATTATTCTTACTCCGAAAAATACTTCGAATTAATACATCACGTTTGTAGACGTTGTGTTTCTTAAACCTACCTAGGCAAGTTACGATATTGTGATAAATCTGTGTTTCCATGGCAGTAATAAATATACTGTGACGTGTGTTTCGTTGATCATTGCGTCTGTGAAGTGGCGTGCCTTTGTGCATCGTAGTCGATACGCTGGTCCTGTGTGTGCGTGATTTCAAATATTTGATTAGCACTATGTATACGATTTAAATGTGCACTATTTTTATGACGAAGTTATCTATTTACATCCACTTCTGTTTATTTATCACTACGTTGTACCTTTGCCCTGGGTGTTTGAAACACAGTCGCGTAACGTGATTTACCACCAATCCCAACAAAATAACTAAGCCTGCACCAATAAATTTCAATAAACCTAATACACAGTAAGTATCAATACATATAAATATGAGCGGAATAAAAGTTACGGTAGGCATATTTGTGTGCATATTCACCGCTATATTTTTTAAGTTTGTATGACAAAAAATGAGCGACACGAGTTGTGTGCTTGATTTTAATGTATTTTTCGTTGTACTGATTATTCCTTCGTTATTCGAACTGAGGCCGTCCGTTTAAAGAAATAACCCAACACATCAATAACAAGAAGTTAAATACTATAGTTCATTTCCTCGCAGTTGTAACAGTGTTAAACACAGTCGCGGCAAAATACTAACGTGCATTACATGTAATGTGCTATGTCATAGAAAACAAACATGATAATGGAAAATAACTGTAAGAACTGTCGTCAATACAGGCATTTTTAAAACGTCATAAAGCTGACCTAAATAAATGTTGGAGGCCTAAACTGTGGATATATTAGTACGGAATGGTTTTTGGAATATGACAGAATTCTTTGAAAAGCTGTAAACAGTGAACAACACATTTGACAGGTATAAAAATAGAAGTCACATTTTAATGTTTATGTTTAGGTGTAGCGAAAGTAAACGAACACATGTACACACGCAATGTCACTTAAACATTGATTTTGACAGATGCTACATGGCAGTCACATGGCAATGTTTGTTTACATTTGGCGGAAGGATACGAAACTGGCCTGCAAGTAGTTATTTAGCAGGGCTCCGAGAAAGTCGCTTCCAGTGGGGAATGGACTGCAGTTTACGGGTCCGATAACAAACGAATCGTGATTGTATCTCCCGAGGCATCCAGAAACCTCGAAGTTTTTTCAATCAGTTTCGTCACTAATACCAAAACTATTTTGAAGATTGAAAAGTAATAAGTGGATGTTAAAATTAAATATGTTTCATCAGTGGTCGCTGCACTATTCGGTAACTTCGATAAACGAAAACTAACTCCGATTACTCGACTGCTGAGGTTGAGAGCGCCAGTCAAACTGCTATACCACGAATCTGTTTGCCGTTTATATGAAAATGTTTTGAAAATTAAAAAGTATAAAATGTTTGCCATTAAACTTGCGTAATGATTGCAGGAACAAACAAGTGGCATTACAATTTAATATTTCGCATAAATATAAGTTAGAATTTTTTACACTATGTACATTTAATTGACAAGATCGTGCTAATATATTCCAGTAATTTTTTTGCATCCGAAATTAATCGTGTGTGAGAAAGTCAAATAAAAAAAAAATTTAATCGATTTATCAAAGTTGGTAAAACTCACGATACCACACAAAGAAATTTAAATTCCTTCTCGATCAATTAAAAATAAATAAATAAATATATCGTGCAGTGAGAGTATAAAAACGGAACGATTGAACAAAAGGCACACATTCGTTCTCGATGAACTACAGAGTGAAGATACCATGAGAGCCGACTGTAATGAACAAGACTTAATTGGCGAGGAAGAACTATCACCAGTGAGTTTAGCTGGCTATCGGGGTTGGCAAGATGAACTTGTGCGTATGACGCAGATGAATGTGAATTTCGGAGAAAGTGATCTTGGCGGTAAATTTCCAATTTAGCGAGCGGCAGTGGCGGGGAATTTGGAAATCGTAATATTCCTAATCGCGGAAGGCTTCGATGTTGTGGCTAAAGATTCAGACGGTATAACTGTATTAGGGCATGCAAATATTTTTTTTTGAAAACTGGTCTGTAATTGTGTATTCGGTGCAAACAGCAGATGAGGCAATGGGAAAGGATTCACAAAGACTGGAAACTTGGTGAAAGCAGCTAATGAAGATCGCGAATACATTGTGCGTTTTCTAATTTAAAAAAGATTGGGTGACCCAGTTTTGTTTAAACAAACACATTATTGCATTTCGCGGCCCGAGACGGTATAGTGGAAGTTGTAGATTTTCTACTAGAAAATGGAGCCAATGTCTTGTTTATGGGATGTGATAATATTACAATATCACATGAATCTGCATACAATAAGAATACATCGATTGTTTTGTGCGTTTTAGCTTATGTAAAAAGAGCACTGGGTAACGACAAGGAAAAAAACTAAACAATTTATAAATACCGAGGACTTGCATAGCGAAAGTGCTATTAAGTGCGATACGATTGACGAAATTTGTCAATTTTTGACTAACCACGGGGCGAATTCCTAAACAAAAATGTAAATAATTTGTTACACACACACACACACTCTCTCTCTTCTCTCTCTCTCTCTCTCTCTCTCTCTCTCTCTCTCTCTCTCTCTCTCTCTCTTCTCACTACACACGCACACGCACACGCACACACACACAATATATATATATATATATATATATATATATATATATATATATATATATATATAAGCTTCGCCTTCCCCGCATCTTTCGCATCGTATCGATGGCTTGAGGATGTCGTGCTCGATGAGAAACGTGTTAACGTCCGGCGAGAGGAATTAATAACTTGCCTGGCGTTCAACATTGTGGTTTTACAACCCGTGTAGACCATCGTTCGATTCGCGAGAGGAAATTGTAACTTTTGGAGAAAAAATATTCTTGGAAACGCATTACGGATCAATCGGCGCCGAACTTGGATATGCTAAACGACATTTGGTCGGATATGCGATACGGCACCAACCTGCAAAGGAAACCATTTGAATGGATACTCTATAGTACATCGGGCTCTTACTGTTGTTTCCCCGTAAGAGTATGCAACACGGAACAAAAATTACCGTTTTTTTTTAATTCAAAATGTTTCGCTTAGACTTGCCAGTAAGGAAGTAGAATACAGGTTAGTTTTTTTTCTTAAAGTGAACCTTTTTCGTACAATATTTCTGTGTGTTGCAAGTTGTCTGACGGTAAATATTACGGCCCTAAAGAGAAAATACAAAATAATTACAATGTAAGAAAATGTGAAAAACGATTGTTAATTCTCAGCTTTCTGCGATAACTTAAATTGTGACAAAATTACATGAGTTTTAATGACATTTCTTTTATGATTTACATTATTTTCTTAAATACAATGGAATAGTAACTGCGGTTGCAACACAGCAGTAATGCATTCATTTATTCTGGAAGTGTTTGTGTAATATGCGTGTGTGTGTTTCATAATAAATAATCAAGAACGGAAGATTTTGCACAAAAAAAAAAAACGCTGTTTTTGGAAGGCCACTATGGGCAAACGGTATGGAAGGGAGGGAAGCCGACCCCCCCCCCCTCATTGATCCACAATCCTTCCTCTTTGAAACCCTCCCCCCCCTCCAAAGTGTCACCCTACCGAACCTTGGGAGGAGTTAGAGGGACAAGGGGGGTATGTTTTCCATTTTGTGGGATTGGGATCGGCCTGGAAGTCGCATTTTTCGACCGATTTCCTTCCAATTTGGGGGAGGGGTGCCTTTCCGTGCCCCGCGCCCCCTTCTCCCTTTGACAGTCATGCCCTTCGTAAGCTTAAGGCCTACGTTTTAAGTATTATGTCTTAAGTCTTAAGATTTAAGTTTCAAGTCTTAAGTATTAAGTTTCCAGTCTTAAGTTTTAAGTCTTACGTTTTAAATCTTATGTTGTAAGGTTTAAGGATTAAGTCTTAAGTCGTACTTTCACTATAATTGCTACTGCATGTCGGGATGTGCGAGCGAGCATGTGCCGAAGTTCCAAGATGACATTGCTCCATAAATACTAATTCGTACGGTTACCTGCTTCATCTTTGGTGGCTCAGCCCGCGGTTTCCGCGGGCCCAACCCCTGGTGGTAAAAGCATCTTTATCTACCTGTACAAGTATCTATTCTAAAATTATATTCAATCATGTATTAATTAATTGTATTACATTGTATGTTATATATGGACTAGGGTTGGCTACTGAGTGTATGTATCGAAACAATGTACCGATACACTCGACTGTCCGAGTGAATCAAGTCACCAAATCATCGGATTCTCGGCACACGACTCACTAGAGAAAGGAACAGAATGCGACGGGAAGAGAGTGCAATTAGCAGAGAGGCAAAGGGTAATTTTGGTGGTTAACCTTGTTTACTTCCTTTACATTGATGGCGTGATGGTGAATGTTGACTATAGTAACAACCCTAGCTTCTTCGTGCCCTTTCCCCGTAACCGAGCAGGAAGGTGGAGGTGAAAAGAGCTTGTGAAGGGGCGGTCGCTGTGTCGGTAATGTTTCAACCTGATTCTTGAGCCGTGTCATGTATCACGTTGTGATTCGAGAATCGTGTTTCGTGTTGTCACTAGTGAATCATGTTTGAACCTGCGAATCGTTTTAGTGAATCAGTACAATAACGAGTCTTACTTGTACGGTATCATATTATTATTTGTGAATAACATTTATTTCACTAATTGTAATTCAGCTTTTTGTGTTACAAATTTTATAGTTAAATATAATTTTGTATATACAGAACTTACATGTATTTATATTTAGTTGTAACAACTCGCGGGATTTCGCATAGTTCGAAAAAAATTATCTAATCTGTACACTACATACTGAAGTGATTCCAAGTAAAGTAAATACATGGAATCGAGCAGAACAATTCTAACGATCGGCTGTTAATCATGGCCATGCTCATGTTAGGAGAAAAAACCCATATTGACTCATTATTTTTAAGATTGTTATAACTATAAAAACACTTATTCGTCTAACATACTATGTTATTCTAGTTATTTAGAACTATAAAAACTTATTCGTCTACAAGTAAGTTCTGGTAAGTAGGTAGTACGTAGGAGTTTTTGTCTTGTCGAATATGAGTTTAGGTTATCCTATTATGCTAGACTGTCATATTGAACAATGAAAGAAAAACATACAAAGACGACCTGTCACGCTAGGATGGTGTTCGGACACTTTGCGATTCTTTTGCACTGTACTGATGCATCGATGACTCAGCTGATCCGTGAATCGAAACAGTGTATCGAGTCACTGAGCTGATTCGAGTCAATTAAATGGAATCAGTTAACTGAATCGATTTTCTCATCACTAATATGGTCCCTTTTTTTTCTACAACCACATTTATGTAAATATTACCTTTAGAGTCTTTAAGGCCCTCGAAAACTGAATGTTTTTAACATTTGTATTAAACTACTAACGATTGTGATTTTCTAACTACCCTATTACTAAGTGTTAAGTGGAAGCCCGGTGGGTAGGGCGGGAGCCTATTGCGTCTCAGGGCTAACCCCTTACGCTTACAAGGATAGGAAATCATGAAAGGAGACATGCATCGCGGCAAAGAGGGATTGGGCAGCCATGGAAAAAGGATTGAGGCCATGACTATCTCCCTAAGTGTACTTATAGCTAAGAAATGCTACAGGAGACAAGAGTGTGTGGAACATGCTCGTGTTAGTAGAGTTAAAAAAACTAGCAGAGAGGGGACAGGAACGTTATTTCTCCTTTGCCTTGTGGGAGGGACGCTGTCTTAACCAGGGTGGTGCTTCCAAAACACTCTGGTGAGGGAGTTGGCTCAATTGGGTCTCTTCCCCCCGATTACCCAGTAGTACCTATAATTAAAAGAATATAGAGTGAGCTGTCAGCAAGTGTCGGCAGGGCAACACTTACTAGCTTTTTCATGACCAGTAAGAGAGAGTAGGAGCGTGTGAAAGAGGAAAGAAAATTAGACTAACCTAAACGACTTATTACTAACATATGTCATCAGGGACATACTGGGTGTGTCTAAATTCCCATTACACATTGTAAAGGCTTGTAGTGGGGACCAAGACGATAAGGTTTAGCATAGGAACTTATGTGCGGAAACGTACCATTTCTAAGCGACGAACAAAACACCACCACATCACGTGTCGACCTCTCCCCCGTCTGCAACACATTTTACGTTGTTTTCTTCTGGGTACTGTTATGTGGCAATGAATGCAAACATAAAATACGTGTAACATACTCCTTAGGCCACCATGTAGGGATAGCCAGATTAATTATGTAACACATAATTATATAATATACTGTGACACAGATTGGTCAGCATCACGTATTAGTAGTTGTAGGCTGCCTCAAGAAACTCCACATGATATCTGCATAGATTATGAGAGAACACTGTATGATGTTGGCAATATTTATGGACACAATTAGCGAGTGAAGAATAGATGTATTCTGCACCCAAGGAATGTTTGCCCGTCAATTCTCAGTTCAGGAACCAATACATAGCAGGCGTAAGAAACTCACCTTTTACAGCCCCACTCTCGTAACAGCCAAACAATTATTTGCCCCATCATCTGTAAAACTTATTTGACATAGCTAAACATATAGCAAGACACTTGTTTTATTATTTTGAACTGAAAATATTGAGGAGAGGTACGATAACTGTGCATGAATAGAAGTGATGTCAGACGTGTCAAATTCCAGCGATAGTTATCTATTGAAGAAAATATTTAAAATGTTCAATTGCAAATATATACCTGACCTGTTTTGCGTTGGAAATAATTCAAATAAACGAATAACCCTGAATGGCAATAGGCAAAGAAAAGAATAGTGTTCAAACTAAAGCTGCCGTTAGGAAGTTATCATGTTTAACGGTCATTATCATGCCCTTGTGTGACACGTAGTAAAAGTCTGACTTAAGCACTTAAAGACATATGCATTCCTCTCAGATCAAAATAAATTGAATTTAATTGAGAAATTGTTTGTACCTCGGGTGTCTCAACCAGGTAGTAACACTTGAAATGTGTTTCACGTTAATTTGTGGTTAAAATGTGCTGAAGCTAATACCGGACCCTTGTCGACATGGCGTCGTATAGAATGTTCTACGCCAATGGCGTTACGTAGCTAAGTTTAAGTTGAAACAAATTTAAATGCTTGATGAAAAATTGTTCTTGTAGAAAAATACCAGTTTATAGGCGGGTGCAAGATGCTGTTTCTCGCATATGGAACGGAACTAGCGGTTTCTTTACTGGGTGCGGTGCTGCTTAAAGTGGCTCGCCGGCTCACTGACGTTACATAGTCTTAACTAGTTACCTGATCTCGTAACAGCTGCTTATAAAAATTGATGTGGAGGGCTTACCAGCACACAACTCGACGCAAGTACAAGACTTAGAACTGAAGCTAGCTGTAAGAGCTAAAACACCCTAACTACTAATTATAAAACCTCCTCTACGTCCAACTGCAGGACGAGCGTCTTGACATAGCGTCTAACGTCGTTGAAGGATGGCGGCAGAGAGAGCGAACTTACAAACGACTAGCCCGGCCTAACCCTATGTTAAGCTCTCTAGCCAATAGGAGCACAGGGATTGAACCTGTTAGCCAATCGTAAGGCTCACTAACTAATGAACTGAAATGACACACTCCAAATGGCCTAAATCCCTATACCAAAGAGTTACGGGTCTCGTGGAAGATAATAAAAAATACAATAAAATTCCCTGAAACATTCATAATAAAGGTGAGACCAAGAATGCACAATATTAGTTATTAACTAAAATATAAACAAAATAAAATCTGGCTATCTATCCCAATTAAACATGAATTATTGCCATTCGTACATCTAATTTTACATATCCCAGCCATAAGAAAATTAAAAAATTAAAAAAATAAAAATTATGAAAATAAAACATATGTGAAACATAAGCAAATTACAAGTATTAGGTATAAAAATGTCAAATGTGTGAACCAAACATTAATTATGAAAATATGTACAGATAGTGAAAAATATTATATTACATAACTGCGCCTCCTGGATAGAAATATCTTATTCAGTTAGATGACTAGACACAACAATACAATGGAACAAATACTTTGTGAATGTGTCTGCATAGGTGTACATATTCCCTCATTAAAAATGTTCACTTAACTGTTACTTTCCAGTAGGAATCATAACTCACATTTGATATACTCATAATATGCTGAAAAAGAAAACAAAATGGTACAATTTTTACATAGCGATGTACTGAGATAAGGATCTTTCATTGTTGGAAAGTCTGAAAAGTGACACAAGTTCATCGGGCGGTGCCCTGGCATCCGTCGCTTTACTTTTTTAGTATCATTTCACCGTATATTTTTAGACAGTCTGCAGCTGTGCCGACCATAGGGGGTGGCGTGTCGTGTTCCGGCGACGTGACTTGCAGAAAGTTCGCGTGTCCTCGGCACTGCCGAAGGGAACCGAACCGCAGCTCACGCTCAAAACCGTGCGAAGCAGCTTACAGTTCTGAGAGCGTGCTCGGGCATGTAGGTCCGTGACGGTATCCCTGAAGAAACGCCTCATGGTTCGGCGATGCACTGGACTATGTACAGCTCCAAAACACCAGTACATACGCTACTGTACATCATGGGACAACACTTCATGTCTTAATCGTCGCACTGCAGTTCCGTCGAACTAAAAGTCGTCGCTGTGAAGACTCGCCAGTTTCCAGTGAAAAACCATATGTGTTTACTAGTGCATGTTTGTTAATATCGGCATGTGCAGTGAAAAGAGTGTGCGTAGGCTTTACACCATAAATGTTTGGTGATAATTAGCTCACAAGCGACACTTGCTTACTCTCACTCGTACATTGTTTACATTTCACTCAATGTTTATCAGGGTATTTACATACTATCTATGATCACTACCTAAAGTGTTAGCTTCCCTAAATTCTCCTTAGGCAGCATATCACAGTACACACAACACTTGAAAAAGGATATATACATGAAGAATATATACAACAATTGCATTAATAAGAAACTATCCCTGAAACTGTAGGCGTTTTACTGGACTAGCATCATTTCACGTTGCCAAACCCTTATGGCAACATATCAACAAAACAACGATGAACAGATAACAGAAGACATAACCTCAACAACAAACTTAATCTACTATATACAATCAGCACAACTTTCAAGAACACCAACGGCCCAAACAAAGCCGGAAAAATATTATTTACATAGTAAAATATGGCCACATTATTCTTAGGATTTCTGAGAAGATTCGACACCAATGTGAATTATCATGGACCAAGCAGCAACACAGAAAAAATCACGGTACGTAAATCCTAGTACTAGAGTATTTGTTTGTTGTTATTATGAACGCAGTTGCTTTGTTTGCCCTAAAAGGCCCTCGGGTCCGTCTGTTTATAACTTTTCAGGTTCTGAAGATCGAGTAACGTTCCAGACATGAGGTAGGGAGACTACATATAACTTTGCACATTGAGACAGTTTAATGTGTGTTATAGGTATCTCAGACCGTATTCCTCCTTGTCTAGGATCCCTGGTACTAGGCAGTAGGTGCAACTTCTGTGACAAGCACATCACTTCTCTTCAGACGTATTAAGAACTGGTGCAGCGGTAACTGTGATTACATTTTTTCCTTGCTTAGCCTTCCTCGGAAACCCGTGGGATGGGGCTTTAAAAATAAATTTTTGGGAGGAAAATTAATTAAATAATGTAGCTCATCGAGGGGCAGCAGACACTCCAGTCGCGCACTCTTCTCGCAGCTTCATGTAAACAAATCCTCTGAGTTCTCACTACTTATAAAACATAGTGCCTTCCGCTAGCCTGCGTACTGCAAGCCGGTAACTCAGCTTCGCCTTACACTGTCATTTTCCTTCAGGCACGCGCTGGACCGTCTTTTTCACGTGATCGATAAAATTTAAATTTATCAGAATTTGCCTGCTAACTAGTTCGTTTGTTCCTGGGGATAACCAACTCGTAACAGTTGTGAAATACCTCTCTCTTTATCTCAAACGGTCCATAAAACAAAGGCATAAGCTTCCCCATTAAGTGGTCCCAGTGCTTTCTCACTCCTACCACTCTTATCAAAAACCAACTGTCCTGGCTATAGCTTGTTTAATCTAGATTTCTTCGCGTATTTGGCCCATCTCTCAGCGACCAGATGCAATCTACGTAGCATAAGTAGCATAACTTCTTGTAACTTTTCCGACTGTTGTTCGTTGCCATGTGCTATTCTTGGAGGCTGTGGCAGCTTACTAGGGTCGTATATCACCGATTGTTGGCCCGTTAATGATTCCCAAGGGGTGAAATTCGTGCTCTCATGAATTGTGTGGTTAAAATTAATTCTATGAGTGGAACCTTATCTCGCCAACTTTGTTGAGCAATATGGCAAAATATCCGCAATGTATTTCCCAAACTTCGCATTCTCCTCTCCACGGGACTGCCGGCGGGGTGTCGGTGAGCCGTGGTCGTAGGCACAATGCCCTTTTCTCTCAATCTCGTCTGCCATAGGTATCTGTTAAATTGCATACCATTGTCTCATAAGATGCATGCCTACTTTCCAACTTTCTTTATGAAATGGTCTAGTTTACTTACAGCTGTCTTACCATTGGCATGTACTATTGCATATAATTTTGTATATTTTGAAAACACATCCATTATTATGAAACTATAGGTCACTCCGGCCTTTGAACGTGGGAATAGACCGAACAGATCTACTGACACTAAATCCAGTGGATTTTTTGTAATAATAGACTTTATTTCTCCTGCAATATTTTCTTGTGGATGTTTGCATTTTTGACACAAATCACAGGAACTCAAGTGACTGTAACTTTCTGTAGAATTCTCTTCCAGAAAAATTATCTATGCTGTGCTTCATACATTTTCCTTTTGACTACGTGGCCAACCAACTCATGAGTACCAATTATAAGCTTCTCCAGTAGATTTTCTGGTACAAAAATTTTCCATTCAGTTTAAAATTCCTTCTGTTGCAAACCACCTTGAAATAAAACTCTATCGGAACTCGTACAAAAATAATTCCTCAGTGGATGCTCAGCTGACACTTCTTGAAGCTTGTTTAGCATTTTATTGCAAAAAATATCCGCTATCTGGTCTTCCAAACATTTGTGAAAATTTCTTGTAATAAGTCGCGACAACTCTGGTTGTTTAGCAGCTTGTGCAACGAAAAATTAATTTCGGTTTTTATTTTCCATTTCCGGCACTCCATCCGGAATATGACTGAGGTAGTCAGCTGTGACGTTTTCGCTTCCTTATATGTGCTGGAAACCTAGGTTAAATTCCTGTATTAACAGTGACCATCTCGTCAAGTGACTACTGAAAATGTTTTCTGTGCATAGACTTATCAATGCTTGATGGTCAGTCTGCAGTACAATACGCTCGTCCAATAACAAGTTACGAAAATGCTGCAGCGTCCAAACTACACCTAGCATTTCCTTCTCATTCACACTTTAGTTTTTTCTCTGCCTTATTAAGTGTTTGGCTCGCCAAAGCGACTGTCTTTACAACACCGTCAAGGCTCAGTTGCGCGTGCTTCGTTCCTAAAGCGTAACTGGATGCGTCCGTGTACAAACAATACGTGGCACCTTGTACAGGATGATGGATTACATGCTCACGCAAAAATAGTTCTTTCACAGCTTCGAACGCCTGCTGTTTCTCTGTCCATTTCCAGGTTACATCTTTTCTCAAAAGTTTAAACAGTGGTGCGCACACTTGTGCAACTCTATCTGAGTAGTTGCGGTAAAAACTGACAACTGTTAGGAACGCTCGTAACTGTCTCATGTTCCTAGGCACAGGAAACTCCGTAATAGCAGCAAGGTTATCCAGCGCCGTGCGTATCCCTTCTGGGGTCAAAACATGTCCTAGAAAAGGCACCTCCTCGCGACAGAAAAGCGATTTCCCTAATTTTACTGTCATTCATGTGGCTGTTAACTTATTCAGCAGTCTGCAGGTGCTCCAAATGCTCTTCGAAGGTGGCCGGCGTAACCAAAATATCGTCTACATGTCAACGTGTGAACTCAGCGCAGTCCTCCTCTATGGTGGCAGTCATGCACCTCGTGAACTGAGATACGGTGTTTCAAAGGCCAAAGTGTAGTACTTCGAAACAGAATTGTTGATTCCGAAACAAAAAAGCGGTGTACTGTTTTGAATCGTCAGCTAGGGGAACTAGCCAGTAGGCATGAGACAAGTCTATCGTAGACATATAGCGAACTCCCTAGTACAGCCTTAATAGTTCGTCAGTAGGTCGTGGGCTTTCTCTGGATTTTATTGGGATACTATTCAGTTTACGTGCATCCAAACAGAGTCTGACTGATCCGTCTTTTTTTTTCTTACGCAGACCATCGGATTACAGTACGGGCTCGCTGCAGGCCTTATCGCATTACAAGACAACATTAAGTTTAAGTAATCTTCTGCTTCCTTTGCGTATTTTGTGGGAATCGGGCATGACTTGCAATGAAATATTTGTCCGGGTTCCACTTTCACATAGGTCTAATACAACCTATTTCGGCCTGGTTACTCGGAGAAAGTAGCCGGGTTAGCCAGTAAGAACTGCTCTAACACGTATTTTTGCTGCCGATCAATTCCATCAATACTGCTCACAGTGTGCAGGACATCTTCAGTTGAAGCGGTTACGTTCACAGGTAGAGACTTATTTAGCTGAAACTCTGCCACTTGAAGCTGATACACTAACTGGCCAGACCATCTCCAGCAGTCCGGAATGGTTACCGTACTCAACTCCCCTCTGCGGTGCGCACTAACCAACCGCCAAAATCCAAACTGATTCTGTAACGTGTTAGAAAATCAATGTCTAATATAATGGTCTTTGCTAAACCTTTAATGACCAAAGCTGACATTCGCTTAGTGCTGCCTAAGCCCTCAATAGTTAATAAAACTTGCCTGCTAACTATCGGACTCGACTTTGCGATTACACCAATAATACGGAGCCTGGGTACCGGTACGACAGGTAACTTAAATCCTGTGGCACAGATATCTCTAACAAAGGCTTTGGCCACGCAGCTTATCTCCGCTCCACTGTCTAATAAACATCGCACTGACAAACCGCATACAGTTAATCTCAACCCAGGACACAGAGTTCCCTGCATAACAACATCGTCTTCTGCAGTATCATCCAGTTAAGATTCCCTGTCGGTCTCTCCTAATAACACAGTGTTTATGAAAATACTTTCCAAATTTTTCAGCTCAACTTCGACTTTTTGCGGAATATTATCCACACAATTGGACCCCCCGGTACTAAATTCGGTGATTTGGGCCAGCGACTGGGATCCTCTTTCCCTGGTCCTTTCTAGTTTAACTTATTATTATTTGCATTTGCAGTCTGTGGACCGCCTCTCTCCAGGTTATAGTAGGCGGAGCCGGTACGAACGGTGGCATTCGTAATCAAGTGGCATCTGATTATCGAAATATCCACCAGGCTGTGGTAGTAAATAGCCTGCATGCCTCTGATTATAGCTGGCTCCAGCTGACTGCTGTGTCTGACTGCCTTGCGTCGTTCTGTTCCTACTCGGTGGTACAGACTAGTGCGAAAAACCTTGCGTTACACCCTGATTGAAAGTAGGCTGTTGATTACCCCTCGGCGAAGGCGTGTCGTGTGACGTAGGCGATCGAGGGCTTCGATCCTCACCTGACCTTTCTCCCTGTTGACTTGCCTCTCCTCGTGGTCCATGCGGTGTCCTCGGGTTCTCTGGCCTCTCCTGCCCGAGTAATATTTTCTGCCCCTGAAAGAATGTTGGCTATTCCTTTGTTCTGAACCTTGGCCTAGCGAATACGGTTCGTAGTAGTCCACTCGAAACGCTTGAACTTTAGGATGGCCATTATTGTTTTGTCTGAAACCTCCCCTGTACTGATTTGGCTGGTTTCCTGTGTTCAATAGCGGCGGTCGTTCAGTTGGACCAAGCTTGTCGCCTTCTCTTACAGTCTGTTGCCTCTGCAGCTTGTCTATTTGATCAAAGGTTAGTAGTCCCTCACGGAATGATACGATGTCCGTATCTCTACGTCCTGACCAATGTGCTTGCTAGCGATAGGGGAGCTGCAATAAAACCATTGCCGTGAGCTCCTCATCGTTAATCGGAGGGCTTAAGTGGAGCGATTTCTCATGCATATCAGAAATGTGAGCTTCCAGGCTGCGACCTCAGCCGGGGACAAACCTCTCTGCATGGAGCTGGGCTCTGAAGTTTCCCTGCACTTTCGAATTCCAAAAAATTTATTTCTGTGAATTTTCACTTAAATTTGGAGTAGGTTGTTGTGGCGCCCTTAGCCACATCCCACCAAAAGTAGGCCATAGACTTGAGCGCGAGACTTCGGCATTTCAGCTTGTCGTTATCGCTTTGCCCAAACAATACTGAGTACTCTTCGAACTTCATTAAGAAAGTAATCGGATTTTCCCCCGAGTTTCTTTGAATTTGGGCATTTGTTCCGCCCACATTTTCGACGAGTGATGTAATAAAGTACTGATAGACGCATTTGTCAGTGGGACAGCTGACATTTGTGAGGCATTTTGTTCAGCAATTACTGTACGATTCCTGGGCTCAGTGTGTAGCGTGCTCGTACTTAGAGGCTGCACCGCCCCACGGTCAAGTTCACACATACTCAGGTGAAGGTCTCTTACCCCTTCCAAAACCTGAGTTAGCTAATCAACCTTATCGGCTACCTTGCAAAGCTTGTCGGCGGTCGCTTTCTCCACTTGCCCTAGTTTATGCTCGACGTGTGTATTTTGTGATGTGAATTTCTCCGTGACTAACTGATCTAGTGTGTTTAGGTCAATTGTGGCAGCTGGTCGCGCTTCTAGCCGATTTATTCTCTGTTCTACGTCGTTGAACTGTACTGATTGCGTCCTTTTCACTTTCTCCAGCTGTTCCCTCGTTTCAGTCACTTTCCTGTGTACAGTACTCACTTCCGACGCCAGCTGTTTGCAGGTTAGCTGCTACATCTTCCCTTAATTATTGTCCGTTCACGACTGGAACAGACTTTCTCGGAATCTTTCCTACTTCCATTTTTAAGCAATAGATTAAAAAAAAAAGTTAGAACATTCAAACTATATTCTCTCTCCGTGCTGCCAAACTAACTGTATCCGTGCCAGTCACCGTTTGTAGTAACAATACATGCAGCTGACGACGAAGGTGGTGTTCAAAAGTCTGTTCCAGTCGTGAACCAACTATAGATTAGACAACACACACATACCACAGGCCACATCACTAAATAGCTACAGGAAAATGTGTCATGAAAAGTCACCTTGCGCTTTCGGAACATGTGGTATTGATACATTCAAACATGTACATAGTTTTATTGTACTTATATAGCAATTATTTACATCAGCCGTGAATTGTGCATGTAAACTAATGCGTACACGCGTTTTTTCCAGTACCGTCCATCTTCTGAATCAACGTTGTAGGAGTACAAATCATAATCGCACGAATGCACTGCCGCCCCAACAATCTATCGACACTCATCAACCATGTGGGAGTTATTTATTGTCTACCTCACTACCTGAATGTCAAAATCGTCAATGTTAGTCTTCATTTGTCGTTTCTCTCGATGTTTGTGTAGGGTAGAAAAAGATTTTAATGTACCATCCTTGAACCCTACTTCCTATTTTATTCTGTAAACAACTGCGGGTGAAACAACTATCGCTACACTGACTCCTCTCACTACCTCAGAAAGTGGTATTAAAATTGCTTCCCTGCATTGACTGTGCACAACTTTACCTTGCTATTGTTCCAACTGTTAGTTTTATCAACGGAAATATTACAATATGTACATTAATTTATGCTCTACGCACATATAGAATGTACACGCACTCCCGCACTGCTCGCGCATTGATGTTTTCACTCTAGTTGTTATACACCCTCTAGAGACAGCCAAACATCTGAGGGCCGGCGAGGGAAGTGTGAAGCATGCGAAGGACATCCAGTTCGGCATATGTTGGAAATTAACGATGGTTGGTCTGATCAGTGTCCGAGGTCATTGATTGTACAGATATAGCCCATGCCATAATCATATTAGAAAACTACTTGATTTAAATAGCCGCAAACTCGTGACTGCGACCATATTATATACATCACTTTCATGATGCTTAATTTTAATTTTCTACCATATATACATAAATCGAGAGTTTGCAAGGATTCATCATCGGTACGGAGTTATATAACATGTTATAGCATTGCTTAATTTTTCTGATAACTGAGCACAAATTACACTTATAATTATATATGCAAACGTTCACGTCCATCACAATTAATATAGAGTAAATTAATGTTTTAACGTAAAAGTATATCACACAAACAGTAAATGGCAAATTTGAATTAATATTTTTACAGAAAATTTTACAAACTCACCTACAATACGCAACATCCCAGCTGTTTGAATCACTACCATGTCGCTCAAAGCAATATACGCTCTTCACAAGTATTTACATTGTTGGTACACTGTAGAGTGCGTAGGGGATTTGAAACAACGAACAACCCTAATTTTTGTACATAAAATATTTTTTTTTTTTTTTTTTTTTTATATCAATTCCGCCGTGATACGTTCATAAAAATCAACGGCCAGTTTCATTTTTGACAAAAGTTTATTTTCAATGGAGAGGAGTGCAAGGCCAGAGAGTCTATTTTGCCCCATTGTGTTCCGTGAGTATGTCTTTATTCGTTTTAGTGTTAAAAAAAGAACTCTCCACAGATGACGCTGTACATGATTGTTTCCACAAACGTACATAACTTATGGAACTGTGGGAGAGCATCTTGTAAATCATTTTCATGAATGTATTTAAGAAAATTTTGAAGACTTCTGGTTTTTATCACATCTCGACTATACACAATTTTAGTTCAGACCGAAGCTTATCAAGGTCAAAGTAACTGCCATAGTATTCAATTAGGGACTCGAACTGGACCTCCGAAAAACTATGAGAAAACTCCTGGAATTTTGTAGCATTTACAAGTTCTAAAATCTTAACTTGTTCGTGTTTTCGTAACGTGTTTCTATTTGTGTTACAACGTTGTCTAATATTCCAGCGTGTAGTCTGGAATACTCTCACTTTGGGTGTACTTCGTCTTTGCATTTCCGGCGTTTTTTTTCTGGTTTCAGACCAAATTTTAATGTGTTAGAGAAAACATTTTCAAAATTGTGTCTGAGTTAACATAGAAATACTTTCGTTCCCTGTATCTCCTGAATACAGAAACTGATGTCCAGTTGTTTGGTCTGCATTACGTTGTATAGGTTTCCAGTGCTATCAAAAATCTTAGAAAACAAAACTAGGAAAATACGTTCTCAAAAGTTTCTAGAAAACTGATGGAATCTTTTGCTGAAGAAATGGTGTCTCTATCCCATCCCAGTGGATTTTCCGTTACTGTGGAAAACATTTCTAAGAGGGAATCCCGATTATTGAATGCACTTTGAACAAGTCTGTCATAATTCCATCTTGTTGGCGCAACACCTGGAAGCCGTTTCCCAACTATCTGATCAAGCAATGCTACCCACTTAGAAGAGTGCGAAAAAAAAGCAGACAGACCAGAAAGGGTACTGAAAAACACACTACACTTGCTAATGTTATTTATGGACTGGGTTAGTTGTCGTAATAAATTCAATTGCATGACTTGCTATGGCTCCCGCAGACCATCACAGATAACATCGGTGAATCCATAAAACCGTTTATTGATCTCTCCATCACTCGTTACAAATTTAAAAACAGTGGACAACTGAGAACATTTGGCACATTCCGGCGTCTCGTCAAGTAAAATTAAAACAAAAACTGATTTTTCAATTTCATTTATAATTTCAGCTAACTCAATATTTTGAATGGATTCTATTAGATCATTCTAGATATTGCACGAGAGGCCAGAAAATACTGTGGATGTCTCAAAGTGCTGCGACAATACTGGATCATAAGTTGCGATTAAAGCAAGTAACTCAACATAATTGCCACAGTTTTCTGATTCTGTTGTCCCATTATGACCACGGAAAGGCAGTTCCTGTACACCCAAGAAACAAACAACATCTATTAAACGCTTCAGAATTTATCTGTTTCTTTAAACTCTTTTGTTATGTTGTTGTGTGCTCTATTTTTACCAAATTCTTTAAGAGACAAAAACGAATTTATGTGAACTCAGAACGCTCGTGTTTTTTGAACAGCATTGCACAGATTGTTAAGGTCACAATACCCAGTTGCAGTCCACGTGTTAACATCCTTTGAAAACAGTAAACACGGCCAGCAAAACAGTTTGTTTAGGCTGTTGGATCCAGCTATAGGTTGTTCACGGTAAAGTGAGCACTTTTTAAGGCCCTTATAAATTTTTACTTTAATCCAATTTCCACCTTCCTGCTGCTTTTTAATATAAGCATTGCAATGTGACCAATAAACACAGTGTACATTTCATCACCCTCAAAATTTAATGCCTGAGGCTGCAATAAGATATATCTATTAGTGGTTAATTCGTGTTGGGAGGGCCTTAAAAAGTGCTCACTTTATCGTGAACAGCCTATAACCACGAGTGTTTCTGATCAACATTTTTTTTTAAATGACGTACAAAATTTGCCTTTCTTGTGTGTCGTGATCGTAAGTTCAGGTGTCGGTCTACCCTCTTTTATGATATCACATATTTCCTGAAAGGTGAAAGCACTGCTTCACTCGTAATCCACACACACCACACTTACATCCACATGTTTCTGTTGTACTCATATGATCTACTTGCTTCTCAGTCTCACAAGGTAATTTTATAATTTTTATGTAGGATGTACATCGCCCACGAATATGTATAACATTCTCAGCACCAAAACTAAATTAAATAATAACAATACGATTTGTGTTGTGCGCGTGAACTTGTCCACGCATCTATCTAGTTACTGTAAACTACACCACGCCAACTGCCTGCGGCTAGGCCAGCTTCAGTTATGTCCGCTTCAGTTCGGTGAAGAAAGCACTACCATCGTAGCTTCAAACACAGGTTGACGCAGCCATAAGCCCCCCGCCCCTCCCCGGGTTGTCTTCCTACCCTGCCCCCTTACATCGGCCGGGAAACCATTGCGACCACCTACCTGCTGAAAGCATTACTTCAGTGCTTCCAAACATCTTGGTTTTGCTAGCCTACGAGTAGTTTTCTTATAGCGTACAGTATTGTTTCCCGAGTAGAATGTTTACTGCATGAGTGAAGAGTTACCTTAAAGTAAATATAAATTATAATTTAATATATATTTTAAATACAACATTGTCAGCAAACTGTCTGGGTAAGCATCTTGATTGCCCTAACGAGACGTCACTGCAACTATACTGTATATTTAGTTTCGACAGGGTGTTTCTAGTTTATATACACAGGCGAAAACTCTTATTCAGTTCACTCCTGAAAAAAAAATCATATTAACAATACTGAAACAACGTACGAATTTTGGCTATTGTTATATTTACATTACATAACATTTACGAAATAAGCCTATGTTATTTATTTTGTTAGTACAGTATATTTGATTCTAAGACATGACAGATTAGGCATTCTACTCACATATCTGTATTGTAGCATACGGGACTTATTGGTGAGCTATCAGAATACAATTATTTAAAAACGGACATCTCGCTACGAGCCAATTTGATTTTATCCAACGGGAAACAATCAGAAACGACAAACACCAAACAAGACATATTGCAACTACAAAAATGTAACCAGTAAAATTTTATTGATGTGCCTACTTGAATTCTACACTTTGAGACGCGTTAAAATTAACGATAAATTAAACAAGATGATGTCGTCTATTGGATTGGGCTTATTAACGTCTCCCAGTGTTATGCCTGAAGGCTTATCAAGAGACGGCTTACAAATAACTGATTACCTAACATAGACTAACGCCCATGCCATACCTCGGATTCGAACCCAGAACCTCCCGCACTACAGGCCGGCGGAGCACCAACCGATTGTGGCACAGGAGGTCGGCTATGTGGTCTATAATCGTAGAATTTATTGGGAATTATTTACAGAGAAAGTATCAGTAAGTCATTCTCCAGTGATTCATAAATTGATAGAGTTTGTATATTCAGATTACGCCATAGATGATTATTAAAAAATAACCAGCAAATACAAGGACCCTTCAGACCACAAGGTTTCTAGTTCGAATCTCGGTCTGCCCACTGACATGCGTGTGTCGTTCGCAGGTGTTAATTTAGGTTAGTGTGATGGACTGAATTTCGGTAGTTCAGCTAATATTATATTGAAAACATACACACATTTTCCCATAAGACCAAAACATGTTACCACGAACTGACCGAACCTAGCCGAAACACATTTCCGTGTATAGTAATAAAACTTATATTATTTAGAAACTATAAATAAGAAGAGAAGTATTTTCATTCTGTTATGAAATAAATTAATCGTAAACATCAGTTTGCAAAGGTAAAGAATGCGTCCGAGGATTTGACAGGCTTCCGTGGTCGCTCGCCACAATGTGTCAGCTGTCAAATGAGACGAGAAGTTCGAGATAACGTGAAATACTCTGTAGTTCAAAACACGCCTATGTCCAAAATGTACTTTGCAGTATTTTACATGAAAAGAGTTTTTGTTAATTTAATTAGAAAGTATTAATAATAAATCAATAGTGAATGCAGTCTTGAATGACAAATGGAATAATTTACCCTGGTATATAAAAACATTTACTGGTTTTTGAATGAGAAACACACTTTTTCTCGTATAACATGTCTGTGCAGAAAACACTGTATATTTAAAGTGGCAAAAAATAATATTTAAAATAATAATTTTCACTTTTTAAAAAATATTATTCTGAATGTTTTAAGTTCCTTTTGAGCGTCCAGAAAACTGCGTTTCAAAAGAGTGTATAGTTCTGTTGCAATTTGCTAGTAAAAATTAACATGGTGGTAAATGGAGGCAAAATGACTCCCACCGACTCTTAAATTTCTGTCATGTTTATGGTTCACGTAAATTGGCAGCTGTGCGTGACGTCATTGGCTGAGAGGGTTTTTTTTTTTAAATATCCTTTAGAGGCATGCCCTATAGCAGTAAGGTTATTTTCAATATGGACCTTTGAGAAAGTTTGATTGTGGTGAATGGACCTGGTCTCCATATTGAATTCGATACGTCGTCGTACTGGGCAGCCAGGACTGCCCGCCCATAGTTTTCAATTCATTAATTATGTTGTATATGGATGGCCTCAACGTGTTAAATGGTACTCAATCGAAGAATTAAGGCCGCCGGAGTACACAGGAGCGCAAACGAAGAGGGCTATTGAGTACTTATTGGTTTTAATCTGCAAGATATACGGTACATGCGTCGGACTAATTAGTCACTAGCCGTATGCTCCTTAGGTGAAGCTGAGACCTGTGATACTGTTTTAATGACATAATCAGACATCCTGTTATAGTCTCACAGAACCCCTCAGTAAGAGTTTCTCTCTTATCTACCCAAATATCCTGATTTAAGCCAGGCAAGAACATTAACTAGTTTTGTGTAACATTTTAATTATGGTAGCATTGAACCTTGTACGAGAACACTATAGTTCTCCACAGATCAGGACACGTAACTGCCAGCTGCCTTATTATATTAATATTAGTATATTGCTAAGAGTTCATTTGAATTGCCTATGCTGCTTTTAATATCATTTGAATAGTGTTCTTATTTGAAACCACTGATTAATGAAAAGAGTTGGCCATTAAACATTTTTCACTAATGTGCATTTGTTCCTTGTAGCTTTGCTGGTAGTACAGAGATTTTCATATTTTAAGTGTCAGTGCCTTGTTCATGTGTGTTAAGGGATGTTGCCCTTTATTCAGCACCCAGAACTTCCAGTCTTCAAGGGTAAGATCTTACACTGTGTTCCTCTCTGTGACACAAAACACATGATCTGCATATTCAATCACACATTAACCCACTGATACTCGCCATTTCATCTCAGTGGTACGTAACTTAGGAATATTTGCCTATTCGTCGTTGTCCTCTTATATACATTTCAATACCTAGATCGTTTTCTCATTTCGAGGTCTCGATAGAATTTTTTTTTTTTTTTTTTTTTTTTTTACATCTTATGTTTGCTTTGAAAGAATACAGAGCACAGCACTTTTCAGTATTAGTTATATTTGGGCATCGTTCTAATTAGAGAACAAGTAAGATACTGATGGGTGCTGCATTTCAAGTTATTATTTTATGGAGTAAAGCACATCTTTCTATTTTTGGGGCACAAGGATTGAAAGGGTTCAAAATTAACAGCTAGAAGTAATTCCGAAAAAAAAGTATCGGTATCGAAACATTTACTGATATGATACTGGTAAAGTATGAAATTAAAAGTATCGATTCCAAAATACCCATTATCGAAATGAAAGTATCGATACCAGTAACATATCAGTAGTATAGCAGCATCCCCATCTGTTACCGCCCATGGCTACAGAGAAATACTCGCTGCGAGGAAGCACAGCATTATGTTTAGACACACACAAGGTGTGTCTAAATTCCCATTACACATTGTAAGGGCTTGTAGGGGGACCCAAGATGGTTACGTTTTACATAGGAACTTATGTGCGGAAATGTACCGTTTCCCCTCGACAAACAAAACACAACCACATAACATTACATGTTGACCTCTCCCAAGTCTGCAACATACTGTACCTTGTTTATTTTCTGGGTCCACTTACAACAAGGGCTCGATGTGATGACCAGCGACGTCTACACAAACATGGTAGCTACATATTGTTATGGTACATATGATCACCAATACCTGGTCTTCCTCTGATTCCAAAGGGGTCTTGTAAATTACGCCCTTCATGTGGTCCCTCAGGAAGTAGTCTAGCGGAGTCAAGTCGGGTGCCTGTGCAGGCCAAGCAATCGGGCCACCTCTTCATATCCACTGTTGGCCAAAACGTTAATCAAGATGACGTCGGACCGCAAGAGAGAAATGAGGGGGTACTCCATCATGCTGAAACCACGTGTTTTAACGCACAGGCAGTGGCACATTTTCCAAAAACCCAGGCAGTACGTGTTCAAGGAAAATCAAATATGTGGCACCCGTGAGAGTACATGGAAGAAGATATGGCCCAATAACATGTATATCCAGAAACCCTGCCCACGTGTTGATACCGCATCGTTGCTGAAAACCACGAGGGCGCGTAGCACGCTGGCTTTCATCGTCCCAAACATGGTTGTTGCGGGAATTGAAAACACCATCCCTGGCGAACCTGGCTTCATCAGTGAAGAGGATGCGCAGTGGAAAGTCGGACTCATCAACACAACGGTACAAGAACCGCCTGCAGTAGTGGGCGCGTGGCGCAAAATTCTCTGGACGCATTGCCTGTACTGCCTGGCGGTGGTAGGGGTGTAGCAGCTGCTCATGCAGAACATGCCATACAGTTTTGTGATCCACATTGAGTCTACGCACTATGTTTCGAGTATTCGTCGTGGCATTCTCTTCGACTGCATTGAGTACAGCCTCGTCGAACTCGAGGGTGTGCCGCCGCCGTGGAGCACCCCAGTCGGATCTGTTGGCGGTGAATGTACCAGTCTCCGAGGCCCGCTGGTAAACCTTGGCAAAGAGGGTGTGCGAAGGTGCTGGCGGTGTGGGAAGCGCTCCTTATACAGCTGACGAGCAGCCCTCCCATTGCACCGAGCTTCACCGTACAATAATATAATATCGGCAGCTGGGCTTCACGTCAAGGAGGACAATCACAAATTAAACACAAGCACTACAGTAGATACGAACTTCAACTGATCGACGTGTCTCCCGGAAGTTCACTACATCAAGTGAATAGCATGTAAAGAAACCTGTCGCGGTCACGGGACATCGTGTGATCGTCGAATGACGCACGCACTACCCTAGTCATTGGCACCTGTAACATAACATTTCTCACGATCTGCACCTATTTTCATAATTAATGTTTGTTTCACACATTTAACATATTTATGCATATTACTTGTAATTTGCCTATGTTTCATATGTTTTATTTTCATAATTTTTATTTTTTTAATTTTTTAATTTTCTTATGGCTGGGATATGTAAAATTAGATGTACGAATGGCAATAATTCATGTTTAATTGGGATAGATAGCCAGATTTTATTTTG
This sequence comes from Dryococelus australis, assembly GCA_029891345.1. Lineage (NCBI taxonomy): Eukaryota > Metazoa > Arthropoda > Insecta > Phasmatodea > Phasmatidae > Dryococelus > Dryococelus australis. Next base: position 70,966,993 of record CM056999.1, read on the forward strand.
TTTATATTTTAGTTAATAACTAATATTGTGCATTCTTGGTCTCACCTTTATTATGAATGTTTCAGGGAATTTTATTGTATTTTTTATTATCTTCCACGAGACCCGTAACTCTTTGGTATAGGGATTTAGGCCATTTGGAGTGTGTCATTTCAGTTCATTAGTTAGTGAGCCTTACGATTGGCTAACAGGTTCAATCCCTGTGCTCCTATTGGCTAGAGAGCTTAACATAGGGTTAGGCCGGGCTAGTCGTTTGTAAGTTCGCTCTCTCTGCCGCCATCCTTCAACGACGTTAGACGCTATGTCAAGACGCTCGTCCTGCAGTTGGACGTAGAGGAGGTTTTATAATTAGTAGTTAGGGTGTTTTAGCTCTTACAGCTAGCTTCAGTTCTAAGTCTTGTACTTGCGTCGAGTTGTGTGCTGGTAAGCCCTCCACATCAATTTTTATAAGCAGCTGTTACGAGATCAGGTAACTAGTTAAGACTATGTAACGTCAGTGAGCCGGCGAGCCACTTTAAGCAGCACCGCACCCAGTAAAGAAACCGCTAGTTCCGTTCCATATGCGAGAAACAGCATCTTGCACCCGCCTATAAACTGGTATTTTTCTACAAGAACAATTTTTCATCAAGCATTTAAATTTGTTTCAACTTAAACTTAGCTACGTAACGCCATTGGCGTAGAACATTCTATACGACGCCATGTCGACAAGGGTCCGGTATTAGCTTCAGCACATTTTAACCACAAATTAACGTGAAACACATTTCAAGTGTTACTACCTGGTTGAGACAGCCGAGGTACAAACAATTTCTCAATTAAATTCAAGTTATTTTAATTTGAGAGGAATACATATGTCTTTAAGTGCTTAAGTCAGACTTTTACTATGTGTCACACAAGGGCATGATAATGACCGTTAAACATGACCACTTCCTAACGGCAGCTTTAGTTTGAACACTATTCTTTTCTTTGCCTATTGCCATTCAGGGTTATTCGTTTATTTGAATTATTTCCAACGCAAAACAGGTCAGGTATATATTTGCAATTGAACATTTTAAATATTTTCTTCAATAGATAACTATCGCTGGAATTTGACACGTCTGACATCACTTCTATGCATGCACAGTTATCGTACCTCTCCTCAATATTTTCAGTTCAAAATAATAAAACAAGTGTCTTGCTATATGTTTAGCTATGTCAAATAAGTTTTACAGCTGATGGAGCAAATAATTGTTTGGCTGTTACGAGAGTGGGGCTGTAAAAGGTGAGTTTCTTACGCCTGCTATGTATTGGTTCCTGAACTGAGAATTGCCGAGCAAACATTCCTTGGGTGCAGAATACATCTATTCTTCACTCGCTAATTGTGTCCATAAATATTGCCAACATCATACAGTGTTCTCTCATAATCTATGCAGATATCATGTGGAGTTTCTTGAGGCAGCCTACAACTACTAATACGTGATGCTGACCAATCTGTGTCACAGTATATTATATAATTATGTGTTACATAATTAATCTGGCTATCCCAACATGGTGGCCTAAGGAGTGTGCTACACATATTGTATGTTTGTATTCGTTTCACATACGTCACATAATATAATCTGGCGCACAACGAGAGGGATTATCGATGCGCTGAAGCTATAGTCAGCGAAGTTAAATCAGTAAATGCGTAGAAGTTCTAAGACCCCACACAAACTACGTAGGGGTGAGCGTACGCCCCACAGGCTGAGGAACACTACAACAATAAATTACAGGCTCATGGTATACACTGTTTTCGAGATGGAGGAAACCACAGAAACAACTGAGACGTACACTACCATACCCCAGGCAGCTGAGAATGCCAATACAGACAGTGATGCAGTACAGCCTAGCCATTCGTCTGAGAACGAAACAACCGAAACAGCTATTATTTCACAGCCCTCCACTGTTACAACAATTCGCCGCGCTTATGCAAGCACAAATTTGCAAAATGCGAACAAAGATGGGCGAAATGCAAACAAAATTAACCGAGTCAATACAAATACAGTTGATTCGCAGGAGCACGTGTGACTGAGACGGTACAAGCGCGAGTGGAAGAGTGACTGCAAACACAGCTAAGCGGGGTTAGGTCACAGTTAGAGTCGCAAGCTCGAGGAACCGGGTCGCTACAAACGCAGCTAAGTGAGGTGAAGTCACAGCTGACAGAAACAGTACGTCTGTATGGGATTGCGAGACAACCTTTGTGGCACGAACTATCTCTCTGGGTGACAACGTTCAGTGTCGGTGTGTCGATTTACACTGATCAGCAATTCAAGGACATTAGGGTATCGTAAACACCTGTTACACCCGTGGTCGGTCTTCGCACACACACCGCATGATCTGCTCATATATCCCTATATCTATGCAACTGTGCTGCAGCTGGTTGAAATGTAATCATCTGTTCGTTTTTGGTGAAATATACATACTGTCCGCGCGCCACCTCTGAAACCCTGGCAGGAATGCGACCTTGGAGCGATAAGCCGGGCACGCTATACGACTGTACTATCGTACAAAGAAAACATTCACTCACCTCAGGGCAGCGGAGTCGCTAATGGTGAACCCGGGTTTTCTTGTTCACTGCTTAAACTGCACGCGCCTGATGCACTGGAGGAATCACTACTGTCGTCAAGACGTACAACGTTACTGTCAATTACATCTGACACAACACTGTCCTTTACCCAGTATTAAGTCTCGAGCTTCTGTACGTGACCACAGTACCCTTCCCAGTCGGTCTTGGTTACACTGTCTATCGCTTTAACAGTAATCTCTCGGAGCTTCTGAAGAGATAAATCTCCGGTTAAATTTCCTTCGCGCACTACCCGCTTCACCTTCGCCCAAGAGAGCTCAATAGCGTTCAGGTCGCACATGTATGGGGGGAGCCGGACCACGGTATGTCCCAAAGATGTCAGACGCGTGTCGAATTTGTACACTTTCTCTTTAGGTTTCGCGTGTTCCACCAATCTGTAAAGCCCCTCTTTCCGCATCGACATGTGACAAGTTATGCCTTTGTTCGTTAACCGTGTTAACATATCTGCTTTCACAGAGTACTTTGCAGGTGGCTTGTCAATCTGTGCGCAATGATACGGTGCATTATCTAACACTACTACAGATGACTGCGGGAGGTTAGGAGCAAACTTCTCGGTAACCCACTTTATGAAATTAACACTGTTCATTTGGCCGTGATAGTCGCCGCTGGCAGTGCCGGCTTTATAGACAAGGAGAGCATTTTCCATAAATCCGTTAATACCCCCAGCGTGTACTACAATTAATCGGTTACCCGAATTCACATTAGCTTGTATGCCAAACACTTCTTCATGTTACCAATATTTACCAAACGTTAAATTATCGTCTATCCATGTCTCGTCTATGTAGATAATTTGTCCCCCACCTTGTATGTGCTGTTTCATTGCAACCAGATAGTCGTGGCGTCAAGATACGATGTGAGGTCTCTCAGTAGCTTCCTGTGGCTTTGCGATTTTTTCCACCGAAAACCTAGTTGTTTTACCACCTTACGCAACAGAGCATGCGACCACGGAAAGTCTATTTTCTCATTTACCACGGACAGTAATTTTGCAATGGTAGGGACACGTTTCTCCCGAATATAAAAATCCTGAATCGTCCGCCGAATTACACATAGATAAGTCATCAATATCCACGACAGTATGTTCCGGTCTAGTTTCCCGTCGTTTACCCGGCGTGTGCAAGCTGTGAAAGTACAACGGTTTTGTTTCGCCTCTTCATCACACTTTGCAATTATCTTACTTACGATTCTCCGGCCCTCAGAATGCACGACGGCCGCCGCCGGTTTTCAAAACTGGGACGCTACTCCCTCAGCGCGGGGTTGATCGGCCCCTTGTAAGGAACCTTGGCCACCCAGACGATTATCAGTTAGCTTGTGGAGGTGAGGAGGAGCTAACCCCCTCCCCCCTCCAAATCCATCAAAAATACTAAATACTGCGGAGCAAACATTACTTTACAGGATTCCCAGGGTAGCGCCTGGGAGCTGTTTCCATAGCTGTATTTTACTCTCCTTTTCCCTGCCTTTACGGGATAAAAGAGAGTGGTGAAGTTAATTGAATTAATCAGCGCGGAATTTTAAAGTTCAGGACTTGTGAAGTACTGTCACGAGCTCCCTGTGAGAGAGCTAGCGACAGTTTGGTATAAAAAGCGGAGGTTATTAGCCAAATGAAGTTAAATTATCGATAGAAGTTGCTTTACCATGACTGGAGTGGCAAGGATTATTCTAATTAAAATAATTATTTGTGTATTGTAGTTGTGAATTTAAGTTGCGTGAGAATTTAATTTCCGTGTAGTTGTTTCAGTATTTTACTTGATATCTAGTGAGTTATTGTAAAAAAAAAAAAAACTTAAATAAGTTAATTTGTAAGCAAACGCATGTCTGAATGTACTGTGACGAGCGATTAAAGGGGTAGTAAGTCATGTAAAACATGTTAACTCGTGGATGTCTGAGAGTAATATGGCTGGCGCGATGCTGGCGCTAACTAGTTTTGTTAAAGTTGGGCGATTTTTGTCCCGGACCGATCGGAAAATTCTGGCCAGTTTCGGGGCTTAATTTCGATTAATTCGGGCTGTATATGTGCGCTGAAGGCGTGAATTAATATTTTAAAAGTCGTTTTGAATAATATTCTGTGTTGTTTATTATTCAAACTTGTAAAATTCGAAAGCAGAGCCAGGAAAACGCATCGCGTGAGTGAAGCTAGGCTGTAACTTTGGCCAGAGGGCTCTGATTGGCCGAGAGAAATTGGTGGGGCGGAGCTTACGAAGTTGCTCAAGAGATGGCAGCACGGTCGTTATTTTACCCTGAAAAGTTTTTATTTGAAACGGAAATATTAAAGTTTATTAAAAGATGTAAATAATGTTATTTAATCGTTTTAAATATATAATTAGGGCTGCAAAACTTTAAATGCTATTTTCTGTCCATATAAAAGGCTAAGTAATTAACTAAAAAATCAGGTGCTGTTCACTGAAATAATCAATTTGTTTTCAATTAAATTTATACAATTTTAAGGATATTTGAAGTATCTAGGTGGCCAGTAATGTCAATTAATTGATTATTTTATTAAAGTAATTACTGTTTTTGCTGAGGGCAGAAAAAATTCTGTTTAACAATACAAAACTATGTGCTGCAATCAGTTGGTTGTGACTAGAAAATATTCGCGATTTTGTCGCTCGTATGCGATTTCCCATATCTCCCTTGATTACCTGGCGCAGCTGTGCGCCCAGTGCATGATAGGGCACCTCGGTGGTGTGAATCACTGTGATTGGCCGGATATCCGGCCGCTTGGGCGATTTTCACTGGTTGTGTTCCAGAGCAATAGTATCGCCTAGGAACGACACTGTCAATGAAATCAACAATCTCATTATACAAAGAGTTCCCGGCCAAGTCAAAACCTATAAGTCGATTGACACAGTCACCAATGTTGACGATGTCGTCCACTTTCCTCAAGATTTTCTAAATTCGCTTAATCCTTCTGGCTTGCCACCTCACGAACTATCATTAAAAGTCGGTACTCCTATCATGCTTTTAAGGAATATAAGCCCTCCTAACATGTGTAATGGCACAATATTGCTCATTAAAGACTTGAAAGAAAATTTGATTGTCGCGACCATCCTCACCGGTCCAGCAGCCGGCCAGCTGGCAAACATCCCGAGGATTCTCATGATTCCCACGGATTTGCCAATATCTTTCAAACGGTTGCAATTTCCCGTAAAAACATCGTTCGCGATTACTATTAATAAGTCCCAGGGTCAAACTTTCTCTTTGGTTGGAATCGACCTACGAAAAGAGTGTTTTTCCCATGGCCAACTATATGTTGGGTTATCACGAGCTGGAAGTCCCGAGAAACAGTACATTTTGCTACCAAACAATAACAGGACGTCAAACATTGTATACAGAGAATGTCTTAGCCAATAACATATTAAATACTTCTATCTCAGATAAATTGCATTGTAATATAATGTATATTAATATGAAATATTATAAAAAAGTAAAAAAATATCAAATAAAAATAGCAAAAAAACTTTAAATTATAAATTATTTAATTAATTATTAAATTATAATGTGCTGTTTTTTAATGCTTTAGGAGAGTTTACCCAACCTAATTAACGCCGGGTTAAGCAGTTTTTTTATCTTAATTGCACCCGTGCGAAGGCGGGGCGGGTCGCTAGTGTGATATAAAGTTGATGTGAACCACGCATCCACGTGTGCCCTCATGACCACTTGCACCACCAAAGTCATTTTCACCACCTATTCGACACCAGACCGAAGCGAATGCTCGGTCACGAGTACATTAGTGCAGGTCGACGAGAACAGCACTTGCACTGCCTCGCCGACACGTACTATGTAACTCTTGCCTTACTAACCTTAAGAGGTAACTCCTGGTAAAAAATTACAAGTGGTCCAGAACAGTGTCCCCCCGAAAGCCACAGCTGTCAGGGCCTTAGCAATCGGTGGGAACGTCGGCACAGCTCGCGCCGTGATGCCCGACAACCCTCTTTTCTGCATGGCATCGACTGGCCTGCTGGCCGAAGTAAAAGAGCTACGTTGCCCCAAGTATTGTCAATCAGTGGGGAATAATATTCCCAATCCAATCACAGTGTTAATTTTGTGTCAATTAGCAAAGCAATCATAATTCCTTTCAAATAAGATCCATCGAGCATGGCTACCCACGTCACTTTTCAGGAATTGGCTCGTCCTACCCCTCAGGTTGAGACCATTTGAACTCGCCCATTGGTGAAATACAAAGTATGCACAGTGACATCACAGGAAATCAAATACAATATGGTAAACCGTTATTCGCATTATTATCAAGGTACAAACATTAATGATATAATTTTTCAAGTGTAAAGGCATCCTCAATGACATCACGTTCTCAAGCATATAAAAACCTTAATTAATAATGGGGATGTCACCAATATGTATGTAATCAACAATTAGTAATTTGTAGCATTTTAATTATCATTCAAAGTGTCAATATGTATTTTCACATAATTCCTAGTATCGGTTTCGGCCGCCTTCAGTGGAAGCCTACGTCATGAAAGTAGTCTGACTTCAGCACTCGAGCTAGCCGGACACACGGTAGATTTGCTCTACATAGATACCCTCGGCATTCTCAAATTTTGCTGTAACCATGTCAACTGTCAATAGTAAAAAATTAACAGGAACCTTTTCATCAATAGTGCAGAGGGCTCGAGCGTTCTGCTACCCTGACATTCAACCAGTTCATAACGTTCAACACATAGTTTCAACTTAATTTATTCATGGCATAAGTAAATTTGTTTCTGCATCGGTCACTGGTAGATCAGAGAGCAAGGTCCATTTAATTTAGACATAACAGAGAAACTGTTTATGTAAAACCAACAAATAAGTAAACATCTCAAATCACGAGTGTTTTATTTATTTTATCCTTCGTGATATTTCGGGTACTGCGCCCTATGGCAGATTCCATTCAGTGTAAGTAAGGTGTGTAAGGTGACCTACAACCTTGCTATTGTAATAGGTATACATTGACAACACCTGCAGTTTATTGGTAAGTTCAACTACAACCAGCATCCAGATAGACAGAGGACTCCAAGCTCTCGCAGGACGTCAGCTGCACGAACCTCACTCACTAATTCATGCTCACTGAGTTATGACTCTGGGCAATTTCAAAAGTTTCCACCTTAACATGGTCAGTCAGATAAGGTGAGGAACCAAATCAGCAATCTTTGAACTCCGAACACGTCACGTGACTTTCCCAACTTGAGGGGCAATTTTCCAAAAAGCCATTTTCATCATATCAAATGGCTTTCCCAACCTGAGAGGCTAGCCAACAACAGTCAGGAAAACGTGAGTACAAGTGCGGCGAACCAAAATAGTGCAGCGTCTAATATCAATAACTTCTAAGTGCACTTGTTTTCCCATGGTCACATCTCACTGCATTTTAGAGTACTTTTTGTTTTGTAATAACTAAAGTATGTGACATTTGGCAGCAAGGATCTATATGTGATGTGTAAGTTCAACAAGCTGTATCATATGTTCTATGACTGATGTAAGTGTTGTTATTAAAGCTATTGTGGTGATAGCTAGACTTGTCGTATTTATTATTACTGCCCGTATTCATAAAAGAAGGATAACCAATACAACATAGCGCAGTCGGTACGTGTTCGTCTACGAGTATTACTCCTGGGTAATTTGCTTGTGTCTAACCGTTCGCGCTTGTGTCTAACCAAGTAACATATGTATCATTAGTATCCAGCTGTCATTCCCTGGTGGAATTGATAAAATGGCAGAAGGGGTGGGCTATAATTTGATACCAAAATTATCCTTTGAGGGTAATGTACATGCAAATTGGAAACATTTTATACGTCATTTTGAAGTGTATTTGGATGCATCAGGCAAAGACCCAGACATTACGGGCAAGTCTGAGGCCGAAATTAAAGCTCTTAGGAAAGTGCAAGCTAGGACACTGCTAAATATAGCTGGGGAAGAAGCAACAGATGTTGCAGCTACATTAAATTTTACTGAGACTCAAATGGACAATTATAATGATTTGGTTACTGCATTTGATAGTTACGCAGCCACTAAGCAAAACGAAATATACGAACGATATATTTTCAATCAGTGCCACCAAGATGCGGGGGAGACATTCGTCACTTTTTAACCAGAGCTGAAACACTGGTTACGAGTTGTGGGTTTAGTAATCAGGAACAACCGTTGCTGAGAGACCGAATTGTGGTAGAAATTAGAGACCACAAAATTCGAGAGGTCTTGTTGCGCGTGGAAGATCTCAGCCTGAAACAAGCGGCTCGTGACTGCAGGGCTCTGTTTCTTATATTTTTTATTGTTTTTCCGAACACAGAATTATTCATCAGCTTATAAAAATCTTTTTCAAAGTCATTTTTGGCATTAGTTCTCATCTCTGTATTCAAATCTATGTATTTCTTCAACCAATCAGACTGATTAAACTTTCATATTCTATGTAGCTTAGTCAGTTTTAATCCATTCTTTAGACATTCTTTCAAATTATGACTGTGAATTGCATACTATTCTTTCTTTGTGAAGTTGTTAATAATTTAGACTGCTTTGTTTTGGAACTACTTTATTTTCTGAGCAAATTGTATTTCTTTATGCAAATTATGCAGTTCTTGCGGATATTCTAAATCAACTTCTAATATATAAGCATTGATAGAATCGTCATCCAAATTTAATATATGTTCATTTTAAAAATGAAGTGCTGTATGATTCTCCCATTCGAAACCACCATATGGTAAATACTGTGACATTGCCCAGCCATATAAATTATTAGCGTCGAGATATGCTAAATAGTTGTACTCTTGATTAGAGTCAAAATCATCTAAATATTTATTATTTACTTTAATATATAGTTTGCAACATTGCGTCCTAAGATAGTCCCACCAGTGCTGTTAAATGCCATGACGGATCTAAATTGTATGCATTTATACACATAGTTCTAAAATTTTCAAATACGCCTGCTTATAATATCACATCACTTTTTAAATATAAATCGTGATATTCTCCAAGATTCTTAATATTAAATTGATTCCATACAAGTTTTACGTGCTCAAAATCGGTGTCGGTTATGTCAGACTCGTTTAATTTATTGTAAAATTCACTCCTTGTGGCAGATCGTTTTCATTAGATTTTTTCCAAATGTCCATATAATCGTATGGATAAGCAACCTTTCTCATAACTAAATCTACTTTATCTTTAGGAAAATGTTTTTGTATGTGTTTAATTTTATCTTTACTTAAATTCGATAATAATTTAGCTAAACGATTGGCCATAAATTTATGAGTGTCTATAAATTTCATCTTTAAAATTTCTGTTTCTTTCCCTAAAGTAATAAACTTTCTTCATTACTTGCAAGTAGATCTATATTTTTTCATCATAGCCTAACTCTTTAATAAAAAAAGGTGCATCATATCCAGCTAAATCATGAAAATTTATTGCTACAAAGTTAGGCAATTTTAATTGTAGATTACAATTATTACATACAGGATTAATGCATTTCCATACCTTTTTATTGTCTTCTGTTTATACGCATTTGCATACACAAAATTTTTTTATTACTATATAACACTTTTTAATTTTTTTAGTGGAAGCATTGGTTCAATTTGTGAATATATTTCCCCAATGTCGTCTACTTCTCTTTTAATTGATTGTATAAAAATTCTGTCAGCATTTGGACTTCGATAAACTACTGGTGGTTTATAATCACCATAAGCAGATACAATATAATAACAAAAACCAGATGCTTCATGTAATTGATATTTCATAGTATATGATTCGTCATTTAGCTTTACATCAGTGTTATTTATCTGATTATTAGTAATATTATATCTTTAAGTATTTCCTTATAAAGACCACTATTGATATCATCCTCTGTTAAAACTGGATATTATTTATTAATTTAAACTTAGTTATTTCTCTTTGGTTTGGCTTAACTGTTCATATTTTCTTCAATATTGATTCAAAATTGGCATATTTTGTGAACAGAACCTTCATTGTATGTTTATAATTTTTGAAAAATATTTTCTCTCATTTCGAAGGTATATTGACTCTTACTGCTTCATTTTTAGAGCAGTCTTCTATGTGTTTACTTAATTTCTCTTGAGAATAAAAGAATCGAAGACACATATCACGTATATAAGCATTACCATTATAATTAGTTTTTTGTGCTGAAAGCAGCTTCGATAAGTCTTTAATCCAACAGTAATGTTAGTTAACACCTTCTTTGAATAAAGGTAAATTTATATGCTTATCCTTTTTATTTTGGTAAGTTTTAGTGGATATACCATGGATTTCTTACCTTCAATAGAGTAAACAATTATAGATTTTTCAATTTGATTTTCTATTTTTGGTATAGCATCAATTTTAATTGGGTATTCATAATTATCTAATATTTTGTCGATATTAAGCTCTACATTTTTATATTTAGTAACTCTATCCGAATGTCTGTCTGCAGGAAACAATGCATATTTTATTGCCCAAAGAAAGCATTTTTGATCATTATTATTTACATTAATACATGCTTTTTTATTCTTAATAAATTCTGGTAATTCTATATATGTTGCTCCATTTAATGTATTATACTTATTTAATGCTAATTGTATTCCAATTATTCTATCTAAAGTCCATCCTGAGCTTCTTCTTTGAAATTCAGATAATTGCATGAGTAATTCTTGATTTATGAATTTATAAAGCCTTTTAATATCTACTTCAATATTGTGTAATTGGGTGATTGAAATGTGAATAATTCTACTTGATTATTTTCTTGTTTGAGACAATTGACATATGATTTAATGCTGGTTTTAACCCCTCTAAATGTTCTAATATTCTTGCATATTATCTCAAAACTATAGTTTTTATAGAATGTAAAAATTGATTAGGCTCTACTAAATTAAAAGAATTTTCAATGCTATATGTTGATATCCTACTTTTAAAGGTTTTATTAACTAAGTAATTTTTATTGGGTTCTTCTACTTATTTTGATAACAAATAAATTATTATAAAATGGAAATATTTCTGTTAATTCTTTTTTATCTTTGGGATATAATTCATCGATATTTGCGTCAACCAAAGGTAAATTTGTAAAAATATTCTTTGTTACTCCTTTTATCCACTCTTTTTTTATTTCTAAGTTTTACAAATACATTATTAGGTAGTGGGAATATTTCTTTTAGTTCCTTTTTTTCTTGTTTTACGAATAGATTATTAGAGAGTGTAAATTTTTTTCTTCAATTTCAGTAATTAAATCTGCTTTCCTTAAATTATTTATATTTGTTATGTTAAAGCTTTTAGCTTTAGTTCTTAATTCCGCAACTGTTAAATCATTTAGGTTTTCTCCTGCTTGACGAATTTTCGTAATAATGCTTGTAATTAAGATCATCTTTATGTAATTTGGATGATTTTTAATTCTCTAGCTATTATTCTCAACTCGGTCATTCTCCTTTCGCTCAGATCTGCTACTGAATAATTTGTAACCATATTTATTTATAAGAAATAAAAAATTATGAATGTTTTAAAAAATAAAGAAATGAAGAAATGTAAAAAATAATGAAAATACTGGCATGAAGTGCTTAAATTATTGATAATATTTTTTTATATTTAATTTCTTCTGTGATAATATTTCTCACTACAACATTTTTTTGCATATTGTTGTATGTTTATCCTTATTATTTTTACGAAGAGAAAATAATTTTATAGATTTATTCACTTTACATACTGTACATGTTTTTGTTGGGAAATCATCATGTTGAATTTCATTTAGAATATCTACTATTGTATTGTGTGATTCAGTTTTTTATGTTCTTTGAGATATAATACGAACATATTTTCCACATTCACGCAGTATTTTCTCATTAAAGAATTTTTTGCATTTTGTTGTATGTTTGTCTTTTTAGTTGCTTTATGAGGATAAAATGAATCTATATATTTGTTCTCATTACATGCTACACATGTCTTAGTTGAATAATCATGTTGAATTTCATTTGTATTGTGCGATTTACTATTTTTATGCTTTTTGAGATATAATTTAGGAACATATTTTCCACATTCGCATAGTACTTTCTCTTTGTTCAACTCATATTGATGTTTGGCATATTCAGCAGAACATTTTTTACAGGTGCTATTGTGTTGATCTGTTGTGTGTTTATGTGATTCAAAACGTTCTATGTTTAATACTTTGCCACATTTTTTACATTGCTTAGATATGGTGTTATTTTCCGTGTCGAGCATAGTTTCCATTTTATTTATTAAGAAAATTAATTTATTAAGAGAATGAAAAAATATTTTTTCTTTGATAATTTTTTTTAATAGACGCAAAGATGGAGACTCTGCTCAACAAGTAGAATAATTCATATGAATTCACTAAACTAACGGATCTAGACATTGATAAATGGTATGAAGCCACAGACTTTCGAATTTATGAATCTAAATTAGGTGAAAAAATTAATTGTATTCTAGACGATAGGTATAAAATTACTTTACCAGATTGCTAAGCAAAGATAATTGATGAAAATGATTTAAAATTGATAAATGAGAAACAAGTTTTTGTGGCATATAAAGGTTTAAAAGAAGTGAAAAATGGGAAAACTATGCATGATATTGTATTCATGTAATATATTGAATTATATTAGTTTGCATCTTTTTATTTGATTTTTAACTTAATTTTCTTGATTTATATTGCTCGCTTGCAAAATTGAATTTCTACAAAACGCGAAAAATTGCTTGAAAAGCGAGAAATTTGCATTTTTTTTGGCTTAAATTTGGTTGTTTTTTAAGAGTCACAAATTGACACAGTATTTTTAGCAAAATTGAACATTTTGCTTGATTTTAACTTAAATTTACACGATTTTCGAGAAAAATGGCTTGTTTTGGAGAGCTCCTGTTAAAAAATATTTAGAGCCTAAATTTAGTCTCAAAAACATTTATTTTGGAGCTAAAACCCTCGAAATTTCGATTAAAATAAGGGGTGGTCCAGCTTTCTCTTTATATATCTACTAGTAACGGTATACAAATACATTATTTACAAAACACGCCAACTTACTTATGAGGTATTCCAATTGATTGCTCTGAGTGCGTACCAGGTGCACTGAAAACTGACAAAGTGTATGTATCAAGTGATTGCCAGCAACAATTGTACATTATTTATGCGCCGACAACTAGAACACGCCTCGAAATAAGTGCAAACATTTGCGATAACATACCATCTTTTGGAGAAAATGCTTGAAGTACGATGTTGCTAAACGTATATAAATTCAATTTAATGAAATTCCGTACAGATAATTTTCATCAATTTCTCTTTTTTAACTTGTCGGCAAATGTACGTACGAGTCAATGGGTGAAATTAACCTCATCGGCGCTATAATGACAAATGATATCGTCAATATACGAAGAGTACATTTGTTCCATATTAAGTATTACATATTACTAGAGGTAGTGATTTTTCGCGAGAAAAAAAAATGAGTCCACAGTAGACTTGAATACTATAAGCACCCAACAGTAGTTTGTCTATTGCCATTAGTTGCTGTCTGCTTGAGAAGACGTTTTCATAGTTAACTTGGCCACTTAGGATTCGGCAACATCAGCACGGCTCCTACATGATTCGTGTTCAGACAGTTAATACGTGTCATAAAGCAATTCAGCCAACCCTACAATGTTTTGAAATATAACTTGTATTGAAATCTTTTCGCGAAATTTCGCTACCCCTACATATTACTCAGCTGCTGAAATGTTAGATATTGTAGAATTTCCAACATTGCAATGCTATGCTCGTTGTTTTCATAATCACAGGTCGCCACCATATTAGTCTGAAACTGCGGCATCGACACCAGACACGGAGTGGGACTAAACGATCTCGGTGAGCACTCGTTCAGTGCAACTCGCAATTGGAATACAAAAATCCGACTGCACTCAGAGCCAGTTCCGGTTACTGGAACACGCGGACCTCGGCCACTGTGCACCGACTGCAGTCCACAGCAGTAATTGGATAATGCTATTACTGTTTGAATACATGTTTTTATATGGAAATCCTTGCACGAACATATCAGTACAATGTTTGTTCATCACTGATATGAAATAATATACTTCTATAACCATTCAGTAATACCAACTCTTAAAACCTTCGAAACGTAAATACTTCGAGTACTGTATGTAAAGACGGTACCTGCAACTAGTCATGCTTAATGAAAGGACATACAAAAATAATTAACTATGTGGCGGGACACAAGAGTTTTTTACACAGATTTCGAAATTAAGTTTCATTTTATTGAACAATTTTTAGGACTCAGGAACATTGGCTTCCACGAGCCTTCCTTAGTTGCACTAGGAAAATGTTTTATATAATTATTTTAAAACTTGCTTCTCGGACTCCGTTATGCGGGCAAGCAAAGCCGAGAGCAGCATAAAACTCTACAAATAAACTCAAATGGGTAATGTACATAAATCTCATTAAAAAAAACAGCCCAGTGCAATATCATTATTTTCTGGTAATATACACAATTTATGAGGCTGATTTAAAATTCAAACTTATATTTAAAAATTTACTCCAGTCTTGAATATTTGCTCCACTTGTGAATGCTAACTGTATACCCCCAAAATAAATTGAAACGTAAACAATGAGCTGGAGCGCCGACCACATAAAATTTCAAATAAAATGAGAGACATATAAAACAAGATTCTTAAAACAGTTCCATTTTACCCATTCATCAAAACCAATTGAAAATATATCGCTGACGACTTATTAAAAGGCGGGTAACCAAAATGTTCCAAACCAAGTGGATACGAATGATGAGGGCCCCATCAAACGGCCATCAACTTTTCAGGCACTCAAAGTATCACACAGAAACAACTGAAATAAGATAGGTGACCACCAAGCCACTTTAGTTTAAGTCCAATATCTAATGATAAATTCTATTTAATTCTTAGTTATTACCTTATTATTTCTGATATGCGTAGTTGCACTGAATTAAGTTCAAATACTAAACTATCTTGTTAAAGTTAATGTTGCTCTCCAAAAAAAAATATTAATACTCAACTTCTTCAAAACCAAAATAAAATGTGCCTAGCTCAGTGTCAGCTGGGACGTAAGTTCACTTAAAACAACATGCTTCTAGAACATTATGGCCGACGCTATATATGCCTCATTAAAAATGTATTATGACGGACTTATCTGTTTGCAGAATACGTGCAGCTCTCGTTGCTCTCGTAGACGTAGATTCTCATCAGTGCAAACAAAAATTAACAGGCGCAGTTCTCGCAGGCAATAGGACATAGTTAGGGTGCCTCATTGACGTAAAGATACTACTCATACACGTTTGTGGCCTAGCTTCTATCTCCTAACTTTCTAATCCTAGCAAAAGGGGAAAATCTGGCACTCTCTAATGCTGAACACACTTAAAATTACATAAAATAACAAGGAGAAACTAAAACACCCTAACAAACTAAAGTAAATCCTACTCTACACCCACGTACAGGCGAGAGTCCTATCTAACGTATATGCTGCATGACTGTTAATAAGAGAGAGAGAGTTAAGCCCTTTGGGCTGGAGCTAGCTTAAATGGGACCTAATGTTCCAGCTAATGGAAAGTCAGGATTCGAACCTGTGGGCCAATGGGATGCTAGAAACTATCTAAACACCTTAACTATCTTAAACACCTATCTAAACAACTTTCAACGTCCTAACTGTTAAAATGCATAGAATACTAGGTCTCAAAACATACAAAATAAAATTAAATAAAAGGAAACACAAATACGAGACACCAAAAAAAAAAAATAGAATTGCCAACATAAAATAAATATAAAAATTGAAACTATCTAAGATCCTATCCTTACACATAATAAAATCACCAAATTATAACATAAGGTAAAATATCCTAGCATGATAGATTAAAAATAAAAATGAGAAAAATATTAAAATAAATACAAATACAAATTACATGGAAATTGCATATATCACATGTGTAGGAAAACAATATTTCCATAGTGAGAAAAACACATCAACTGAAGCATTAAAAATGATAAATGTTAACATAAAATATGTTGAATAACTATATAAAATAACATACATTTTACACGTGGTACGGTCACCCACATCCAGCATGGTGGTCGGGGTCAGTAATATAAGCAAACATGGTCGCTGTTCCTCGTGCTGCGGCTGGCCATAGCAAGGGTTGCCAAGCAGCGAGGCGCAGAGCGACCTCGGCCAGCCTAGCCCCTGTTAGTGGAAAACAAATTCCGGGGGAATGAACGCGAGGTCTGGAAGGCGGTATATAAGTCCGGGGCAATGGTGGCTCTGGACGCCATCTTGCCTGCGACGCCGAAGGCCCTGCCCGTGTACCGCCTGCCGAGAGGACCACCTGCCGTGTTCCTGCTTCAACGACCGACGAGCCCGCTGTCGATAGAGCCTAAGCGTTAATGTCGCCGCAATAAGGGTAAATATACTCCCTGGTAGGGCGACTAAGGCACGAGAGACTTCGGGACACGCGAAGGCTAGATTAAGCTCCCTCAGCGTAGAGTATTAGCTTCTTGACGTAACTAACTGTGTTAATAAGAAAGCTCCTCCTAGTCAGAACGTCCGATCATAATAGATAGACCTCTGCCTTTCATATGGCGGACTTTGTACTGTCGTAAGATAAATAAAAGTAGTGTTTTGTAATTGAGTGCTCTTTCCATCTAGCTACCTTAATCCCCCTAATTAATCCGTGACCTGCTCCCCTCAGGATAGGACACAGCACTCCTGATCCTCAGGACCTGGCTCTGAGACTTTACTACGCCTTGCCACTTTGAGGACTATATGCGCTCATGCACCGAGGACCTTCAAATCCGCTTCGCTGCCCCGAGGACTTTTAGCTGCTGCATCGAGGAACCTCGAATCAGCTTTGTTCATTTGTGGACTCGAGCGGAACATTTTTTTTCCCGGTTTCTTGGAAATGTTTGGAGAGAAAAGCGATTTTGGTATAAAATCACTAATTTAGGAAGTGACTTTTGTGGTAAACCGAGACATTTCATCGGTAACGTGGCGCCCCAGACCATCGAGCGCGACCTCCGGCTGTGACATTACTCCAAGACGACGGAAAAATTTGTATCCGATCCCCGATCCCTGTGCCTGAACATAACTCCATATCTACCGTTATTTATACTCAACAAAACAAAGATAAATTAATGTCTTGCTTGAAATTCACATTATAATTTAAACGTAATTCAAAATAAATTTATGTTATGAAACGAAAAAAAAAAAAAAAAAAAAATCTGAACATTGGAAGTGTAAAGGAAAAAGTTAATATTTTAAATACTTTGTTCCTCTACTACTAGTCAGAAATAGTAACCCGTTTTTATTTCTGGAAAAAAAAAATTGCTCTATTTTAAATATCATTGAGTTTATTGGTCAGTAGTTATATTCAAACACAGTCTCTCAGCAAGTGGCACACTTCAACGTGATTCATAACAACAACCTTTCCTTAAATTTTGTGAAATCCATACTGAACAAAATAATCACACAAGAAGAATAAAAAACTTTAAAAAATATATATGCACCAAAAACATTGCGGAAAAGTAATGTATCAAGGTGAAGATACTGTTCTGAGTAAAATAATACAACTGCACAATACGGAAATTTTATTTTTACAAAATTATGTTGTTGGATAGACAATCTTGCCTTTAACCTAGGTATTCTCCGAAAATTTACATTACTTAGAATTTCGAAATGTGAAAATTATTTATTTTGTAGGAAATGCACACAAAACATTTATTTAAATGTGGTGATAATACCTCAGATTGTTATTGTGTCTTGGGAATACCACTCTAAGTTACAGAATTTGAATGGTTTCTTGAACGAAAAAAAATACATGAAACTATAACTTCTTTATTAATTACTACATACTTGTATATTATGCTATCGTATTTTAAGGTGAAAAAAACTCTCTTCTAAAAAAGAAAAAGAAAATAAACTTAAATAAACATTTAACTATTTTATTTGAAAAGTTGAAAAATATTTTAAACCTCATCTCAGCTTCCTCAGAGAGATAAAAACTACAGGAAGATCAAGGCCAAAAATATGTGATTACAATAATATTTCCTAGGTATTAAGATAATACAAAATGTCCTCCTTACAATTCGTCGTCCCTGCATACACGACGCGTTAGCCGTCTCTGGTATGGAAATGCTTAATTATACCAAATTCCTCCAACGCGGGTGATGCCTTCAGAAATTTCTAATTTTATTGATTTGAAACTTAACGTAATTTGTGTATGTTCGCAGTACTTGTGTCGATCAATGTAAAGTCTTGCAGCACATGCCGAGTGTATATTCGCCATCTTCTAGCCTGCTTTATATCGAAGCCTTTACGTGTGTTTTATTTTCAACAGAACAAGTAAGTAGCAACAAAGTGAAATTGATGGTGAGTGATATTTATGGGTGTGTCCCTTTGGTTATGGCCGCTTGAAGGCTCTGGGGCAAGAGGCGTCTTCCTCAGCTTATAGGGAGAGGTAGTTTTGAATTTGGGTGTTTGGTTGTCACAGGAGTCTCCTGGACGTGTCCACCCTAGATTTGTCGCTAGGCCTAGCCTGCTACACGCACGGACATTACCACGAACATGAGGAGTATTGTGCTGCACTTTTATAGGCAGCTAGTGTCCAGGCATGTTTGTTTTAGTCTTCGCGTTGTCGCCTCCCTTTGTTTCACCCTGAAACTACTGATTTACTTTAATGATGAGGGCTTTACTCAGACAGAGACTAGTCGTTCAGTAACTAATACACTTTAATTATCTCCTCATATATTATGATATACAAGTTACTGTTAACTTTACAGCCAACCCTATAAGCAATGAGAGTTACAATACCGTAACTCTACAATATTAATAGCAACATGATTGACTTTATTACTGACCGTGACCTCTATGTACTAAGACCCTTCTCATCTTCAATTAGGCTTTTCACTCACCACTGAGAATTCTGAAACGCAGCACGACTGATGTGCGAGGGCTCCGCCACGGCCTCGCTTGCAGACATACGGACCGCTGGCTCCGACGACCCGGTGACGTATTAGGGGCCCAACTTGTAGTTCCTTGTCTTACATATCTTCCTGCAGGCCTAGTTTACATCATCATGGCTTTACTGTTTATTCTGTGTCTCCCAAACACTACACTCTGGCTGCTTCCATATGGTCTCTGCAGTATCTCATAATAGCATGCACAATACAAAATTTCCGCCTTTCAAAAAGGCTAGGCCCAAGACCAGCTCATTGGTGTGTTTGTTTTAAAATTTTTCCACAACATTTTAATGTTTCCTTAGTTTTTAATAAAATATATTATTTCAAGTCACAAGGTATTAAAACCGAAAGAACTGTGTCCTTTACTTTCATTCCTAATGTTTTATGCTCTTTTATGCTTGTGATTTCCAAATGTAACAACTTGCCCCTGTGAAGTAACAACTAGCCCCACTCAGTGGCACAGTGTTACATTATAACTGACTGCACTAATGTTCACGTAGAATAGAAAGTACTACTAATATCTCAGTAATAAAACTACCATGTGTTATAACAATTTCAGCTCAGCTTTATGACTGTTTAACAATGTCTGTATTGACGATAGTTCTTATAGTTATTATTATACATTTTAACATATTTGCTATACGCAATATATCACATTATACATAATACACGGTAATATTTTGCCGCTACTGTGTTTAATCTTGTTACAACTGTGGGGGAAAGAACTGTAGTGTTTAAACTCTTGTTATTGAAATGTGTTGCGTTATTTTGTTAAGAAGACGGCATAAGTTGGTAAATATTAAAACGAAGGATCACCCAGTCAAACAAAAAAAAACAGTAAATTCAACCACGCAACTCGTGTCGCTTATTTTTTAAAAGCAGCAGCGACAAACTTAAAAGATAATGGTCAACATGCACACAAATAGTCCTACTGTAATTTTTATTCCTCTCATATTTCTTTGCATATGTACTTGGTTTTTACTAGGTTTATTTAATTCTTTATTAAACATTTTCTGGCTGAGATTAGTAATTCGTTGGGATTGTGGCAAACAATGAAATAACAGAAACGTAAACACGTTACACAATTGTGTTCCAAACACCAAGGGCCAAGTTACTGAGTTGTGATAAATAAACAAATGTGGGTTTCAAATAATTAATTTCTAATTTCGTCATAAAAACACTTCACGGTTAAAACGTATAAATTTCTCACGTCCAATATATGCAAACACACACAGGCTCAGCCAGCGTAACTGAAAGGCAACAATAACCTTTCACACGCAATGGTCACCACACATGTTACAGTATATTTATCCCCGCCGTGGAAAGACAGATTTATCACAGCCTACGTAGGTTTTAAAAACACAACGTGTACAAACTTGTGGTAATTTTCGCCACCTCTGCCAACTTCGGATTTGTAACCGTCCCGCCATAACATCTAAATATATTATAATAAGTATTCAAAGATTGAATTTCGTTTCAGTTGTAAATTACAAATCCAAAAATCTTTCTGTTATAAGTATTAAATATGTTAAAATTGAAAACATGTATAATTTTCTGCTACTACTAGCTGTGCGAAACTTCCCGAGAGACAAAGAGCGAGAGAGAGAGCGACAAGCTCCGCTCCGCCTATTCAAGTTTATTCCTGGGACGAAAAAAAAAACACCATGTCTCTTAGGATATACACACCGTCTTTGCGCTGATATTTTTAGCTATAACCATGAAATATATTTCCATCGGTGCTGCCTACCTAAACATCGTTTAATTTACAAATAGCCTACCAAAAAACTAGGTTAAAACAACATTAACTGTGAACTATTTCTTATTAGCCGTTGCCAACACATCACTGCTCTAGCTGTTTTTAATTCGTATTGAATACGAAATAAATATTTCAAGTTATAGAAGACACTAAGTTAAAGTTTCATCTATTCAAAAATATAATACTTAAAATTAATCACAGTATTATATATTTCTCGTATACAAGTGATTGAAAAAACAGGTTATGTTACTCCTAGAGTATTATTTTTTCAAAGGTTTGTTACAAAACATCCGAAGAAATCGTGAATGGACTATATATAGCACGTGCCTGAAGAGACGAGCCTCGTAGTTGCCAGATCGGCCCTCAAACATAATTAGGACGTAAACAGTTTCTGACGCGGATGTAGCTGCCAACTGCCTGTGATCTTCAGGATGATTGTCGGCAATCAACTGACCCTAACAAAACATGCATTTGCATGTACCTAAGTACCGTTACGTATGTTCGACCAAAACGTTCGATGCTACTGTGTTCTATACCTGCAAATATGTGCCTTTTTGTCATTATTAAAGTGAAAATTGACGACACGCGGCGTGTAAGGTAATTTTATTTCACCCTCGTACACTATATAAGTATGTTCATGTATCAAATCGAGCAGCATCTGGTGCGAATGCTAGTTCTTTGGTTGGTGTGGTGGAAGATAGAATGTACCAAACACCTTTAGGCGCAATTTTCCATCTCAAGCAGCACAGGTGCCATTGAAATCAGGGGCGGCAGTTCTGTCAACGATCTTTGGAGGGTGGTTGCCATCAGCTTTATTATTTCGGCTATGTTGCTACTGTGGGTGCGACCTTTGCCTATGTTCGCAATCTACGCAACATGAAAACAACCCACAACTGCGCAAATAACTAAAGACCAGGAAATTTCGCCGGTTCATTTGGCAACAAGTTAGACTCCACATCCCTTTGCGTAATTGAGCCTCAGTTGTTCATTGGCTGTTACGCCACTTTTACACGAGACCAGGTGGCGCGGGATTCAACCCTCTTTTTTCTTGCGCGTGTTACTCATTGGTTCAAATGCGCCGAGGGCGCATTTCTAAATGAATACTGCCACGTAAGTAATAAACACGGTGTGTGTTTTCCACCGCACTCGGTATTTAACGTCTAAGGCTAAAATAAGATTTATTTATTGACTATTCTTCCAAATGAGAGGGCTTTCAAAAGTGCTCACTTTACCGTGGATAGCCTATATGCGTTTGTAGTCTTAGATTATCGTCAAATGAATTTGCAAAACTTCCGGGACCCTACAAATAACCTCTCTCACATAATGCTGCTGTTTTGTGGTAAATATTGTGTGACCCGCGTGCTCTGGAATGAAAACATTCGCAGATATTCCTGTGTATGTTTGCGTTTCTTCTTCAGCCAGGGCACAATGCTTGTTACTGTTACAACAGCCGGTTTGTATGAAGCGTGTCTGACTGCGACTAGTATGAACCCGTTACGGTCAGCACTGACAGCAGACACAATCTTCACTTCACTGGACTATCACGACCTTTACTGTGTTAAGGCACTCGCGACAGGCGTGGCCTAGAATTCACTCGTTATTATCATTTGCATATAATCTTACATAATATGCATGGCACAATTAAATTATATATGTTTATAACAGTTGTTAGGAATTATTTTATGTAATTGTTACAACGTTAAAATAAAACAATAATGATTTCAACCGTATAAGATTTCTTAGTTCTAATTGCCTAATAAAAATGCTATTATAAGTCCTTTACGCACAGAAAATTCAAAATCGCATTGAAAGTATCTTTTTTTTTTGTATAGTTGGTGTACCTTTCCATTTTATGGTTGTCGCAAGACAGAAGCTGTGCACACGGAGTGAAGACAACAAAAGGACTGCCACGTGCTCATAGTGGACAATAAATAATCAACATTTCTTATCAAGAGGGTAGAATGTGACTAATAGTTTGGTGTAAACGACTAATGATAGATCAAAGCGGCTAATATTAGATTTATGGGAATGAAATATGTAACAACTTGGGTCGGGAGGCCTGTCAGCTATTGTTAAATATGTTAAGTAGTCTAATTTTTGGCGGTGTTGGTGAGAGTCAGTTGTCAGTCAGTGTGTTTGTAATAAACAAAAGAGGAGCTGTAATCGGATGGAGCGTGGTGGCTATATTTTTGGAATATTTTTTTAAAGTTATATTTCAGCATTAGTATTATTAGGAATTTTATGAAACTTTTTCAGATCAAGAATTTGAATCGTATATGCAGTGAATGCATAAATAAATTCTATGGGCTTTGATTAAACTACAATGTTTTAAATATATTCTTATAAATATTAATCCGCATAGAGATCCATTTTAGGAGTGTAGCGAACACAAATTAACATTATCCATATTAATTACAAATGTAGGATACAATAATTTACTTTAAAATTCTAGTTTTTTATTTTTGTATGAATTTTTAGAAATGCGAAGGACCAGGAGTAGATATGAACATACCATTCCTGCATCACTGTTGAAGCAAAGTTGCCTTTATGCTAAAACTCATGCTTTCGCGCGTATTTTCAAATTGATTTAACTTTCCTTCAAAATTATCGCCGGAGCTATACATTTCACATATACTACCACACTACATAAAATAAAAACAAGGAAGGAATTAGATTGAAAAATAAAGTAATTAATATAAAATTATGGAATAAAAAATCGAGGCATGTAGAGCAGGAAGATGGATCAAAGTATAATTATTGAAATATAAAATAATTAAAATGATTAAAGCAAAAGAATTTTATTTATATTTTAATTTAAACTTATCAAATTTTTCATCTTTTAAACCGCTTTAAACCAAATATACATTTTTCTTAACGTCTTCAATCATTCTATCATCATTTTCGAAACAAATCGTTTATGTTTCATTTATTTACATCTTCCAGTTAAACATACACTTAATAACCAAAATTTGTTTGAGTTTTTCAAAAGTTAAAATGTTATAATGTTTTTCAATTTCTTTTACTTTTAATGTTTAAAAATCTTGACATTTTAAATTTATAATACAATTGAATTATTTGACTGAAGGATTAAATTCTTTATATTATTTTAAAAAATTTTAAAATTAAAAAAATTGGCTGAAAATATTTTAGGTTGCGGACCATGACAAACAAATCATTATAACTGCTTTTGTTATAAATTTATTTATAGTTAAAATGAAATTATTTGACTTCATTTCACAATCTTGAAACTAATTAATAATTCTTATTCAAAAGAAATACAAACTGTGCGTGTTACCACTCACTTGAATAAATATGGATATCTGGAAGGTAATTCGAATTCTATTGAAAATATGACGTACGAAAACGAACTCAATAAAGAAACCTTTGAATTGGTCGATAAACAAAGATGTGGAGTAAAAAAAATTTTTTTAAAGTTATTCCCCAATTCACAAACATGTGGAGGGTAAAGATAATTTTTAAGTTATTCCTCAACTCACTAATGAAATAAAAGTACAAACAATGGCATTTGGCCTATGCAAGTAATATAGTCAAAAATATAGGCAGCCAAAGAACCTTTTAAAATTTTGCAAAGACATACAATTTTGCAATTTGTTTACGATATGAATCTAGATATAATAATAGATTCCAAATTTGGTTATTATAAAAATTAAAGCTTACCTGGATTTTGCCCAAATAAATTATCTCCGAATGGTCTTGTACTGTATCATGCACATCTCCTAAATCAACAAAATATTTATTTGAAATTTATATCAATATGAAGAAATAATACTGGTAGTATAAAAAGATTATTGGTTGTTCTGATACACTAAATTGGCCAATCGTTAGGTCTTCAACATTAAAATTATACCAATTTCTTTCATATAACATTTTTATCGCCAATATGTTTTTGATTTGCAGCAAAGACGGCAATCAAAACGGACAAAACTTGTATCGTCGACCACAAAATAATTACAATGAAAATTTTGTAAATTATGTGGATTTGTACATAAGCCTTGCTGTAAGTACTCTCTTTAATTATCAACACGACTTCTACATATTTCAAGTAAATATATTATCATCGAAAATTTGAACAACAAAATTGTAACATAACCATTTTTGATAACAGATCAGTTTAAATTTTTTGCAAGAAATTTTCAGATATAAAACTTTTGTCATTTATGATTGAACCTTCATGATTGACTTCAACTTTCAAATTTAAAAAAGGGTTATTTCACTTTCTCAAATAATACAACTCTAAGAACACAATCAATTTTCAAACAAGTTGACCAAAGGTGGTAAAAACAACTTATCTCTGTTTGGATTGGAATGCGAATCTTATACAGTTATGGATAAAATAAAAGAAATGGTTAACAATTTGGAAATTCAAAATTTAAATCTTTTTCAAAAATATTATTTTATTTATTTCTGGAAAAGTCTTTAAAGAACCGCCGATGATGTAATAAGGAAATTTATCGATACAGAAAATACATTAAAAATATATGAGAAATTGTTATACTCAGTAAATTGACAAGTCAAATTTTTATGAAGTAACAAAAAAATTGTTGCATATGGTTCCTTTGATATTTAATGATGTTGTCAAAGAGACCAGCACCAAAAGAGATTTCGGTATTGTCACAATCGACAAGACGAGAGAAATAACGGCGGTAAATATCTCTAGGCAATGGAAATTCAACCACACATCGAATTTCATTTAAACCACGCCATTGCCATTAAACTTCAAAACAAAGTAAATAACTAACTAAAATTAAAGTGTACCTAACTGTTTGAATACTCCAACTACTTTTTGAACGACTGTTTTTTTTTGTTATGAAAAACACCGTCCGATTATCAGATAACATGATTTATTATTTTTTGTGCGATTTTCGATAGTATTTACAAAAATTATACCGAATATTTTACATAAAAAGGCAGAAATCAACATTTTACAACTTTGATTAGTCTTATAGGTGCTAATTTTTATATCGAAAAAATTTTCGTCGCAGAAAAATTTAATGATTGTTTCTTTGAATCAGTTATATTTAATATGAAGGAAAATTACTGCAAAACTCATGTAGGATTAGGGATTCCTCAAACAGGACTAACAAACTACATACAAAATAACTAAAATTTATCAATGAACAGGGCATATTTCAATTTATTACGAAATCAAAATTGTTTTTGTCTGACGAGTTCCAAGACTGGGTTTTCGGTTAAAAGCAAGCAACTTTTATCATAAATTGCTGGAATGATAAAAATTATTTATCAAAATTCAAACACCATCTCCTAGATAGGGTTAAGCAGTAATTGTAAAAGAATAATACTTTTTAATTGAATACAGGTATACGACTTTATTGTTAGAAAAATTCAGGGCTTAAATACTGAGACGATGGGAAAAAAACAGGGCCGTATTAATATATAATTATGGAATTTAAAAAATTAAAAAAACTGTTGGCGATTCAAAAAATTTCGTTTTTGAAAATTATTTTAGAAATTTTTATTAACATTAATTTTTATTTAAATTGAGTCAACTCTGGATCAGAAAAATAATTATATTGTGTTAAACAATCGTAAAACATTTCTTTTTATGAAAATAATTTGTGGTTTTAGGGAACCGATCTTGCGAGAATTTTGGAAACAAAAATGAAGGACATACCATTATTAGTATGTAATACTGTAAATTAAATTGCACAAAAGATTAAGATTTGGTCATAGGTCACAACCCACATCTTTAAATATGCATACAAACTTGATTTATGTCATTGAATCAGCTCATTACAGCTGATTTTTTAATCCGAATAACTTCAAGCAGAAAAATTCACTCATTGGGTTACAAAATAAGTTATTCATTCAATTCTAAAAACGAGAGAGTTTAAAATTATAAAACCCATTTTGAAAATTGACAAAATATTGGTCTTGAAAGAAGTAGTGAAATTATTTTCAGTGCTGCGCAAATATTTATTAATGAACGAGACGATTCAATTAATCTAATTCAACAAGTGGTACTAAAAACAATAATTATTATCAAGAACTGTGAACATCATCTCTAGAGATCGTTGTGCAGACCCTACATCGTCTTTACTACTGTCTGTGTGTTGTTGGAAAATTAAATGCAGTCACTTCTGGCAGCCTCTACTACCAAATTATTAGTCTCTCATTGCTCACGTAGTTTGACACACGCGTAATAACAAGCAACCACTAGCGGCGTCCACATGCCTCGAGTTTATTGTGTCCCATGCGCAGGCGCTCTCCGCATAGCTCACTAGTTTCGTCCGCCTTCGTCATACGCATCTTACAGCGCACATCTGTACGTGAAGTTGCGGACTTGCCGTGCTGTTTTGCTCACTTCAATTTAAGACTCTCGCCTACCGGCTGAACGAAGTGAGCTGTAGAGGTTAAACTTTTTTTTTTTTTTCCTAAACTGTTTGATGAGTGATTACGGATTTCTTATATAAAAGAGATTAAGGTACCTCGTACAGCTGTTGAGTGTCTGGATATACCCCGGCTTTGTCGGTAATAAAAAAAATAGTGCTGGTTGTAACAAAATAACGCCTTTTCCAAAACATTTCACACATACAGTTTAAATAATTTTAAAATAACACTTCTTAAAGGTGGTGTGTTAGTTCTTAATCTTTAATTTACAGTGCAGTTTGCACTAGGTCACAACAGAAAATGTTGAGACACAAGTATACTCACAATCGCGTGTTTTGGGCAAAAACTGTGGTCGGGATGTGACGGGTCGACGCAAGGACCGCTTGATCACGATGGACGAAGGATGAGGCAGAGCCAGCTCTCTTGCGCCACGGGGGAAGTTTCCCCACTCCCACGCCTTCATTGCGTCCTCTTCAGTGGCGGCTGCGCCGGCAGTTGGAGCAAGCCCGGTGCTATGTCTGCAACCATTCTTATCCGAACTGCGAGAGTCCAGCGTGTGGCCAGTCATGGCCAGACTATAACTATAGGTACTACCGCGCTTTAATTAAAGGCTGTTCACGATCAAGTGAGCACTTTTGAAATCAAACGTAGAAAAAAGTCACTGCTCCTAACTTCATATATTTTAACGGGCCCACTGAGTGACGTGTGCCTAGTAAAGTTGGTAACGATGCATAGAAAGTACTTTCATATCTTAACGTCAAAGAGAAAGTGTTAGGTAACCATTTGTGATAACTTAAATTATTTATTTCGCCTTCTGTTTCTTTTAATGTATAGAAGTATAAAAATTGCCAGAGTTGTAAAATATTTTCTTTTCCAATAATTTCACAGCTTCTCCTGACCGACGCATGAATAAAGTGATAAGGCCTATGGCAATGTTAATTTTACTACAAGGCGGAAAAATACACAACGTGCATGCAAATATATCTTAAACAGGGCTTTCAAAAGTGCTCATTTTACCGTGAACGGCCTATAACTGCAGTTGAATGCAATCCAATAGGAGGAGATTACGCTCCTTCCAATCGTAGTGGGTTGGCGTGCATGCCGCTTCACCTGCCATCAGCATCGTACGGAGTTGAATCTGCACGCGCCACCTTGATGGGGCCGAGGCTCATTATGGATGTAGCCAGCTTCCACTCCCCCCCTTTTTTTATCCCTTATTTTTCCCAGCGTACGGGTAAGTAGATATCACTCGCACCCCCCCCCCCCCTTCCTCGTGACAGAAAATATGAGATTTTGTGGGCTACAATGTAGCCAACAACGTATACTTAGTGAAAATATTTTGTACAAACAGCTGCCCTCTTAGTAAAACTACACTTATCAACGTCAATTAATCTCGAATTTTACGGTATGTCCGAGAGTTTTACCTTTACAAAAACCATTTTTTTTCTATTGAATGTCTGATTTTACAACTGGTTTCATTTGGCAAATTTACAAATATGCCAAATTATTATTCTAAAAATCTACCTTGCGCAGCGTTTTCGCCCACATGTTACAATACTTATCTTTTATTTCGTTGGGGTAGGACAAAAGCTGGCAATGCAGTCACAGTGATAACGCCCTGTGTCATTTTCAAAACTGGTTCGTTTATGAGAAGCTGGAACAGCATGTATATGCCAGCACTGATAAGAGCAATTTTCATCCTCTGCCACCAAGTTCAAAGCTCGTTTAAACATTGAAGTTGTAGTGGAACTGAACATTATCACAACTCACGCGACACTGTTTTTCTCGCAATAATGTAACAGTATGCGAGAGAGCAGTTCATTAATTGATAAGCAATGGATAAGTGAATTTTAAATGAAATCCCTATTTCGAGCATTAGTTTTAATTAACATTACTAAGAGCTATATAAAAATATGTTTTTTTCTTCTCCTGTAACCTTGACAATACTCTTCGCCTTTTTCTCAAGACGCCTAGCAGCAGTAATCAGTTAATAATTATTTTGCTAGAGGTTATGTAATTCTATGGATTTGTTAATCATAATCTGTATCTTTTAGGGTTATTAACTCTATACTACCATTATTCTACAAGTAAACCTAGTGGTTTAACATTTTATAAAAGCTACTTTACATTGAATGTGTTTTTTTTACCAAATGCAGTAGTCTTGTAACTTAAAAGTCTATAATATATAATTTCAAGCACTATACCGGTTGTAAAATACTGAACAAGAGCTGCACTAATTAGATATAAGTGTCATTACAGAACGTACACTACAGTTTGGGTTTGATATTTCCGAACCTAAGTCTAGTAGCGATATCAATACTTGCTGGATTTGTTGAGGTGGTACAAGAAAATGAAGAAGTGTTTTTCAGTTTATGTAACTGAAATGGAAACTTTTAAGACCAACATAAATCCATGGTTTCAGGTGTTTGCAAACAAAAAAAAAAATAATGAATACTGTAGTCTACAAAGCACTAAGTTTAGTTATCACAATCAATGAACTGTAGGCTTCGTGTTCGGCTATAGCAATATGAAACATTACAACCTAGACTAATATTACGCCGCACGGTTTACGAATCATTTACGCACACAGGCGATCCTTGGCTACTGAGGCTTGTGAGTGTACAACCCGACCAAATTAACTTTTCTGTTCGTTACATAAACATTTGTGGACGCTGGGTCTGAATGGACCAAAGTTATGGACAGGTGCAAAAACATAGTACATGTATTTATGTCATCGCAAATCAAACGCAAATGGATAAAATTGTTGTTATAATTAGTAATGAATTAAAATGTTTAAAATCTAGAAAACATTTCCGTTAGCTATATTTTATGTGCAATAGTTAATTAGGAATATGTGTATGCACATTATGAATGTTTGTAAAATGACAACCATTATGGCAAACTATGAAATTTGTAAACTGAATTTTGTAAACTGTGAATTTGAATTTTATTGTGTGAGGAGAGTATAATTTTGAATCGAAAGTAACTAGTAACTTCTGTATTGCTGCAACGAAATATGCTTACTCTGTCTTCTTTGTGATTCTTGCTTTTAATAATAATATTTCATACAGATTAAGTATCTGTTAACTAATAATTAGCAATATTATTCTAACTCTATGCAGATACAATCTCAGAGAAGTGTAATGAAAAGAACATAGAGCAGAAAGTTCGTAGCTGCTGCTCTCGTATACGGTTGAAATATTTTCAAAGTTCTACACACCATAACACGGAAATCACGAGGGGTAATGGTTTAAGAGAGACATAAAAATAAGCTTTGGTATTATTTCTCATATCATGCTCATATCCCATCTAACTCTCAAAACAAAATAGTTTCTCGCTTGCTACTGTAGTGGAGAGTAAGGGGCGATGAAATAAAAAAAACTGTTGTGATGTAAGAGGATGATAGTGTGAAAACATAACACAAGGGCGAATGTATAACTGAATA
This sequence comes from Dryococelus australis, assembly GCA_029891345.1. Taxonomy (NCBI): domain Eukaryota; kingdom Metazoa; phylum Arthropoda; class Insecta; order Phasmatodea; family Phasmatidae; genus Dryococelus; species Dryococelus australis. The sequence continues at coordinate 70,998,082 of CM056999.1, forward strand.
AAATTATAGCAATTTAAATATGTTGTGGGTGCCTTTACCAAATGGATAGGTTGAGAATATCAAAATCAGTATCGTTTAAAAGCGGGAAAATTAGTGATCAGGACTCATGTTAAACCGCTTCTTTAAAACTGGCAGCCATTTATATGTATTATTCTGAAGAACTAGTGCATCTCAACTACGGACTCTAAATACAAAGAACACTAGACAATTAAAATATGCTACCATTTTTAATAAGACAAAGAAAACTATTTCTACACAACAAATTCTCCCTTAAAAAAATATTTGATGATCAAACGATCAAAACGATGATTATATATGTTGCCAGTTATGTAAAATAAATTAGATGAGTTTAGTTTTAATGATTTGAAAACGATTACGATCGTCCTCAAACATATTCATCTGTATACATGGTTGCAAAATTATGTGCAATTGTCAGTTAATTAATCCTGCACTGTTTCTTGAAAATGGTTAATAAATTAAATATGAAAGTGTCCAACCAGTCATAGGCCCTAACTCAGTCCTTTTCAGAATCACGAGACCTTATCAAATGTCTCTAGCCTCTGGGTATCTGATTAGCTTGAAACTCAATTTTGAAATGTATCCTGGCTTTAAGCTGATACAGCATGCAGAATAGGATAATGCAGTCTTACATTAATTTGCGACGACTAGTAGACTAGATGTTCTCGATGCCTTCGGAGCGCAGGGAACCAGAGAAGTTTTGTATAGGATTCAGGCGGACTCCCCGGTCCATCTCGTCGCCATCTAAGTAGAAGCCGTTCTCAGCAGTTGAACGGAACTCCAGGCCGATGAGACATCATGCTTTCAATCAGTTTGTGGCTCTCCTCCGTCGTGGAAACTTCTTCGTCCAGTCGTTCAGCCATCATCCCCAGAACGTTTCAACTTACTCTTGTCAAACCAAAAACGTTCTACCCAAAATGTTCCAAACCAACTCAATGACAAACGCTTTTACTTAGTAACAGTTCCTGAGGTCGGCATTTTATATGGTCATAAAATTTGTTCTCCATGTCAAAACGTAGTGCATGAGAAAGTTGATAGGAATTCATCAGTTTGTATGTGCGTTGAAAACAAATCAAACAGTTAGTCAAAACACACACGGTAGAGTGTGGATAAAATCTGCAGTTTCACATAAACATCTTACAACGAGGTTCCATTCGTGACATAGCCTAAAGAAAATCAAATTTTAAATAGAAAACATACATAGATGGACATTTTAAGAATACGCTCATTTATAATGAAACAAATAAGATAAAATGAATAATGAGTGAGATGATAAGCGAGGAACAACTGTAGGAGAACTCCTTGCACTGTTTTCTTTTCTGTGCACGTCCAGAAAAATAATCAAAACAGACCACTGGTTTAAACATTTTTTTACGTTGGAAATATATCAAGTAAAGAAAATATTACGATTGCGTCATGGTAAGAAAATATAAGTGATTTGTCAGTAAAATTTTGAAAATATTCGAGTGGATAGTTTTCGAGTGACGAGTTTGGTTTGAATGTTTTTCGGCTGCGCGAAGCGGGCACGCTGCGCTGTCGAGTTTCCCAGCTCCGTGCAGAAGCTGAGGGAGCACGGAGGAGAGCAGATAAGGGCGAGATTCCCGTGTTTCTCCAGTCAGCGCGAGGGACTTGCTGGACGAGCGACAGTCGTGCTCGTCCGCAGTAGACCTCCAAGGTGTCGCGCGCGACGCTAAAAACCTGCAAATATCTCTGGAAACAAAATTGAGCTCTAACCAAGTCATATTGTGTTGTTGAAGGAAAATATCATCAATTTTGTGCCAATAATACTTCATATTTTAAACTTTGATTAAATAAAGTATTCGGTGAAATTAATGGAAATGTGATGAGTGCCGGAGCAGGGGAGCACGGCCTCACGCACCGCACTGGGGGCCTAATCTCGAGATCGTTCGAGTGCAGTTAGTATACGAGACAATTGTTGTTAAGTTCCAACCGCTGGAACTCGCATACGTTTTTCAGTGTGCGAGGGGAATTCCAGGCAAGCGTATACGAGTGAAATTTGGTCATGTTGGTGAACCTGCGGCGAGAAGGAGAACAGATATTAGCGGAACTCAGCCCAATCAGAAGCGTCACTTGTATCGCGTGAGTTTGTTTATTTGCATTGTACGCGGTTGGCTTCGAGTTACGGCGACGAACAATGCCGATTCGACACGAAGCTTTCTTCGCCACCGTAACAAGAAAATTATCGTTTCTGCGGCAGTAAAGGTTATTCACGTGACTATGGCCTGTTCTTTCAAACATTTGGCAACACTAAAAATACACTAAATTTAATAGAAACTAGATTTTTGCTTTTGTCTTTTGAATATAAATATAAAGTTATACAACTTCTTTCAAGTGAGAGTTGTAGGTGGATGGTAAATTTTCTACTTGGCTTCAAACCTTGCTTAAGTACAAAAATTCTTAACTTTTTTAATATCGCTTTTTATACACGGCAGAACACCCACATAACGAAAGTTTAACGACATTTTTTTTATTATCTCTTTTTATTTTAAACGGAAAGTACAGAAAATGAACTTGGAAATTAATGGAGATGTTCCGTGAAATTTACGGAAAGTCCGTTTCTGAAAATCAATGTGTCCGTAATTTTACGGAGAGTTTTCGGAAACTTCTGGATAAATTTTTACCAGCACTTTTCTGTAAAATGAAGGAAATTGTTTTTAACAGTGCAAGGATTAGTCAGTAAAATTATTACCTGTGGAAATTACATACAATTTAATTAAGAGAACACAGTTGTGTATTATACATTGCATTATAAATAATGAAATGTGAATGTATATGTTAAGTTGCCCATCGTTTGGAGATTATTAGTAGCTACATGACACTTTGCTAGACGTCGTGTTTGAATAAGCTCAACTGTGAAGTCCATAGATACTTTAGTGTAATAATCGTAATCTATTGCCACGTAGTTCAACTTCTTCAAATTCTTGTATTGTCATTACATTCATCCATTCTTCAGCCATAGTAAATGCAATATGTGACTGATGTTATTTAGGCTACTTATCACATAGCTACACTGTTCAATTACTTACCGAATGAGTATCTAGGCTACTGCCTGTTATAGACTAACCTAAATACTTATACTTGACTGTGGTCTATATTAACAACAACTTTGTGCAATAATAATAACATATGTTATTTACAGAGTTGTATATGCAAGACTGACTAAATAATAACTTATGACTTCTAACCACCCAACTACGAGTCACTGAACAATAATGAACGTCAGTAGTAGGCCTATGTAAATTACACTTTTACTCATAACCTCATTTGCACTCTCAACACAAATTTTACTTCTTGTCCGTTCAACAGGTTCTTAATTTGCATACTATTATACATTCGGCGCAGCATAAGTGATGTGTAAATTGAATTCACACAGCGTCAACAGTCATCTTATGTCTAATATTTTGTTTGTTTTGATGCGCTACTCGTCTACGACTCCACATCTCGCACGGCGATGATCGAGAGAGTGGCCACTCGCACGGTCGAGACGTATACGATGGCTCTCGTATGGTTCGATCTTATCGTTTTCTACAATCGTGCGAGTTACAGCCGCAATTCGAAGATTTCGTATACGAGTGCAGTTCGAGCTTAGTCCCCCAGGTCCTATCTACCCGCTCTTCTCCTGCTAGGCCGATCTGCGTGCTATAGTCCATTCACTGCTTCTTAGGACGTTTTAACACAAACCTTTGAAAAATCACCCCATGCATTACGTATTTAGCTATTTCCTAAATATACCACGTATCAAGAGTTTTATACCTCTGTAAACACAGGCATAACTTATTTTTCGTTAAATTGTAGTTTTACCTATATTTAAATTATAAGTTATAATATTTATTTTATAATAAACACGAACAAAAACAGTGAGAATAATCCGTGTTGGTAGCGCCTAGTAAGAAATAGTTCTCGTGCAAAATTATATCAGCATTGAGTACGCAGGAAATCGGTGCGTTGTCCTCTGGTGTAATTTTCCAGACTTACAATAGTTAAGCTTAGCTTGCACGGGGCGGAGGAATATCCTGAAAGTAGAACTTTAGCAGGGGCTTCAGAAAAGTGTGAAGTAACCGTGAATGGGTTATATTGGGTGTATCACAGCCTTCTATCATGGAAACTCAACTCGGCCCAAGAGACAAGAAAAGAAGTCGGAAGTCACGGCTCAATGCATGTTACAAGAAACATGCCAACAAAGGAGAACAATGTTATATTATTTATTTAGCTTAATTTTCTGAGGGTGTAGTTAAGACAGTGTTTTGCTTCTCTACCACTAAATCCCACAGTACAGATACATAAATTTTATAAAAAAACAAATAAAATAAAAACTTACACAAATCAATATATTTTATATACCACTGCAAATTGATAAAGTAATGCTAATATGACAAACGATTGTGATATTAATATTGTAATGATACATATGTCATCAACCTAAAGTGATTAATCAATTAACATGTTATTGCATTACAATATTAAGATGATAATAATAATATTAATTATTTAAAATAAAAATAAATAAAAAGGGTATATCCGTCACCTTTTAAGGCTGATTATAATGAGAATTATTGCCGTGAATCGTTTTGTTAACGAACCGAAGCTGTAAGTATTCAATTTTAAACATCATGTTTATAAACTCTGTACTTAACATCATGAAATGATGTGATAACATTAAATAAAGATACTATGGCAATTACATAATGCACAAAGTAAAGCTAATGAAAAGATTACATTATTGTATTAATTTGGTAAGTACTAAATGATACAAATTCAGATACGGACAATATTGCATTTATAAGCTCTATGAAAAACTTTGAAATGCAATATTGTCAGAGTCAGTAATCATTTAAATCTGAATTTGTATAATTTAGTACTTGCCAACTTAACACAACATTGTTATCTTTTGTGCCGTTTTTGGCACTCGCTTAGTATTAAATGTGTTTTGTAATCTTGTTTTCCATTTCTGGTTGTATTTTTGTTTTCTTGGTAAAGCTCTTCGTGTTCCTTTCCTGCACCTAACTTTGTTTTGCATTTTTAAATTGTAAAGCAAAATTAAATCATTTTTCGTCACTGTTTTTGTAATTCATTTATTCAATTGTTAATATTCTGTGATTTCGCTATTTTCATATTTTTAATTTATAGGTGACCAATTAAACTGGTCTGTTTTAAACCACTATATCAACCGATCGAAATAATTTAGTTAGTATTTCATCCGATAGAGATGTAAAATGTTAAAACAACGGTAAATTCAATTCTGGACAGCGAGCGTCACTGGAATTTTCCGAACGTGCGTCCGCATCCGCCTCCTTCATCACCTCTTGTAATGGCGTTATATAGAATAATTTCTAGCTCCGTCTTACCTTGATCTTCAAGGGGTAATACCACTATATCTATTGCGTTCACGGTCAACTGGCACATCGTAAACATGCTGCTTTGAGGTCGTTTGTGCTGCCTTGCGGGCAAGGCATGACGTGTTACCCTTGATGTCGCCTTGCAATTGCTTCATGCCTGAGACTAGCTTGTAAGCTGTAACTACTCGTTGCCTGGTCGCGAGCACAAAATTTAAGCAATAAATTTTTGTTTTTTAAATTAAAACCAAATCATGAAACTAAATTAGTTAAAAATGGCTTGCTAACTTCGCCTATTTTTTTTTTGTGTCACGAAAGATGTGCAGTATTATCAAAAAGAAATTTATTTTGTATTTCTTTAATTTTAAACTGAAAGTTTCTTATCATGAAGACCATTAATAAATTTTACTTTATATTATATATATATATACAATGCAACTCAAAAGAAAGAACAAAAGTATAATTAAATTATTATTTGATATTGTGTATTAGAAAACAATATTTATTGTTGCTAACAAATGTTAAGTTGGTGAATATATTTATTTTGTTGATCACTCTGAAATTGAGAGTTTTTCTTTTACACCTTACCCATTTACATATAAATTTATTAATTATATTTTGTGGTCTGCACTAATAATTCCGTTATATATATTACTAATAATTTATATAATAATATACTAATATATATACAAATAATAATATATTACTGCACTAATAATTCCGTTATGTATATATATATGTATATATATATATATAACAGAATTATTATTGCAGACCACAAAATATAATTAATAAATTTATATATATATATAATAACGGATGTGCATTTGTTGCTTGAGTGGGAATTTTGGCTCGACCTCGTTGCCACTAAGTTTATTTCGAAATCACACCTACAGAAATATATCCTCGGAGCTTTATGTTTGTAGAGGTTGGTTGTTGTGTAAGTGCTGAGCATTTTGTGCAGTGCAACAAGGGTATGAAAAGTGCGCCGGTTTTCTAGTTTGGGTGAAGATTTTTGGTATAGAAATAACTCACGTGGCCTCGCAAGTGTAGATTAAAGATTACACAGGCATTTTGCATTCGCTATTCTCTCTTAACTGACAACTCAGATAAATCAATATATAATCTATTCGCGGTTTCTTTAACATTTTTAGAATCCAGCCTTTGAAAAACTACCTCAAGTTTTTTACAAGAATTTTTCCCTTGCGTTAGCAAAAAAGTACCTTATTTTTAATTAGATTGAACTTTTACTTATAGCCTATCTATAAATTTTAATACTTAATTTGTATTTAAAATGAATAAAAACAGAGAGAAAATATATGTGTTGGTAACGCTAGAAAGAACAAGTTCTCATGAAAAATAAAATTGCACTGAGTGCGCACGAATCCGGTGTGTTGTCCCTTAGGTGTAATTTTTTGTACTTGGTTAAGCTTTGTTTGCATGAAGCGGAGGAATATCCTAGAAGTAGAACTTCAGCAAGGCTTCAGAAAATTTGGAAGTAACACCGTGAACAGCCTATACCTAATATCGAAATGGTAGAAGATAGTTGTTTATACATTTTTGCTAACATACTCTTATTTTTTATTGTATGCGGTAGAAACGTTTAAAGTAGCCGCATGGAGTGCATGGTGTAGTATACTCATTTAACAAATACGAGTATTGGACACATACCCTACCGGTGGAGCTGTTCATTGATATTAGAACACCTGAAGTGTCTGACAGTCGAGGAGAGGTTTATTTATTTATTTATTTTTCATCAAGCCAGGTGCCAAGCATGGGATTAGCTTTGGCTGTCGCGGCAAGGACATCCAGAAAAAGGAACATATATCTTTGAAATCTGATAGCGTCATGTCCGTATTTACATGATCATAGTAAAGTGACGTAAATTCGTATCATTAATGCGAAACACCACCAACATATTTGGGTTGTCGTGAAGCATCTGTTTGGGTATGCGCGAATAAGTGTGGCTGAGGTACACGTACACGTTCCGTCGATGCTAAAGTATTCTTGAATGCAAGTTTATTTCTCGCAGGCAATGTCATCAAAGATTGATTGTGCTTCGCTCAGAGGTATGACGGCTTCATTATCGCTGCATGCCTTCCACGGCCTGAAGTACATGTGCCAACGGTCGGTAATTCGGTTGCTGGAGCGATTTTAAATATCAGTATACGTCCTCGAACCGAAGGCAATCTCTTCTTCCAGCAGGCTCTGTAGGACGCACGTCTTGCCGTATACACCTCACTGTATTCGGAAATAGGCTTCCACGTCGCGTTTCGTGGAAAATATCTTCATCTTCAGTATGAATGCGTATGGGTAGAGTAACTTATTGCTTGATAATATGTATGTTACCACTACATTCTTGCAGTGAGTGTGGTGCGTGCGGTGCTGATTGCGGTACGTGTGTTGCTGATTACAGTGCGTGGGGTCCTGATTGTGGTGTTGATTGCTGTGCATGCAGTGTTGATTGCAGTGCACGCGGTGCTGATTGTGGTGCTAATTATGGTGATAATTGTATTGTGTGCGGTGCTGATTGTAGTTGCAAAGAACTAGTGTTACATGTTTTAGAATGCCTCTTCAAAATATCACACAGTGTAAACTGCCTCTGGCAGAAATCGCGCTGAAATGAAATTCTTGAAGTTTTCATCCTGTAGATTGTTATTTAATGTTGTCGCATACTGCGCAGAGCTGTAAATGCTTTACCGCAGAAGCGACAAAGCAGATGCATTATTTGCATTTTACGCCCATACTTTTACAATTCTAGGATGATACTGAAACGAAAATGTATAAAAGGGGTGCATTTATACTTTGGTGAAAACTCGATCGCAGAATTGGCACTGGAGACAACCAGTTAGCGATGATGCAGTTCACGGCTCCATAATCGCCTAGGTCAAAGGCAGACCTTCGTATTTGCAATTAATCTTCGCGATATGGGAGCACTCTGAGAAAACCCAGATACTCGTTTGCCCAAGAAGAACACATGCTGGTACTAAATTTATTCTATACATAATTATGTATAGAATATGTATGTGTACATAAGGTATGGATATACATAATTATGTATAAAATACACCTATTTATATATATGATAGGGATACAAATAATTATAAATAGCATGTTTCGGACGAGTATAAAAATATATTGTAAATGAAATTGTATGAATAATGTGATTTGTTTATATTAGCAGACAGAAAATAACTCAGCACACTATCGAGAGCACCACTTTTGAACGGAAATAATTGAACCAAATATAGGGCCAAGATATTTTATATAATCTTTTGATTCCAAACTTGCCATGTATAATATATTTATATTTACAAAACTTCTACCTTTATTTTCAATTCAACACACAATATAATATATTATATTTTGTTTCTTGTTACGCACATTAACGCTTATTATAAATGAGTATTAAATTTGAAATGGAAAAACATTTTTTTAAAAATAAGTTATATTGCGGTTAGCGCTATCTAGTTACTACTTTGTCATTAGTGGACCTTAAGTTCTATTATTTGAATTACATTAAATAATTAATGGTATCTGTACAATTACAGTTCTATAAAAGCTTTCTCAGAGCAAAACAATTTAAATTTTCGTCCAAATGTGTCATTAAATCATTGATCTCAACCTAACACGTATTTTGCTATCGCCATTTTGCAGAAATCTCCTCTAGTTCGACGTATGAAGTTATCCAATCAGCGTTCGCCGTTTAAAAAAGCAGTCTCAAGTCACCTCTACAGTGGACTTGGCGAAGACGAGTTTATTTGCCATCTTAAGCAAGGTCTATGAAATGTAGTTCGAAATCGCGATCTTAGGCAGCGACTATGGAACAGAAATATCCAGTCCTAATGAGCATAAAAATAAGACAGTCTTCATGAAGACCGCCTAGTTTGCCTGTGCTTGAGACAATCTTAATCGATGTTCATGAAATTTAAATACGCACTTGAGACACCAAATAAAATTGTCTTGACGAAGCTAGAGCTCCAGATATGTTTATGAATACCGCCCTTCATGTACTTTTGAAATCATCTACATTTTGGAATGTCCTACAATTTTAGGCCTCTTTTATCATAGGACCCTAAGTATTACGTGAGACAGACGGCCAAATGTCACTCCCATCTCCCCCCCCCCCCCCCTCGCCCCTCGCAAGGCGCCCAAAATGTCCATCCTCAATACTATGTTCACCTTGCTTCTATGCGTAAACAGTTTCGTAAACCAAAGCCTTCTCATTTAACTCACGCCCTACACTTCTTGAAACTTTCCTACTTTCCTATAGTTACATATTTTGCGTGCCAAATTATAAATCCCTTCACTTTTTCCAAGAATACTGTTCATTATCATTAACTGTGTGTGTTTTTAATTATTGTATTTTAACGTCGCAGTCGTATTTCTGAGTGACTTATCGGGAGACATCATTACGTTCTATACTAACATAAACTTAATATAAAAATGACTTAACTTACGTACCCATGGCTTTCCCGGGGTCTCGAACACGTAAGTAATATCTTAGTCTCAGTGTTCTGTAGCGCTGTTGGCCACGAAAGTCACTTACTTGCCTGTTATTCCTTAAGAATTTAAGCTGTAAATGACTGCCGTTTGGGTTGCCTTCTAGTATGACATATTTTTAGTGCCGGTTGGCCACTCTCCCTTTTCCCCTACTTGAACCGTTCCACATCATTACAGAATTTTCGTGCCAGATAGCCACCTGTAACTTTTTTTTTCACAACTTCCTACTCATTGTGCTTACCAGTAGGCGACTGTGAACAGTTGTGATAGGCCTAACAAATATATCCAATTGTAACAAAACGTAATCATCAGTAACCAAACAAAACTACACCTAACTTAGCATAAACAAATACTATCTGCCATAAAAAAAAATGATTTAACGTGACCAAATGTAACTAAACAACAAGAAAGATGGCCAATTATAACCAGATGACAGATTATGATTAAAAAAGACAAACGTGACCAAAAACGACTAAATATAAACAAAATTACTCAAACTTACAGAAAAACGACCAAATGTGACCAAACATTACCAAGCATTATCAGACACTCTCACGACTGTTACTGAATGTTACCAAATGTGAGCAACTGTAAAATTGCACAACCCGAATATGAGCAAGTGTGACTTATAAAGATGATCAGACTTGACTTAGGCCATGTACGAACTCAGGTATATTCTTGTGTACATGCATCCTTGCATACTTCACTTACCCTTGGCACCAAACTTGATGAATTTGGACATGCAGTCTTGTTGGCTTCGGTGTCAGTTATTAGCCAGCTAACCACTTTAAATGCTCATGTATTCCGACTAAGAATTTGATAAGTGCCGAAGGTTTTTAGGGTTAATAAAGTATTAAATAATATTTAAATTTGATTTACATTAACATTTATTGCCTTGCATTATTCTATGTAAGTGCAGTTTGGTTTGCTTTTTTTATCTTAGCTTCTGTAGGTTAGGAACATGGGCCAAATACGAATTTATTACTTAGATCTGTTTTTAAGGTGAAACTTGCAATAATTGTTGATTCAGTTCAAAGTTCTATGTCTACGAAGTAGGAATGTTGGCCTATTAAACTTGAAATCAAATAATTATGTCGGAAATCAATTGTAACATACAAATTGCTTCTCAAAATGGCGGTACACATTCCGCAAGTATGCGAGAAGTATACAACTTCGGTTGCTTGTATACTTGCATACTTCACTTGCAGTTCGGACGGTACTTATGACGTCATTTCCATCGACAGGTACGGTACGCACAAGTATGTACTTCAGGCGAATTTGGGCACAGCCTTAGTATAAACCATTTGTTGCTGAACATGAACATTTATGACCAGAGGTAATATAATGCAATCAAATATAACCAAAAATCACCAGTAATGACAAAATGTGATCAGATGTAATTAAAAAACATGACCAAACGAGTTAAAGGTAACAACAAATTAGCAAAGACGGCAAAATGTGATGAGATATGACCTAATGGCACTAATCACTTTCCTACATTAACACACCGTGCCACATACCACTAGATGTAACAAATAATTTCTGAAAGTGACCATCGTGGACCATCTGTGACCAGTAGTACGAATGTAGTCAAACATGATTAAAATTATGAACATGGCAATCTTCCGAATGCGATTTTATGGAACAAGATATGACGAAAACCTAACCAGTGTAACATCTGGGAATTTGTGTATGCTTATTTTACCTGTATCAGTAATTTAAGGTATGTTAATTATATTTCTTTTGTGTCTTTTCTGGCCAACTAAAAGCAATTCAAATTAATATTTCAGTATATGTCTTACCAGCGTAATTGCATTACTGAAGATACGTTAGTTTATGTAAATATTTCCATTTTGCTAACTTTCTCCTTGCCAGTGAAACTGTTTCCAAAATATGTTATATAGTAATGATTGGAGAAAATTTTTATACTAAGAATCGATGCTTAACGAACTATATCATTCTCTGTGGTACGTTGTTTAAAAAGAAACCACTTGTTTACTTGTCAAAGGAGCGACACTAATAGTGCCAATCATAATACGAAAACTTGAAAATTTTGTCTGATGTGCAAATTTTGTTTTCACTGTTAGGAACTTTTAATAGTAATGAAAAGGAAAAAATACTGTTAAGAATAAGGAACGTTGAAGGATAGTCAAGGAGTAATAAGTAAGTGTTGCTGAGCCCTTAATTTATTATAAATTATTATTCTACGAGCTCGAAGTATGAATTCTGGACTGCATAGTATCGCAAAGAGAGAATGCAGTAAATATATTTTGTCAGCCAGGATTTGATATCAGCCAGCTTGTCATGTCTACGGGAGATCTACAGACGTCCCAGGATTTTGATGCTGCCAACTAGTCTTCGAGCTTTTACGGGAGGCTTGTGATCTTCATCCGGTCCCTGATGTATTCGGAGACAAAAAAGGATTGTGATGGAATGTAGGCTACACTGCTGTTACTTACAACGAATATGTTCCATTACAGCTACGTAATTGTAATTAATTGCTATTCAAAAGGGCAACTATATAAATGTTCATGGTATTTCTTTTTGTTACCCAATCATTATTTATTTAAATAATTCTTGAAGTACATAAATATTTAAATGACTTAAAAATGCTATACTTGCACTTATCTGAGAGAAGTGCTTGTATTAATATTTGGTCTAAAACATATTAATGATGGGCATTATAGTCACGCTACTAGTGTCAGTCTTTTCCTCTGATTGATGCAAACTATTATCATAATTTTTAATTCTGTTAATATATTTTCTTTAAAGGAAGTTATAGTATTTTCTTAGTGAATGACCCATAATTTGTTTTCTGATTAATTCAAATATGGTTCTCTAATTTGTAATGAGATGTCTTCTATGCGGTAACATTTCAATGCCAAGTTCCAAATATCATGACATGAATGAGTTTCTTTTATTAAAATGGTGTCATCAATTGACTTGTGATTCACTATTGAATGAATTAGTGTTAGTTCGCAAGAAAAAGGCATTTGTTGTGGACTTGAAAAATTATCAGTTGCAATAATCTTTAATCTTTCTAAGACTAGCAGGATACAGAGTGTATATATATATATATATATATATATATATATATATATATATATATATATATATATATATATATATATATAAACTAGCTCGGACTTACTGAACATACAATATTCTGTAATGCAATTTGGTATTGCAGGGTTGTCTAGAGTTATAGAGTTCTGTGACATTAGGTAGGTCGTTGCAGTAAAGGAAATTTGGCGCCCGCGTGCCATATGTTACAAAACCATTGACGACTAACAACGGAGCTGGTAAAAAATCATTGTTTTACATCTATTTAATTGGCTCCCATATGTGGGGCTTATAATATAGGCGTCCTGCGGCTATGTTATACCAGAAGTAAACAAACATGGCCAGACATAACCAAATGAATAGAACTATTAAAAAATATATGACAAACCATGGCGTTTTCGTACTTATATAGCCGCTGCGCTCAGACCACCATGAATGTTATATTTCTTTACTTGCCCCTAGAAGAAGTATTCAGTTTGCTCCCACACAGCCAATTGCTTTCCTTTCCCAGCATGCTCATTTTAAGGACATTGCCTATATGGCTTTTTTTTGGCGAAACTATTAAACGAGCCCCAGATTGTTTATCTACGAAAATAAATTACATTCCAGGCGATGACAGAATGGTGCATACTTTCAAGACATTAACCCTTAATATTCCGCAATACGTTTCCAGGCACTAACCAATATCGTAATATATTTCAGTGCTATTTTTTTCTGGTTTTCTAAGGTAATTGTAACTTTAATGGTTAGGCCTATATACATAACAACCAGTAAGTTTCCCGACACAGTAAAAACGTTATGGTAAACATTTCAGCAGCGTTACTCTTTATTGCGAACCGCGAGTATATTTGTTTCCGTGGAATGTCACGCAGTGTAATAATTTTTCACTGGCAATACCACCCAGAAAAACAAAACAAAAATATCGTTAATTTGCCCGATGCAGCAAAAAGACAAGTTGCCACTCATCTCGGCTCCGAAACTGCTGCATTTGTTTCTTTTGCATCTTGTTCGTGAAAAGGTGACTTATTGGTAAAGGCTGTTTACGATAAAGTGAGCACTTTTGAAATCAACCTTTGAAAAATGTCGCTTATGATACCTGCGTCTATTTAAACGAGCACCACTGACTGTCAAGCGCCCAGTAAAGTTGGCAACGACGGAGAGAAAATAGTTCCACGTGTTAACGTTAAATTACAAGTGTTAAGTAAACATTTGTGGGTACTGAAATAGTTTATTTTACTTTTGCTTTTTTAAAACACATAAAATTGTAAGATCGAAAATTTTTTTAAAAATATTTCCTTTTCTGAATATTTTATAGCTGTTCTTGGCCAACGCACGAATAAAGTGATCAGGCCCATGGTAACTTTAATTGTACATATGGTGCAAGAACACACAGTATGCATACAAGTAGATCTTAGGCAGGGTTTTCAAAAGTTCTCCTTTTACCGCGAACCACCTATAAATTTTTTTTAAAGCCTCAATTTTACGTCTGGCTATGCGAAAGCATTACGGCAGGCCCTCCCTAGGCTGGGATTGTGCATTCTCGGTAAGCTGACCTCGCAAACTAAATCTGCAACAGTAGGAGATTACTAGGGCTAGTGAGATTTCGCGAAAAGATTTCAAGACAAGTTATACTTCAAAACACTGTAGGGTTGTTTACCTATCTTGATTGGCTGAATTACTTTATGACACGTGTTAATTGTCTGAACACAAATCACGTAGCAGCCAAGTCAACTATGAAAACGTCTTCTCAAGCAGACAGCAACCAATGGCAATAGACAAACTGCTGTTGGGTGCGTATAGTATTGAAGTCTACCGTGTACTCATGTTTTTTCGTGAAAAATCACGAAACTTTAGAAATTACTATACGCGATGTAAGCCAGTGGATTAAACTACACGTGCCAATCTGTAGATTTCATATTTCCCTTTAGGAAGTTGCGTAGGAAAGCCAGAAAACTGCAACTTTAATCATGTATTTATATTTTTTTCCTCTTTAAATCTATTAAATAGGGTAAATGTAAAAAGCGGTGGCTGTAAATCACTGTTTTCAGTTTTCCTGAAGAAAAAAAAATTATATATTATTTTCAGAACAGTTATTTACTAATTGACGCGTATACGCACAAACGCTGGTTTTACAGGTAGAAATTAGGCTAAGGAGTCTCCTTAAAATAATTTTTCGAGTCTTAACAAATTTATATGCATATTGTGTGAACTCTCAGCCTCACGTAGACAAATACATATTAATATATACTTTGTAAAGATATACTACAGTTTTCTCAGTGTTGACACTTGGCGCGCGCGTTCGTTCCGGACGCTTGCAGGAGAGTGAATTTTCAACGCACTGTGTATTTGCAGGTAACCAGTTATTTTAGTACTGGTGGGGTAATGGTACGGAGCTGTGCCCCAGTTTACCGCCGGTCAGAATTCGCAGTATCAGACGGGAGGAAGGCCAATGACCTGAGCCGCGCTATTGATCACAGATATACACGTGTGTTCAACTGAAACCACATGGACAACAAGCACCGGGTTAAGCGCCTCGTGAATTTCTCTCTAGCAGATATAAATTAAATAAAGAAATTATTTTCGCTATTACTAACTTGAAACGCATTTCTACGAAAGCTATACTGCACTAATACCCAACCCAAATAAACGTGTTGTTTAAATATTACGTGGTTAAATTAATATAATCTCTACAATTTTCGTAAAGGTTATATAACAAGCAGTTTACCATGACAGTGCTTGTAAATGAGAAAATATTAATGTATTGCATATTTTTACCATTTATTGGCACAGCAATGTTACTTGTTAAACATTTAGCGTTTCCTCAGAAATAATGTGTTGTGTTTCTGGAGCTGCCAGTTCTCGTCGGGGATGGTTCAAGACGACCGCGCGGTAGGAGTTCGTAAGTCCGACACTAGAGCGCAGCGCATGCAACGTTTTCGCTCGGGCAGCGAAGTCAAACATGGCGGGTAGCGTAGCGAGAGTTGGGAATTAGAAGACTGATTATGCAATCTAGTTGCAAGTGTTTCGTGTTTCTAAAGAGTCTAATGCTAAGTTAAAGTTTGTGTGCGGTGTGCACATGTCACGGCCGCATGTGCCTCACGAGAAGACTGCCCCAAAAGACTGAAGGTTCGGCGCGCAACTTCTGGCCTGAAAGCAGGTAGGCTGTTTCCCCGTAGATTACCCATTTGTTTTCGGCTCGCTCGAATAGGCGTGGCGCGTATACGGTTGTCATTTCTTGTGTGCATGTGTAGAATAACCTTTCACCGGCTGTGTTTTACGGAACATATCGTACAGTTGGTTATTGCTCATAGTTTTGTTTATCGACCAAGAAATGTTACTTTCAGGAAGTGACAAGAGACAGCGCTCATGCCAACACACCACAGTGGATGATTTGTTTATCTGTATCAAGTGACGATTGGAAACACCGTGCACTGTTAATATTATGGCGATGTATATTTTAAGAGTAATACAATTTTCATTTATATGACTGTTGTATAGAAACGCGGAGCAGAAATATGGCCTGTCTGTGCATTAAAACATGTTTGTGTCCCACGTTTATTCAAGAACGTAAACATTGAAGCTACGTGGAGCACAAATTTGTAATGATATATTTTAAAGCGCAGTGTTAGGTAGAAAAGTGATTCTCTCAGAATCTTTTATGCCCGGATATTTTCCCACGCTTTAAAACGGACACAGAAATTACTTGTGCACGATTACCGCACCGATGTGGCTAGTCCTACTACGTAGAGTAATCACTTAATAAGTAATTACGCCAATGCGGTAAGGTTATGTCGTGAACTCGGTTAAACAGATATGTATGTATAGTCAAGCGTGAATTCCGAGTTCTCCGTTGAAGTGTTACGTCACGCGACTGCAGTAAAAATATGCACAAGGTGTGCACCGATTCTTATTTACGTCAGTGCAGTCATGCCTTAGTGTAAGAAATTCCTGTATAAATATAAATAAATAAAGTAGCCGGACTACGCTCATTACAAATTGTACTTATCCCTTGAATGTGTTCTGCCAACACTCCGAAAAAAAAATTCTCAATTGTGTCTGAAACGGAGCTGAGCCGCACAATTTTGCAAAATATCGAAATAAATATGTATTCGTTGGGTGGTTTGGTCAAATCAAATATTGCGAATTTATTGTTAGTTACTATTCCTGTAATAAACTGTCTGTAGGTTTAATATTACTTCGTTTTGAACTGTACGATTAAAATAATAGCAACCACGTTGTTTAACCAATTTCGTAACATACTTTTTGTAAACAAACAAGTTTGCGAAGAACTATGTTAAGTATTACAATAGGCCTAAAGTAATACACCAGATGCTTATTAACTGTAATTTTTGTTCGAAATATTGTGCGTTAGCTTCTGCGCCACAGGCTTAAGATTTTAGGACATAACCACGTGGGAAAATCACTAGGTCTGCAAAAGAACTTAACATATTTAAACGGTGCATTTATTATTTAATATTAGCTGTCAGTTTAGTGGTTGTAGTTTTTTTTCAAGTTCATGTGGGTTTCAAAAAACTACAATACTTAATGAACATTCCAAAACGTGTTGTTCGTGAATACATTTTTTTTTTCCCGCCCCTTTAGCAAATTTTGCGAATTCGTTATTTTGAAATTGTTAGAGTAGGTAGCAAGAAAATCTTTTCGGCGGTATTATTTGTGTTTGTTCTGGAGAGATTTCTTTCCTCACAGTACCTTTTCTGCCCATGAACTAAATGTGTAATTCAACAACGTGATCTACTTAACGCAATGCTAGGAATGTAAGGTTATTCTTATGTTTTGCAATTCAATGCAAACATTCTGGGTGAATTAAATGATTTTGTTTTTATTCGGGCGTAACTGTATGGGAGGGTTGCAAACATAAAAAGGTAATTGAAAACTTAAATTTAACAATATCAATCACATGTACATAAAGAATCTTAAGCGTGCCAACGAGCAGTTTTTTTTTTGCGTGGAACTGTAAAAGTATCAGTTTATCTCACTGTCATATTCCCGGTCCAATAAAATTGTGTTTATGTTTTGATGTGATTGGCAACAGTTTTCTGAACAACATGGAACGTTGCAGACGAAGTTGATTTAAGGCCAATAGTGCACGAAAGCAGTAAGTTTACCCGATTTTCGTTATTACTTGTTTTTCAGAGGGTTTTCGAAATTTTTGGCACAAGACGTAAATATTCATTTTTAACAACTCTTTGCATTGTTAAATATTATCTATCTTTATTATTCTGAGAGCACTGATGGAAGATGAGAAATAAGATATTCTTTCTTATCTTCCATCAGTGCTCCGATAGTAGTAATGGTACTGAATATTTATAAATGTAAGAAAGTGTCTGAAATTATTCTTTATGTCTTGTCGTGCCAAAAATTTAAAGAAATTCTCTGAAAAACTAATTTTGACCAATATTAAGGTTATTACACGGCTTTTGTGCACCATTCCCTTTATTGATCACTGTACACAACGGAAATATGACAGTGCGTTATACCGATTCCAACTTGTGCAGTTCCACACAAGTCTTCCCGTAGTTATTACACGCTGTTTTCAGCTGTGTTCCAGGATCATTACATCATCTTCGTCTGCAGCGTCCCATGTTTTTATATATATATATATATATATATATATATATATATATATATATATATATATATATTATATATATATATATATATATATATATTATATATATATTATATTGTGTGTGTGTGTGTGTGTGTGTGTGTGTGTGTGTGTGTGTGTGTGTGTGTGTGTGTGTGTCAGACTACACGTACACGCATCATATCTTTTCTTCATAATCTGACCAATCCTCTTCCAACATGCTGTGGGGCATCGTCGTTTTGCTGAAACAGAAGAAAAAGGAAACGAGAAAAACCGGAACAAGACTGAAAGAATTAAAAAGAATTCGTTCTCGTATATCCATGGCTAGGGCCGCTGATTTTCGCGAATAAATCGGAGCACATGGTAGACTTCTATACAATATGTACACATCGGCTGTTTTTATAACTTTATTGGCTGTTAGTGACGTTTTCGCATTTGACCGAGCCACTCAGGATTCCGTAACTCCGACAGTGTGCATTCATGATTCGTGCGCGAACAGTTAACACGGAGCAGAACATGCTTCAGCCAATAAAAAAAAACTGAACGAGCCCACAGTGCTTTGAACTGTATCTTGTCTGGAAATCTTTTCGCGAAAGATCACTGCCCCGATCCATGGCTAACTTGTGTCGCACGTGTAGGTGATTTTTCAGTTTTGTTTGTAAGTAAATGGGATGATTGCAATTTTCATAAAGTGTAAAACCTTCCGATTGTATGGTGTTAGTACCTACTTCGAGAATAACCACTGTTCCTCGCAATAAGAATGGAAATAAAACGAAATGTGACTACGTGGTGTTTAATATTCTGTCGGAAAACTGGATTTTGCAAAATACTGTCTTACACAGTTACTTTATTTAAATATGACAGCGTAATTGAAATTTTCGTTTTGATGATAACTATCTTAATTTCGCCATGGATTCATTTTTTTTACAAGCAAACGTGTTTAGAAAAACCTCAAAACCAAACACACGTGTAGTTTTATTGTTTACGATTGTGAACAATGTTGGAGAGAGTGCATGACAGTTACAAAATAAAACTATACATATTTAGTATTTTGGCTGGGACAAGCATGAAGCACAAATAAATAAGCTTATAATTTCTTCATTTCATTTACTGCCAGCTTAAATGTGACCTTTTTGGAATACTTGCGCAACATGCGGCAAAAATTTCCCCTGTGCCGAAATCTCCCATAAGAAATCTCGTTTTATTCCCGGCCTAAGTAGAACTAACCTTATCCTTGACTTACCCAAAGTTCTGACTCAAACCTCGTGACACGACGGACGATGCTTATCCGATCACGGCCCTGGAGGTCTCCAGAATACATATTCCACACGTATATAGGATATTCGCGGTAAAGTGAGCACTTTTAAAAGCCCTCTCATTTGGAATAATAGTCCATAAATATATTTAATTTTAATCATAGAAGTTAACTTCAGAGTGCGGTGCAATATACACACTTTGTTTATTGCTTACATGGCTATATTTATTTAAAAAGGTGGTTAAAGGATAAAAAAGTACTGAAAGGATAAAGTTACTAGGGCCCCAAAAGTGCTCACTTTACCTTACATAGCCTAACCAGATAACCTATTCAAGAAACTCTGGGACAGGTAGAAAAACTTAGTAATTGTGTATCATTACTTTGTTCAAGAGACTGAGTGATTCTGAAATATCTTCGCGTGTGGGGAACGTGGCGGATGTTACTTTTGACCGGCGGATTTTCTGGGAGTACTCCCGGTTTCTCCACCCTTGCATTCCTCCGATACTCCATTTTCATCTCATTTAACCCCCACCGGCGCTCAACGACCTTGCCAAAAATTTTCAACTCATTCTGAGATATGTGTGAAGTTAGGTCCTCAGTATAGAAAAAACTGTGGCGAATAGATTGAAATATAATTTTTTTTATGTCAGTGTTATCTGAGAGAAGTGGTTTAAATGGACAAGAGAAATTACATTTGACATGTTGAACGTTAACATAAATTTATCTCTTATATCGTGCCTTGTTCAATTAAGTCTATATGTTCCTTTCCAGATACTGTAAGCAACGGCAGCTTGTTTGTCACGTTTCCTTTTATTTGTTTTATTTCTGAGATCCAGTCCCATCACCATCATTACTGCTTTCATGATCAAACAAGACAATCATGTAACAGCATATACTACTTGCCGTTTCTTTCCAAATTCACAGTTGATTCTGTTGCTTACGTTGTGTATAAGATGCATCTCAAGTAAAGCAATACTCAAGTCTATACTTTTAACTTATTAAAGGCTGTTCACGATTAAGTGAGCACTTTTGAATTCAACCGTAGGAAAAATTCGCTGCCCCCGCCTACATTTATTTTTTCGGGCACACTGACTGACATGCGCCCAATACAGTTGGAGACGATGGATGGAAAGCAGAAGTCAAATAAAAAGTGTTAGGTAACCATTTGTAATAACCTGAATTATCTCTTTCGCTTTCTCGTCGTTTTAATGCATCAAAGTGTAAAAATCAGCAGATCTGTAAAGTATCTGTTTCTAATAATTTGACAATTTCACTTGACCGACGCATGAATAAAGTGATAAGGCCCATGGTAATGTTAATTTTACATAGGGCGGGAGAATACACAACGTGCATACAAGTAGATCTCAAGCAGGATGTTCAAAAGTGCTCATTTTACCGTGAACAGTCTACAAGTGCTCTACCTGCCAAGCCTGCAGTCACAGTTTAAATGGGGAGTCAGTGTTACAGAAATTCCTTCTCAAAGCATTAATTTTAAGGATAACAGTTTCAAACAAAAAATATTCAATGTAATGGTACATATAACATATATAGGTATATACACTTTTGTTTTGTAAAATGTAAATTTTAATATTAAATTTTATAAAAAATTACTAAACATAATTTGCAACAGTTCTTAACTAAGTGCCAGTATTACTTAAGAAATGTCAACTAGAATTTTTTTTGAAACGGTTGTCTATAAAATTGTTGCATTGAGAATTTCTTTAAAATTATTTCTACATTTAAACTGTAGCTGCAGGCTTTGTAGGCAGAGTGACTTGAGCGTAGTTTTTAAGTTTATTAGGGAAAGCACTGCTTTGGCCATTTTTATTCTTCGTAAATGTCCATGTTCTTAGGGTTGAGTACAGAGAATAACTATGGGTGAAGCGAGTGGTGTTGAAACAACGAAAGGAATGCAAGGGCGTGGAGGAAACTGGTGAACCTCGAGAAAACCCGCCGGCCAACGGCATTGTCCGCCACATTTCCCCGCGTGCGAGAATCGGGCATGACTCCGCCGGCAATCGAACTGGGGACAGCCGTTGTGGTAGGTCGGGCGCTGATCCCGCTACCACGCGGCCCTTGTCCACGAGGCACTCTTCTCCGGTGGTGAATCCTTTCACGATAAAGAAAGACTGTTTTGCCCAGTTTTTGACTTGAGTGCGTTCTAAAGACTAGAATTAGTGTTCGACATATTGCATCCTGCTTTTTTGTGACGTGAAATAATGACCTGAAAAAAGCATGGCAATGAAGGAGAGGACAATGTGATAAAACAAGTTGCAGAAATACCGCAGATGGACTAAGTGGCGGGTTTCAAAGATATTGCAACATAACATACCACTCATGTGACTTCAGTAAACACTAGAGGAAACTGAACTCTGTGTTAGAGTATTTATATATTTTTTATTTTTACGAATCAAAATTTTAAGTTGAAATCCCCATGTTTACGCTTAAAAAAAATGTTTTTTTTATTATGATTTGGTAATTTTTTATTATGTTATAGTCAATATCATATAACGAACCCATTAAATATCCTAAAAATCTATAAAAATAATTGGCCCTTGAACATCCTAAAGCCATTCATTTACATCGGCGAAATCCATGTTGCCTACACTTTCTTGTCCGGTTCCTCTAACGATAAATATACATTAATTTGCCTCATTATCTTCACTTAGTTTAACCATTTGTCTCCTACAGAGAACATGTTAATGGTTCCTGTTCTGTTTTGCTAATTTGTGTCCACTAAGAGCGCATGCTGTAGCTCGTAATGAGTTAGTGGCTATTTAATATTTTCGTATTTTTAACTTTCTCCCCAGATTATGCTGTTTGAATTAGCCTCCAAATCTTTATTTACCGTCCTTTGAGCTACTGTGTTTCGTATACAGAACTCTGGGTTTTGTTGCTGTTGAAGTAAATAAGTACGGGTATATCATAGAGAGGTGCAAGTAATAAACAGAAGTGCATACGCGAATTCAGAAATGGCCTGGGCCCGAATACTATGTCAGTATGTACTTTGCAAATACGTTAATATGTTTATATTTGCTTAATTATCCTAGTCGATACACAAGCACGTTCTAACTATTTTGACTTGTTATTTTCTATTTATTAGCACTCGAGTTGTTTCTCAATTCCTATAGGCGAATGGCACAACACCAACAGAGAAGTAAACTTTTACAGTGCTTTTATAAGGAAATGACAAAAATTATTGATTAGGTTGGAACCCTAAACACTTCTCTGCTTATTTCAAATTTTATATTACATATTACACTGCGTTACTAGTCATATTATTATTTTCCTTAGCTACATGATAATAACAACTTTATTGTGAGAACTTTTTTTGTTAGTAAATATTTATTTGTTATTTAGAATCCAGGTATTGATTTCCTGTAAGAGTTAAAATAATATTTGCTTTTAGAAAACTTCCTGTTTGCGTATAACTATTTATAAATTATTTGTATCTTTAGTGGACGTGACTTCTTTTATCATTAGCGGAATGCCATAAAATATAGAAATTATAGCCATCCTAATATTAAGCCTTGAAACACACCATCTGTGATATGCTTTGCATTTGTTATGAATTTTCCCTTACCACAGGACCGTAGTGAGGCAGTTTTGTGTCTGAAATTGCAAGTAGGGCTGCAGTATTTTATAAGCGAACTTAGTAAATCGCCAGTTTAAAGTGAAGTGAATTTATCACGGAGACATATCCTTGCTAGATAATAGATTATGTTATTATGTTAGTATGATTGGCCTGTGTCCATCGTCGACCGACAGTCCTATCATACCAGTGTAACATTGCAGATTTTCTGGATTATATTTACCGTTAGTCATTGACATTTTCATTCTATATGATTACAGAGTACTTGCTTATGTTGTCCATTCATTTATGATTATTTCAAATTACACTTTATTAGATGAGTTAACAGTATAATCTTGGGTTATTTTAATTTTAATGATATAGAGATCATGTGTAAGTATTTTTCATTTGTTTCTAGACATTATTCAGTTTATTAATTTAATTTCTTTACTAGAGGGTAGTCGGTATTAAATGTTTATTAAACAAAAGTACTAAAGAATATTATCATGGTTGTCTCTCGTCTCGCCATTGCTGATTGGCGGAGAGATGTGTCACGGTCAGACAGTCAATCGGAGGACAGAAGACAACATAAGTAAGGCAAATGTAAAATAGAACTAATTTTTTATTTAGAATAATTCTTACCACCTCCAACGATGGACGTGTGTCTTACAACATAAAAGTTATAATGATTTAATATATAATACGATTGCTGCAAAAGGTTTTGTAAAATGAAGAATTGATAGTTGAATAATAAGGAAGATTGATTAGTTGGTGTTTGAGAAGATAAAAGGAAATAAGTAGTTGAATTTTTTTTTGGAGAAGACTTCTTACTTGAAAATAAAAGTATTTTGCAAATCTGAGAATATCCACGTGGTAATTAAAACGAAATGTTATAAATGGCGCCCAACGTATCTACTAATGGCAAATTTGTGAAACGTATGAAATGTAACACCAACATAATAACATAAATTCACCATTGTCATTAAACTTCAAAGATAAAATCATTGATTCTGTCAGTAACCTGTTTCTTTCTGTCAAAAGTAATTAATTTATATGTGTATAGAGATACCCAGAAATATCGAGCATTGGATATGATCGTATTCATTTAAAAATTAGGTTTGTTGATTAATGTTTCGCATTGTAATATTTGCTGAATTGACGTACTTAAATGCAACATTTATTACTAAAACTAGACTCGAATGAGACAAGTCCGATGAAACCCCACACCAGGGTCATCAGCGATCGTGTAAATGG
The DNA here is from genome assembly GCA_029891345.1 of Dryococelus australis. Taxonomy (NCBI): domain Eukaryota; kingdom Metazoa; phylum Arthropoda; class Insecta; order Phasmatodea; family Phasmatidae; genus Dryococelus; species Dryococelus australis. The sequence goes on from CM056999.1 coordinate 71,022,708, forward strand.
GGCAAAAGCTCATTAATATTTACCTCGTCATGAAATAGTTATTTCAGGTAGTTGTTTCAATTTATCTATCTATAAGAACTACAGTTACAGGATATGACATATACGCTGTACCATTTATGCAATTCATAATAGACAATGTGCCAGTCAAATTATGAACTTGAAATGTAATGTACAATTTGTTCACTGAAGACAATTCTGCGTAACAACATGTGGTATACTATTTGTGTCTTGATTGGCTGTTTTTGATCTTTTATCGTAAGGTCTTCATGTCTGCCTGTGTTGGTAACAACCGTACGGAGTTTGTTATCGTTGGGGATCTGACATTTCCGCGTTATATGTAAACACAGTAAGTAGACTTCAAACGAATATTGATTCGTATTCGTGTTGTTATTGGGGTAGCCCCACATGCAGTACAATTTGTGGACTCGAAGACTATATTAATCTTCTTATATACAAGTCGTCGAATACCCTGTAGTAACCTATGTCCATAATAATAAAAAACGAAGCTGGCATTCGAAAATGTCACTTAGGTCAATTGTTATCGGCAACAGTGACTTCTCACACTCAACGTGTATTTGCTACGCGAAGAAATGCGTCGTTCGTGATCGTTTTAGAACTTCGTGAAATCACAAAGACGCTGTGATACAGTAGCTTTTGCAGTTTGTTATTTGTTATTTTCTTTTGCATACAGTTGGCTAACCGTAATTTTAATATGTGGAAATTCGTAGGTTCATTGGCTTGGTTAATAGATTACTCATTCCTCTTTCAGGTAGGTAGATAGGTGGGTGTTATCGTCTCGTCGACAGCGAGGTCATTACAGACTGAGCAAGTTGCACAGAGAAGCAGGGAAGGGTAGAAATAAGCTATGGCCTGTAGAGGCTGTTCACAATAAAGTGAGCACTTTATGGGAAACCGAAATTATGATCGCCGGACCTGGATTCGAACCCAGGTCCTACCGAATGCGAGTCCTAAGTTTGGCCACTGCGCCACCTCTCTCGGTTCCTATTTCACGCATGGTAGTCTGTATGCAGCGTGCTTCAAAAGGTTATCGACAAATGTAAGGATCATAAAGAGGGGATAGAATAGAGCAACTTTCGACTGGAACCCCATGGTCTCCAAAGTGACGTGGAGTCAGTACCGTACATGACGTTGATGGAAGAACCGTCTGCACACTGTGACGATTTCGAATGCTACACAGAGATATTGGTTTGCTTACGGCAGTAGAGTTCGCTGTGACCTTGTGTTGTTTCACGTAGTACACGGGTAATTCGTTGTTTCATTTGTGTTCGTGAACTTGATTTTGTACCGACTCAGGATTACTTAGGAGACCATGGGTTCCTATAGGCTGTTCACGGTAAAGTGAGCACTTTTTAAGGCCCTGATAGTTTTTTCTTTCAGCCAATTTCTGCCTCTTATTAATATAAACTTTGCCATGTGACTAATAAACACAGTGTATACATTTCACTAATATAAAAAGTTAACATCTGAGGCTGCAATAAGTTATATTTATTAGTAGTTAATGCCTGTTTGGAGAGCCTTAAAACGTGCTCACTTTAGCGTGAATAGCCTATAGTCGAAAGTTGTTCGATACTGTCCCCTCTTTACACTCCTTAACCTTTTTTGACCCACTTTAATTTACGGTTACAGGTGTTGCAAACACAAAAATTTTGTGTGCTGTACTTAAGTTGACACAACACCTGTTTCGCCGTTACAGCCAATTAGCTGTAGGCTGATTTTTTGGCTTCAGTTATATAACCAATTATGTCCTAGACCAGTAAGATGGTTGGGGAATCATTTACCCACAGGTAAGATCGTTGGTCATTGCGGTACAGATTAGACATTACCTACACGTGCGTAATGTACACAGTTGTGTACACTGGGTCTGAATGGGTTAAATTTGTCGGTAACCTTTTGACACACGTTGTATAGGTTGTTGCACAGGGAGTGGATTTAATGATGTACGTTGTACACAGTAGAAAACACATCACGTGTGGCACACATCATTCTGTTCGTTCTTGAGAGATGTATTTGTGAAGGCTGTATGCCGCGATATAATTTTCCGTACAAGATCGGGCGTAAGGTTTTACGAGACCTGCTACCTGAGCCTGTCGGCAAGCAGTTATAGAGGGTTCTTTGGAATAAACTATCGCACAATTGTCGCAAATCGACTGGACACGGAACCATAAGATGATATTTATTATATGCATTTGAGCTACACATATGTTTTGGATAGTAATATTTAATTGATTTCACATATTATTTGAATGCTAATATAATTCTTTTCACATGTTTATTATATTTTATGTTAACATTTCATTTCCTTAATTTTTCTATATATGTGAACCACCAGTCCACTACTCTGTGACAATTCTCAACGTTCTGAGTTCTACATGTGGTTATGTCACTATTTCTATTATTGTATTAATATGTTTGGTTTTATTTTCAGTAACTGTTTCATAATTTTTAAAGCTAAATTATTTAGTTGTTTTGAGATTTAAAGTCATAATATTTTAGGCCTTAATTTTATTTAGTGAAGGTAAAGCAGGAAGCGAGCCGTTATTGGATGTTGGTTGGTTGGAAGCCGGAAGAAGGAGCTTCTGGGAAAGACATTGAATATGTAAGGAGTCTAAATTTTCTTTGGAATTTTACTTTTGAAATTCCAACGCCATCATAAATTTATTTTAGAAATTATGCTCCCAGAAGTAGTAATATTTAAGAAAAGGCAGCCGCTGCAATACTTAAGAAAAGGCTGTAGGCTAAGTCGTAGATAATTATTGTGAGTGTTAAATTGACGAGGTGAAAAGGACGCCGAGACTACGACGCCAGCGCCATGCAACGAGATAGCGCCAGAGGACCTCAGGTGACGCCATTAAGTACATGAACTGTTTTCAAGTATTGAACTTTAAGGAACCTGAACTTATTTTACTAAAGTTACTGTTTTGATTTTGCAACGATTTGACTGTGAGTTCCACGAGTATGTTACACCAGTAGTCCCGAACTTTCGCATATGAGATAGTATAGCCGGAGCAATATGGAATGAGAAGTTTAAGACTTATTTTGAACTTTCAACATAAATCCAGAGTAATTTTTTTTGGTGAAGTATCAGATCTGAGATAATTAAGTTATGAACTGGCTTTTAACATTAAATGAATTATCAGTGAATGTGATCCAAGATATTTAGGAATTTAAGTAAGAGCTTACCAAACTTTCTGGAAATTTAGATACAGAGGAGGCTACTTCCGGTGGAACCTGATTAACATTTTGAACTGAAATCTCAAATAAAAGGATTTATTAATTTTTTTTATATAGCAGCTCTAAAGTTTCACAGCATTTTTCAATCTTTTATTTGATTTTAATTTTGCATTCTGATTCAAACCTATCCTTACTTGGATTGTGGTATGTCATTTATGTTAATTATCATACAGTAGCATTTCATTTTTGAGTTAAGAGATTCCTGTCACACGCACATATTTAGTTTTGCACCTTGTTGAATTATTCACATGTTTGGGTCTGAGTTTATTTGTTTCCCTTTTTTTTAAATTAATAAATTAGCTATCAATGTTACACATGTTTGATTTAAATGAATTACTCTGAAGGTTCGAATGTGTTTTCTATTGCATGAGATTTACAGTATCGCCGGAGAGCTTCTGGTTCCAGTGTGGTAAGACCAAGGTCACATCAAGAATAATAAGGCGCCCAAAAATCTATTTAATCATTATAATTATTCTTTCTCCCAACTCACACCAAATAGATTTACACTCGCACTATTTCACACGAGAACTACTCGAGAACCATTGCAAAAAAAAAATGGCTATCCCAACGTGTTGGCTATTACGTAGGAGTGGCCCACACCGGATGTTACACAATACTTGTTGCCGCACAAGTAAAGACGAGTGCATTTTTTAATGATTATACTTCTGCAACTGTGATTCACGAACAATCTGCACTCACTTCAGCATTGTGCGTTTATGCACAGAGCCTAATAGGATTTCTTGTTATAACTGGAACTTTTATGTTAAGTAAACATGACTGTTTTCCATTAACTCTCACACAATACTGTTTTAGAATCAGTACACATTTTCGTGTTTTTCATTTACTATTTATTCGAATTTAATAATCTTCCGATCGTTTTCAAAACAAAATAAACAAAATGATTCTACCACCATCTCTCTGACTGGCTAAAATTAGAACCTTGTAGGAAACCTCCCATCGAAAATTGTACACGATCGATTACGAAAACGGCCACGAAGACGGCCGACAGATAGCCAAATCTCCCATAGAACCATCCATACAAGCGGCCATGCAGGCTTGAATAGAATCCTTCAAGGAATCTTCCATTGTGACATTCATTCAGACTTTGATATTATGAATAGCTGCTGCCAATAACTAGAGGACCCCCCCCCCCCCACTTCTCCCCCCTCCCAAATAGGTCATGCCATCGGCGGTGTAAAAATAACCTCAAAGCTGTATTTACAAATGAAGAAAGCTATGTTTAGGAATACGTATTTTTTCTAAAAAAAAAAAAAAAGGTAGATATTCATGATCAAAAATATTAATGGGGAACTTTACTGAAAACAATTCTTAACTTAACTTTATCTGACCTAAGCTATATAAGACTATAATGCATTTTGGTGCCTGTTAATCTGACATAAACTATAATATTTATTTAGGCCATTGATCGACGACACAATTTTAGCCCATTGACCGACGACACTATTTTAGGCCATTGACCGACGCATGAATAAGGTAATCAATCAGGCCCATGGCAATGTTAATAATTTTACGTTTAGTGGATGAAAACACAGTGTGCATACCAGTAGGGATTTTAAAAATGCTCAGTTTGTCACCAGCCTATAATTCGTGAAGTTTTCAGCTTCGTTGTGTGTGTGGTGTGGAGTAACGATCTTGCGTAACATATTGCGTTTAATGGGTTATAAAATTGTTGAAAGAAATGTACTAATGCAGTAGGATGGGACCTAACCCGCGATGTGCTTAACAGGATGAGGAATGCCGAACTCATTACCAAATTCGCAGTTTGGTATTAAAAATGAAATGCATTGAAAAACCGCGTTAATTGTACTATTTGTGAAGGTTTTAACAATCACTTTATTCTGTTGTTATGTTTTACCTTAAGGCTCTACCAGTATCCAAAATTGTTTTCCACATATTTTGCATATTTTGTATTTTTGTGATGTTTCAGGCTGGTCCGATAAAAGTGAAAATAAGTGAGAAATTTTCATTACTAAAATAAACGGAATCGTGAGAATTTTAATTTTGCATTTTGTGTCACATTTCAGAATCGTACACGTGGCTACAGTTAAAAATAATATCCATAGTGACCAGAATGCAATTAATAAATTTCTTGGGAATTCATAATGGGACTCGCTTGTAGATCCATTTCTAGTTTTACGACAAATTTAAAATATGAAAAACTAGAAATCAAGTTCCGATCGCAAACGAATCAAGTTTCGAACTTGAAAGAAATTTCTTCGTCACGTTCTTATGATTACAAGAAACATTTTAGTTGAGTAAATCCATTTTATTTTATAATCTTTTCGAAATTTATTTGACACAGAATTTTCAAATAAAATCTTTTTAATTTGGAGACATTAAATTGCAATTATTTTCCCATTTTAGTATTTTATTGATTTGCTGTTGATATGTTTAAAAAACGCAAATAAATATAAATAAGTATAACCAAAATAAATTAGTATAACCAAATTCTTGTTATCAGTCTGGCAGTTTTTTTGCTTCCATAAAAACTACTAATGGATAGAGGCCGTGAATTTCGCGGATTTATTTTGCAGCAGCCAAGAAGTCTCTGTCATTTACGGGGCCGCGGTGGTGTAGTGGTTAGACTACTCTCCGCCCACCATGGTGAACAGGGTTCGATTCTCGGCGGGGTCGCTGCCGGATTTTCGCATGTGGGAATCATGTCGGACGATGCTGTTGGTCGGCAGGTTTTCTCGGGCATATGCAGTTTCCCCCGCCCTTACATTCCGGCGCTACTCTATACTCATCTTGCTTCACCGGCATCGGCTCTTAAGACCTTGATGCTAAGAGCCGCCCAAATATATTCTTTCACTGGCCTACTTGGGCCATAACTCATTCGTTGGCTGCTGTCATGGGCCGTGACATTTTCAAAATCCTATTTGGTTGGACGTGAAACGGCGGCATTAATTCTTCTGGTTTATTATTACTGGTTAAAGAGTTATACAGTATACATGAAAAATCATAAAAGGGACACTAGGGTAAACTTGCTAGGAGTGGAGTCTTACTGTCCATCTTGGTAGACATAGTGTTAACGCATAAGTTATCAATAATGTTAAGATGCATGAGAATTTTGGAGGGGCAAAGGGCCCTCTGCCCCTCGTAGGTAAATTTTGGGTGGGCAAAAGTAGCCTTGCCTCCCCCCGAAGTCGGCGCCTCTGTATCTTCTTCACGAAGAATTATTGCCTTGGTGCCAAAACGTTAAGGGTTTTATCTCCGAACACTTAGACACGTATAATTTTTTTAAATAAAATTAAAAAAAAGGTTAAATATATTTTTTAAGTAGAAACATAAACAGCCGCTTATACTCTGAACTTCAGCAAATTGTCATTGGTCAAGGATAAATCAGAGCGCCGTTCGCCAGTCGTCTGATAACTTATACTTGTCGGGAGGCAGACTACAAGATAAAACTTTCGCAACACGCAGTAATTCTCTCGACTCGAAGGCCGTCCTGTATCCTCGCGCAGCTAATAGGCGAAGGAACCGCGTCCAAGGTCAAGAAGCGAGGGAGCTATACGGGCGACACTAACACGCACGCTTAGTGCCTCATCGCACCTACGCGCAAGGCGTGCTGTGTTTCTATCGTAACGCTGCACTGTGCAAATTATATCTGTAACAGTGGGCTTTTATTACACGCGATGATAGCCCACAGATTAAACTATGCCCTTATTGCTCTTCTCTAGTCGCTTATGGAAAGTGCATAGGCAAGCTTTAAAAAAATGCGATATGTGACAATGTACACGAATTTTTTTCTCCAATAATACACATAATATGACAAAATTAAAAAAAAAAGTGAAATAGATAATTGGTTTTTATCTTTTCTGACAAAAAGTCGTATTTGCAGAACACTTATTTACCGAGATAAGCGTATTCGCGCAAACAACTATTCCACAAAAAATGTGGGAGTCCATCCCACTGTTAAACATGACATTTATGCATTATAGCTTACTAGCGTGCTAGGGATGCATGATCCTGTCTCGTGCATGCTAGTTTGTATTGTTCCTGTTCTGCGTTATTGTGGTTTAATATTTGACTTTTCATGCCAACGAGGATCATTTTCTGATCCATTTTTCTGGTGTAAGTCGTTAGTTTGTGCTTGCTGAAATTAAGCCAATTTCATCGTGGCTACTAATTCGTCTGTTTTGTTTGCGCATTGCTTTTCTTTTCTCTTCTAATTTTGCTGTCGCGACTCGGTCTGTGAGTGTCAGGTAGTGGATGGTAAGTAATGACATTCTTAATGTTGGGGGCCGTGATGGTCTAGTGGTCAGACTACTCACCTCCCACCGTGGCGAATCGGACTCGGATCCCGGCTGGGCCCACCCGCGGATTTTCGCATGTGGGAAACGTGGCGGACGTTGCCTCTGGCTAGTTTTCTCGGGGTACTCCCATCGTTTCCCTTCGCTATTGGATTCCGCCGCTGCTCCATCCTCGCCTCGTTTCACCCTCGCTGGCGCTCAAGATCTCGCTGTTAAGTGCCGACCCGAACTTCTCAACTCAACTCTTCATGCTGCAACCAGCGTTCACAGCCGGCAGCGACCGAGCGTCCTCAGTCGACAAAATTTCTTAGAATACTGGTAGCCAGAATTCTCTTTGACTTCAGGAGATTTCTCCGCCAGCGGTTTCTACTAGGTAGAGATGATGGAAAATCGCGAAAATATTTTGAGCCAACATATTTTTGTATAACGCTCTAACTAATGTATTAATTCATGATTGGATGAACAAGGTTTTGACCCTGCTAAGTTGTCTGCAGACCAATCACGAACATTCTACCTTATAGTATCAGAATTATCATTGGCCCTGTGAAATGGGGTAGTTGCTTCATACATGCAGGACAGCCAACGAGGAAAGAAAACTGTCGGGCATGTGTACAGTACGTTGAATCGTAGCAATCAGTAAACTTTTCCCGCGATAAACCATCATCTTTACTAATAGGCTAACATTGGAGTGGAGCGGAGAGATTTGGGCGGCTTTTAAGATCGATTTCTTGCTCAAATTGGAGATAGACATATACCAATATGTTCAATCGCCTGAGAAACTAAAATTAATATCATGAAAGATCGAAACTGTCTCATAAGTCCATTGCATAGTACAAGGACGCCAAAAGGCTCGTGGAAGTAGTACGATGAAAGGTAAGCGTAGACGATTCTTCACAAATACAGAGGCACTGTTGTTGAAGCAAGGCAGCAACGAAAACCGGATAGATATAGAGAGAGTGAGAGAAATAGTGGCCATCGAGGTGGCCATATTTTCACAGCCGATTCAGAAAATACCAACATAATTCGTAATGCACGGTGCATAAGATAAAACGTGGAGCTTACATATAGCAAAACACTACAGTGAGCGATTGGGATCCAAACATTAGGTCGCAAACAGATTTAATTTCCATTGAGGAATGAACAGACAGGGTCGTAGATTCTTAAAGTTCGACTAAGTTTGAGAACTGAACAATAATTACAGGTCTCAAGTATCGATTTTCGTTAGAGAAAATATTCTCCATATTTCGGTAGGGGCTTTGGCCTCCAAGCCTCATCCATGGCTACATGCATGTGGCGAATACAGCGGCCGAAAGATATTATGGTGAACGAGTGCAACCAGTATTGCTTTGGTATTTCCCAGATTATTTAATGCTTTTTTGAGAATTCGGAAAGTCAAGCGGAGCTATAAAACAGGCGTGTTCTTCCGCGACCACAGTATCTTTTCTGTGCTCAGACTGAACCCCAGATTGTAAAAAAAAAATTATGCTTGAAATATCACGTTATTGAAGCTTGTGGGCTATATGCCTACAAGGCTTCAATAACGGACGAATGCCAACGAATTCCGTTGAATATATCACGTAAACCACTGCATGGTGTTTAGCACGAACAATGTAGTAAAAGAAGATGAACTGTACTAGAAGAAAGTTTGGCATTTTCAATCATTGCGTTTGACATGTCTGAGAAAGGCAACTAGGCTTGAGTTTTACGAATGAATCGTGTATAGATTCGATGCACTTAAATTCTGAGGTAGAATTCGATTGGCGACCGGAACGGCACCTCGCTTTATTGATCACGGTTGCTGGAGATTGTACAGCCAATAAGTATTTTAAGAAGAATCACTTTCACTAAATGCAGAGCATATAGTATGTGTACTACACCTTTTTCCGCTTAATTTTGTTCAAGTGAGTGAGTGAGTGAAGAGATTTGGGCGGCTCTTAACAGCGAGGTCTTGAGAGTCGATCAGTATGATTGAAGTGAATATGGAGGGGCGCCGAAATGAAGGGCGGGGGATACGGGAGATCCCCGAGAAAACCCGGCGACCCGGCCGGGTATTGAAACCGGTTCGCTTCATGGGAGGCGAGTGTGCTAATCGCTCAGCCGCCGTGCCCCCTCCCCCCTCTATTTGGTTCAAACTATGCATTATATGAATACTTGCTTTTATCCAATCAAGGTCACTTGGTTTCGCAGTATCTGAGACGTTACGATGTTTCATGCTTGTTGTAGACAATTGTCTACATGTTGCACACGAAGGTTATAGTTGACATATGCCGTTCACGATAAAGTGAACACATTTTAAAGCTGTTTCATCTGACGTAATAACCAATAAATACACTTCATTGTGGCTTCGGACTTTTCGTTTTGGGTATGGTGAATGTATACACTGTGTTTATTACTCACGTGGTAGGGTTTACATTAACAAGTGGTGGAAGGATATAAATTGGCTGAAAGAAAAAAGTAACCAGGGTTTCAAAAATGCTCACTTTACCGTGAACGGCCCATAGTATTGTACACTGCGGGGATCAGTGCCCAATGTTCTTCCCTGGAGTAAATGATTCGTAATCGTAAACCGTACTACTACTACTCGAGATATGAGTGGTTCGAATAACTGATCATCGAACACACAGCAAACAGCTTACTTGTTGTTGTAATAAATAAAGAATTCTTTTAACAATTTAAATACAACACACATCAAAAAAGTTCTTATTTGCAACAAGAAAGTATAAATTAATGTGGGAAGAATGAAAGAGTTAGCTGCTTAAGTAAATTCAATTATCCTGCCATTTTGACACTATTTTATAAAAACAGATCGGTTGTTTTGGGATACGACGCGTCTGCGATGCCATGGATTAGGTGTCTGTTATTGTTTTACATATAATTATAACACGTGCTGATAATTGTGAGCTCTGTGTAATGGCTTGTGCATTGAAATGTTGCTAAAATTCTGTAAGTGATGTATTTGTCCAATCTCAAACAGTTGCCTGGCCCACGTCGCGTGATTGCTTGGCAAGTACAGTCCAAGTAGTTGGCACTTCTGTCTCAAATGAATTATGAACGTCGCTGGTAATACATTTCGGAGCTGTGAAAGGGCTCGGCGAGTACTTAAGGTGGGTTTACTATTAAATACTGAAGAATTAGGTCTTGCACTTGTGACTTGTTGAGTAAACGGAAAATAGGTTTTGCAGTTCATGATTATTCTAGCAACCGTTAAGTCTAGCCAATCAGAATCGTAGAGTACCAAAGCAGCCGACGTAATCTCTAAAAATAGGAAGAGTGAAGATTATTTACATATATTTCATTATTTGTGATTACTGCTAGTGTAATCGTTTTGAAACACTCGTGGTATCTTATAAAAGGAATACCGATACCAACATTGGGAATTTCCGTCAATAAATCTGTAGAAGGTTAAGTAAAGCGAAGAAATGATTTCTTCCAAGAAATAAAACATGACCTTGAATAGTTCTTTAAATTAAAATGTATTGTCTCGATAATAATAATAAATTACTTACGATTTCACGATACGACATAACCTAAATCCAAGATGTACATACAGTTTATCGCCAACAACAAATGTCATCGGGCTCTGATTGGCTACTTCGTTTTGACTTGTACTTAAAGTATAAACTATAACGATTTCTTAAGTCAAGCCATGAACGCACACGACCCGCACACGGCAGTCATAAACCAATACTCTTGAACACATTGATTGATATTCTAAGCACAGGGAACACTGGTTCTGTTAGTCAATCGTAAACCCACCTTTAGATACGAGGGTCGGCAGGGGGCAGACTTGAGGGATTCGGGCGGGGGGAGTCATGCTATTGGCCGGTTACGACCGGTGACACTTTGTACCGGAGGGAACTCCAGCCACTGTACTGCTTAGCTCTCGGCGACTCACGTCATGCCATCGGAAGGGGGGGGGGGGGAGCGCGGTGATTACAAGTTGGGCTCCCGTATTAGGGAGCCGACGAAGAGAGCAACGGCGACCAGCATCTGAATCTTATAAATGTGTGGAGTTCATAATATATATATATATATATATATATATATATATATATATATATATATATATATATATATATATAGACAGTGATCTATATGTATATATCTCTCTGTCTCTCTTTCTCTTTTTCATATCGGTGCCACGGCGTAGAAAAGAAATACAAGCGTACGCATTTTTTCCGTGAAAAGAGTTACGGTCACGGTTTTAGCCCGTTCGGCCACGCATTAATTTCCGAGTTCAAATGTTGAAATCATGTGATTTTTTGATGTACGCTGTACTTGTGTTTGCAGCAGTTTTTCACAACTAGTGAACAACGTAGATACTACTTGCTCTATGATATTGGCATTAACCAACCATTCATGCCGAAGAGGCGTAAAAAAAAATCCACAAATCAGTTTAGCCCCAAGGAGGACTACCATTGGGCACTGATGACAGTACCAGTCATAAGTATCACTCATACGCTACAAGGCCGTCATCGTGGACACGGTGATTGAAAGGGTCAATTCGCACTGCTATGCCAGAAGGCTAAAGGCGACGACGCGAACTCATGATTAATGTGGTCACCGACACGGTGCTCACACATTTTTTATTCAAGTCTAGTATTTGTAACGTCGCCGATCCCACTCATAGACTAAAGATGAAGTAGACCGATCTCGCTGGCTGCGCACAACAATCTCCGTGCCCCAACATTGAACTACTTTTCTGCCAATACGACGTGCTAACATGGCGTGGACTGGATTTGAGGAAAGAACACTGTTTAGTAAATAAGTGCTTTGAGACGTATGTATAATTCCTTTAACCAATTTGTAATGCATTTTGACTAAATTAGAATTCGTAAAAGTACTTTATTCATACAAAAGTGCATGGGTCCTACCCCACCTGGGATTAATTGGGATTCATTGATGGATTATCGATTTGATCGAAAGGGTCAATTCTTAATCCGATAAATAATTGAAAGGGTTAAATTTAATTGAAAGGGTTAAATTTAATCTAAAGGGTTAATCAAAGAGTGTTTAATCAAAAAGGTTAATTTTTAATTTGATATTTTCTTTCTTTTTTTATTTTTGGGTAGCAGGAGCTCCTTACGATGTTGACGGTGTGGTGTTCTGAAGCGATTGACCAGAGTGGTGTATATCATATAGGTGTAGAGTTGAGTGCAAGAGTGGACTGAGGGGAGTTTTTCTAATTTTTCTAATTTTGAGGTGCTGGAGGAATGTTGGTTGTATATAGGCGATTTTTACGAACATATGTAACATACGAGAGCATTTCAGAGTGTTTAAACAATTTATAAGAGTGTGCTAAGTGTAAATGTTATGTTTTTTTGGGGGGATATTGCTCATAGATGGTATATAGGCGACTTTGAAAGATGCGATTTACGTGTTAAACGATGTTTTCCGAATGCAATTAAACGTTAGAGAATTTCAGAGTGTTCTACATATGAACAAATTGCATGCATCGATCGCAAATTCCAAATGACTGCATGAATAATAAATGCAGTTACGTGAGTCTTAAATATACCGTGAGTTTAGAGCTTAGAAATATAATTTACACGAGAGGGAATTTTAACTTGGTGAATAAAATCTGATGTCGACAAGTGCAAACTCACTAAACGAAATCCAGCTAGTCAGTATGAAATTACGGAAGGCAGATTCTTTAAACGAGTTCTATGTATGAATAAATAACACGATAGACAAGTGCAAAGTCACTAAACGAAATCCAACTAGTCAGTATGAATAAAAAACACATTAACACAATTCAGCCTGCAGAATAATATCTTACTGCAAAAAAACTCTGAATACGATTTTAACCAAACACAATAGCATATGTTTATTCAGATAAGTAAAACATATAATGATAGAAAATCTTACCCTAAATGATATTAAAATAAGTCTCTTCGATGTATGAATGAGTAGCACTTACGTCGAGCTGTGAGTAGATACATCAAGCGCGGCCAATAGGAAACTGTGTTTAAATTACGGTAAAAACTAGTAAATGAAGGAAAAAATGTTTAAATGTTTATGAAATTCACTGCAATTTATACACAAACTGTATTTCTGTAGACCGAACACAGAAATCAATTACTTATCACAAACACAGTATATCGATCCGAAAAGAAAAAAAATTAGTTAACTCACAAAAATGTAACTTTTCCAATAAATTAAAAATATATATATTTTCACACTATAGTTTACGAATACTGTGAACGAGGTGTGAACCCTGGAGCAAATAATATCGCTTAACGAAAATCGCGGCTATCACTAGAGATGAAGGTAGGCCAGACTCTTGGAAAATATACGGGTATTTTTACATAACTTGAATTTAATTTTAATTTATTTAAACACTACTTTAAATATATTATATTATCGTGTTGTATCTTGTACAGGAACTCTTGTAATCTATGTATATGTTAAATTAAATCTTTAAAATGTTTGCTGGATTCTGTTTGCTGGTTTCTGTTGGGTGTAGTCGTAAATGTTTTAGCTGGAGAAACTTTCTTGTAGGCAAGGAGTGACAGAGGTAATTACTACCTGCCTCTATATTCAGGCTTCACTTTCAATATGTTCCCTTGGGATATCACAAAAGTTTACCAGCAGGACGTTGTTGCCTACTCCAACTTGAGCGGACCAAGGTTCTCTCAAGATACTAACCTGCTGTCTCGTTCCTTTGCAAAACTTAATTTATTCAACCGTGTTTGATTTTCTCCAAAATTTTTTGTAATTTCCCCTTAGCCCTTCAAAGTTATTTTTAATTAAAATGGTTGTAAGTTTTTAAGTCAAGAAAATTACAATTTCTTCTTCATGGAAGCAGCATAAAAGTTAATAAATTTGAATTTAAATACAAGTCATTAGCTTACGAATACTGATAGACACCCACTCTCATATCATTTTAACAAAATATTGTTTTCTTATCACTCATTAAAAATATGATATTATTGTGAGCCGTTTGGAGTACGCCATTTTCTGGGGCCAAAGGCAGATCAGATAGTTTATCATGACACTCCTCTGGAAAAGACAGATCAACTTCCGCGAAAAAACATGTGTCACCGTCATTCACTGTGTTTGCAAAATCTCATGAAGAGAACACATTAGCCTCAACCCACTCAAAATTACCAATCAGAAGCTTGGACCGCATCGTATGACTGCACAACCCATTGACGTCGAAATAGCATATGTATTTCGATGCCACACTGGAGTCGTAGTCCTCACACATGTATATATTGTTGGCTTCCGTGCGTCTTTTTGATACCTGTGTAATGCCGCGCCTAACCCCGCGTTCTACAGAAAGATACAGGTCAAGCTCAGTCAACAGCTCTAGCCACACACATGTCATTGACAATAAAGTGTCCCATGAAAGAGACGGAGCTGTGACATACATGGTGGGGTCAAGACCGTAATGAGTCAAACATACTCTCCTGAAATTCTCAAAAACATCAGCCAGCAAACAAGTGTCCACCCGTAAGTAATGAATGGCATACTGCAGCAAGTTTGTGCAGTTGAACGCATCCCATGTCGCTTGGGCATGAGCGCAATCATCATCGCTAATTCCTTCGCCTCTTATCGCATTGTGAAATGTGTCCTTTGGTGGGAGTGACTTGCACATCAGACTGTCTGGCGACTTAACAAAGTCATAGGGAAAAACTCCCTTCCATTTTGCCAGTTCGAACTGGATGTTGTCTGGAAACATCGACCAGGTGATACTCAATTGCACAGGTAGTAAATTACCTGCAAAGTTTCCAGAGAGGTGCTCATGAATTGGAATGAATAAATAAATATTAACTTGAAATATTGCGCCTTTCCATTGCAATCAGTCTCATTGGGAATCTGTTTTGTAATACATGTGTATTTTTCAAGGGTCATTCAAATCACTTGAATTTTTCCAGGATTTTCAATTACCATGGTTCTGTCGTGTAATGTTACGTGACGTTCAGCCAAGGGTTTTATAAGAAAATGAGGATCGTAATTCTGCAGGTTATGGAGAACAGCGACAAGTTGTATTTTCGGCAGTCTGAAATTCAAGTTTCACTTATAATGTGTGCTGCCTCTGATATCGCCCATCAGATGATCATGGTCGACCACGATATCATCTGTACTGAGCAGTTCTTTACAGATGTGACAACTTTTCTGAGCCACCAACCTAGTTTCATCAGCAGAGGTTTTTGGCTTCGTCGGAACAATGGCGCTGTAAATTACTGCTACTCACTTTGTAAGTTCAACTAATTTATCAACTAATTTGTACATACAATCAGCACCCACAAACTCGAAATACTGAGACAAGCTTGGATTGTATGAACAAACCAACAAAATGCTACAAGCATATGGAACATGTTGGTTGATGGTAGTTGTATTACTTGTTTCATCATTAGGCAAGCAAGTGGAGATGGGTTCCAGGGAACTTTCTACGTCGCAATAGGCGACAAAACCCGATCTCTGCTGTTTGCTATAATCTTTAAATTCCAAGTACTTGTCGTTCCCAGTGGGGAAAGTACTGCGAACAGTCTTTTGTTGCTGGCAAAGATTAGTGTGACTAGCGAATTTCTCCTCAGTTCTGAGATACTGAAGACAATGCTCACAAACAAAATTTTTGTTTTTCTCCTTACTTAGAAATTTCTAATGCATACGAAATGCAAACGAGCGACATTTCCACTCGCGCGATTCTCCAATGTAATCAAATGTTTGTCATAGTGTACAGGAGAAATAAGCATGGGTACTACAATTCCACCCTTTTCTCAAGTTTCGTCAATTATACTTCTATCTTTGTCTACCACACAGTAGACATTGATAGAAATAGAATTGTTCTCCTCAAACCTGCGAATATCCTGTATGACTACAGGTGTCGACAGACCTTCGATATTCAAAACGTGGTGAGGTTTCGGATATGAAGTAATTCTCTTGGCATGTCGTGTGGCCGGAAACAAAGATGCTACAACAGCGTAGTGGAAACACATTCCTTCCAGGCAGTCTACAGCGACACAAGCTTTCCTATCAGCCATAAACTTTGGCAGTTTAGTATGCGCATCACCGACAGTGAACGGCCGATATTGACTCACATGGACGCCCATGTACGTCAACATTTGGAGACTGCAGCCGGACACACGTGCACTAAACTCCTCAAGTCTGTTTTTGAGATAAGGAACTATATCCTTATCATAGATTAAACCCACATCAGATGAATGGAGGACAGGGAGTTATTGCAACTATCGTTGCTTTCCGTGTCGTCTATGTCACATCTAATTCCGTCGAACGTTGAAGCTCTTTTCTTCGGGTACCCTCATTTCGTTAGCCTTTACTTACCCATAGGTAAAGGCTATTCACGATACAGTGAGCACTTTTGAAATCAACCTTAGAAAAAAGTCACAGCTCCTACCTACACATATTTGAACGGGCGCACTACAACTTAAATTATTTATTTCGCTTTCCGTTTTTTTTAAATGTATCGGAGTGTAAAAATAATTAGATTTGTATAATATTTACTTTTTTAATAATTTCACAGTTTCACTTGACCGACGCGTTAATAAGGTGATGAACTCCATAGCAGTGTTAATTTTACATAAGGCGGAAGACTACACAACGTGCATTCAAATCGATCTTAACCAGGGCTTTCAAAAATTCTCAGTTTACCGTGAACAACCTATAGAAGTATTAGGTTTCAGCCGATTGGAGAGTTTTTTTTACTGAATTTAGAGTGCAGACATGGAATATTTTATCTTTTTATGAAGGTTTGGTCTGTGTTAATAGCGTATAGTTTTTGTGGGGTCCGTCCACAACGAAACCATTAGGGTCTATCAGAAATGTATAGGTATATTTTTTAATTCTTGATAATAACTATATCATAAAATGTAACACCCATGATAATACAATCCGCACAGTAGTTTAGTATGAAAGCTGAGAAGTTGAGGCAGAATTTGGTGAAAAAAAGATACATTAAAAATAAATGGAAGAGACTAAACAAGTATCATTATTTGATGCTGTACCGAACAAACTTCATATCAGTTCATTTGATTTCAGTTCATTTAATTTCGAATGTTTCATGTAAATCGTTAATGTTTTACTGTGCTATTTTTTTATCAACGAAGGTTAACGCCTTATCGGTATGAGATTTTGCATTTAAGTTAAGCATACTCTTGATTTTAAGGAGTTCGTAATTGGTTTTAGTGATCAATCAGTTTTATCTTTAAAATATATTGGTCGGTGAAAATATCAATAGCCACGCGATTTTAATAATTAACCCACTCAGACGCCACAGCTTTATTCGCACCGCACATTGCTTCACACGGTTACTGCGGTTAGGCAATCTTAGGCCGCGGTACACGAGTGCTGTTAAACACATTCAGCTAAGTACAGAACGTGTTTTCTCGGTTACACACCCAAAGCAGAATGAAATCAATGGAAATTCTAACCTCAACAAACATGGAACTTAAATTGTATGATATTTAATTATAATAGCCTCCAACATTTATCGTTATTGAACTTTTTATTTTCTGAAACAAAAACTTCTACTGTAATGGCATATTGGGTGGGTATTAGTACATTCAACCTTAAACTTAAGTTAATTCAACAAGTGCAGGAATTCCCGCCAAATTCAGCAATATTTATTACACGGCTTGTTTACTGGGAAGTAGCCAATAGGAGCGCAGCAGAGAAGAGAAGTGCTCGAAACGACTTATGAAAACTGTCCACTTTGAATGAGAAACAACTGTGATCGGAACTCGTAACCTCTTCAATAACTGAACTTGTTTTAGTGAAGTAGTTCTGTATCCCGTGTAACCGCGGCTCTAGATATTTGGTCGGGTTGGAAATCGTTTTAGATAGGCATGCACACGTCTGCGCTTACCGCTGTGCTCGTGCGATGGAGCATTATCCAAGCGGCTCGGTCCACCTCGGGACTGTGTTTAACCGAGCTGACAGAACGATAAACCTCGTAACATCCACCGTCTAGTTACATGTTCATAAACAGAGCACGCCCGCCGAAGTGAATGTAGGTTACAGAGTCCGTACCAGCTGCCATACCTCCGCCGTACCTGCGTTTACCTTTTGCTCATCGATTACATCAACTACTACCGGACTTGGGTTACATTTGGGAAGGTCATAGTGTACCGACCTTTTCATATTGCTGTGCATCCTTCCCCGTCTGCCTAATGCACTGTAAGTACGAAATCTGCCCATGTACTAATTCTTTAGTTTCCTCACAGTGGCTGTGTTGTGTAGATAAATTTAATCGGCTAAACTTGCAGTGATAACCCACTGCGCTAGTAGAGATGTGGTTTTGAGAACTAATTTGATTTCTGTCTGGCAAAGGTTAAATGTGATTTGCTGACATAGTAATTTTTTAGTAGTCTTCAAGATACACGTTATTTCCGCATATGAACGGAAGACGTGTGAACTCGCAACCGCTGTTCCACTATAGCTCATATATGCTGTTTACGATAAAATGAGCTCTTTTGAAAGCCCTGCTAAAGATCTACTTGTAAGCATGCTGTGTGTTCTTCCGCCTTATGTAAAATTATTGCAACAGTCTCCTAGACGCCCAACTTTTAGTGATTCTTTTCTCTGGCTATGCGCGCGCTCCGGGGCCGTCTCGCTCTCCTTCTTTGCTTCTGGTTTTCTCCCATTCCTCCCCTTCTACCTCTACTGAGCCAGACTTGTGTCCTCCCTTCCTCGAGCACTTCTCCTCCAGCCAAGGTTGAAGACACTTCGCGTCCTGCCGGCCTACAAGACACTACGCTGTAGTGGGTGTTTGTGTTTATTATCGGTCATGTTGGTGTCGTCGTCGATTCTGCCTGGTGCCATTCGACGGCCTTCTAGTTGACAGCGACTTCGTCGGTTTGATCGCCGAAAGTCATCCATCGCTGTGAATAGCGATTCATTGCGCACGAGAGAAATGTTGCTGCCAGGCCTTCTATTTTGTAAAAGCAGAAATATTGAGTTGATGAGTTAGAATTTTTTTTCGTGGGAGAATAATTTCTGTAAACTCTCGTGAATTTGGTGGTTATTGTCGGGCACCCCATTTGACGGGCTAATTCGTGGCAATGTCTGAAAATAACTTTCATAAAATTGGTTGCTTCATGTTTTGATTTTGCTACTTATCTCCTTAAAGGATTGGTTACCAAGTGCTGGGACTCTGGTGATTTTTTTAGCGTTAATGCAGTTATGCTAGAGCCATGAATTTCAGCAGTCCTAATGTTATTGAAACTCCCGCGAAGCTTAATTGCTGGTGTGAAAGTTCAGAATTTAAGAATCGCGGCTATGATATGGCTGTTTCAGTCGCCCGCTGTTCTGGAGTTTGAACCTTTGCCAGGTTACTTGTTTTTGGAATTCCGCTGGAGTTTCTTTTGCAGTGTGGCTAAGTTTGGTATCGCGATGCGGCGCGATCATGCTCTCCTGTTAATTGCAGTTTTTTCTTGACATTTGATACGCCATATTCCTAGCTTCCTCGTGATTTTGAAGGGCGCTTATGAGCGAGCTATTTAATTATTGCCATGGTTTTACCCGTCCGATGATAGTTTTTACCTACGAAGATAACTGATTGGCGGGTGCCTTGTGTCATAGTATTCAGGGCTCGCATCTGAATTGCTAACGAGCTGTGTGTACCTTGAGCGCATGTATTAATGCTCAGCTAATTTCGTTACTAATCTATGCACCTGTAGTGTGGTAATTTTTTTAGAAGGCTTGTGTTTTGTAATGCTTAGTGCTATGTAAAATGGAGTATCTTGGTTATGCACTCAATGAGATTGTATTATGAAGGCAATTCAGCCTAAGATGGTAAAAGTAAACTGCCTGAGATTAGGGAAATACTTTCTCAGAGATATGACTATTTCAAGTGGAATTTTATTGGGCACTCGTAATGGAGAATTGTACATCTGTATTTCATGAGAGTTAAATGAAACCTTGGTGTAACCTTTTTTCGTTACTATTCTAAAGGGTATTAGTTAATGTGGCGATAGAGCCTTTTCACAGTTTATTGGCTAGTATAATCAATGTTTATTGAATGAGAGCATAAATAAACATTATTCCAGGCCTTTAATATTTTAATGTAGTTGTTTTAATTTGTATTTGTGAGCTCTACTGTGAATTATTAAGAACGGTATCAAAACACCTCTTGTAAGGCGTGAATGCTTTAAATCATCTTTGTAAGGTGTAAACGTAACTAGCGAGAATTGCCATTTGTTGTCGCTTACGAACTTTCAAAGTTGAGTTCAAGAGAATTTTTGCTTACCTGTTTGTGCTACAGGATTGACGTCCCTGAACCTCGTTAAGCAGCCTCAATTTGTTACTGAAATATTGATTGTAGCGTCTGATATTAGCTTCACGCATACTATTATCTACTCACGTGTCTATGAATTAAACATTGGCTGTGTGGATTTTCGATGGAACTGCTGAAATTGTAAACAAGAGTTTTGCGCAAACAATAAATCGCTTTGTTTGAATATCTGTGTGTGTACACAAAAGCTCCCTTGTTCCTGTCCTGTACGGCACAAGGGAACTTTTAAACCACTTCTACTCTGCTAATGCTTTCTGCTTTTTTCTTTTCACGCTTATCGGCAACAAGACATCGAGTGTCAGTTTCGTGTATCAGCTGACGCGTGACTAATTATTGACATTTCTCAACGACCTCGACTTTGAAGTGGACGAGGCTGCAAATGTGGATACGCTAGGGTGCGTGCTTGTCGAACATATGTGTCACCAACAAGGGGCTAAAGCACCTGTTCTCCAGTGAGTGACCCCGCCGGTGAGTTTCACTCAGCCTACTGTTCGTCTAGAGAAACTTTTCCTCTCTTCCTTTGATCGGGTTCCAGCTTTAACTTCCCTCGATCCTTCCTGCATTCTTGCCTTTTTTGTTGCTATTGCCAAGATATGCAATTTATGGTTGTGTCCGCAGGATGTTATTTTGCGCGCAATCGTCGTGAAGTGTGAGAGTTTTGTGTTAGAAATGTTTTGCGAGGAAATTGTCTCTCCTTCTGGCGGTACATTTCAGGAATTTAAAGGCCGGGTTATTCAGGCCCTCTTACCTTTAAATTTGAGGCGTCAGTGCGAGCAAAAATTTATTTTCCACTATCAAGAACCAAATGGGCTTCTGCCTGATTTCGTTGAGTCGATGTGTGCTTATAATGACGCGCTATGAGTCGGGTTTTCGGGGGTCAATTTAATTACTCTCATTATAGGGAATTTAGCACGGCATGTCAAGGTTCTGGGTGCAATGGAGGCATAACCTTCTGATCTGCCAGAATTGCGTCAGTTTGCTGTCAACTTGCAGGGAAAACTTACCGCAGTGGTTGATTATCGTCAGATGTTTCCACCCCCCCCCCCCCCCTTCACTGTTACAGCTGGCTGCGGTAATTTACATGGGCTTGACACGTCGCTCGGCGCGCGGAGGTTTTCGAGCGATGGCTCATCTTCTGAGCCTGGTTCGCGATGTGTAAATTATTTTGAACGAGGAGACACACCTTTCGGAATTGCAATTTGCCTCCAGTGTCCCATGAACAAACATAGATGTTTTTGTTGCGGGGAAGCTGGGCACCTTCGCGATGTATGTTCTAGGCATGGAAACGATGTGCGACTGTAGGTAGGTACGGCACCTTCAGTTGTCAATCCCCAAAACAGTGCACAAATTTGAACATTGTATGGTGCTTGTCACCATTAGCGATGTAAATTATCCGGTTCTTGTGGATACCGGAGCATCAGTCAGTGTAATTAGTCAGTCTTTTTTAAACAAACTGCGAAATTTAAAGGTTGTACATGACAATCATCTTGTTCACTTAGGTGAGAAACAGCTGTGTATAGCAACTGGTGATATCATACAATCTCATTTGGTAGTCAGACTCCATTTAAAAATTGGAAAATTTTCTTGGTATCATTTTTTTTGGGTGGTAATGCGCCTTTCTTACGACCTTGTTTTAGGCTTAGATTTCTTGGGACATACTAGAGCTTGTGTTAATTTTGACGAGGGCTACTTGTCAGTCAGTTTTCCCCCAATATTAGGGTTGCGCTCTTGGCGAATGAATTTCCATCAACTGTATTGGTTTTTGAAGAAAGTCAGGTTCAGATAAATTTTCAAAGGGAACTTGAGAAATTGAAGCAGAAATTCAGTGATGTAATATCTTCCCGTATCTGCAAGTGCAATGTTTTTCCTTATCGCTTTTCCCTCACCGACGATATTCCTGTCAGAAACCGTCATTTCAAATGCCCCCCCTACAAAATAAAAAGCCTTTAGGGACATTATTGATAAGTTGTTGGCGGCAGGTGTTATTGTCCCTTCAACTTCAGATTATTGCTCACCTGGTTTTTTAGTTTGCAAATGTGATAGTGACAAGTATCGTTTGGTTGTGAATCATTCACTCGTCAGTAAGAAGATCCATAGACCCATTTCCTCTTCCTACAATAGACTGTGCCTTGCAACATTTAGGGAAAGCTAAAGTATTTTCAGTTTTGGACCTCAACAATGGTTTCCATCAGTGCCTGTTAGATCCCTCTTGCAGAAAATTTACAACATTTAGCACCCCCTGGAGAAAATTCGAGTCCACTAGGATGCCTATGGGCTCGAATTTTGGCAGCCAGGCTTTGTCCAGAGTTATTGATTTTATTTTGTCCGATTTAAAATATAAATTGGTTTTCAATTATGTGGATGATATCATTATATACACTGGATTCTCATTTGGAACATCTATGCTTGGTTTTGAACAAAATGAGAGAGGTTGGTTTAACAGTTAATCCAGAAAAGGTCACATTAGGTTCTAATAGAGTGAAATTTTTGGTTTATATAATGACGGAAGGTTGTTTGATGATGGATCCTGATCGGATTTCCCGATTTTGAATTTTCCCCGACCGAAGACCTTGAAAGGGGTTCAAAAATTTCCGGGCATCCTCGGTTACTACTCTGTTTTATCGAACATTTCTCAGAGATAACAGCTCCGCTGAATAGGTTGGAATGGAAGGGAGCAGCGTTCGAATGGGATGCTGAACAGGAAGCTGCATTTAGTAAGCTCAAAGACTGTTTAATCTCGTCGGTGATTCTCCATTTACCTGACTTTAATAAACGTTTTGTACTACAGGTTGATGCCCCTTTAAGTGCCTTGGGGGTGGTTTTAAGTCAACGCTCCGGTTCGGGGCTGGCTCCTGTCGTCTTTGCCAGTAGATTTATTTTGGAGAGCAAGCAAAAACTCGACCCTCTTGGGCG
Organism: Dryococelus australis; assembly: GCA_029891345.1. Taxonomy (NCBI): domain Eukaryota; kingdom Metazoa; phylum Arthropoda; class Insecta; order Phasmatodea; family Phasmatidae; genus Dryococelus; species Dryococelus australis. Next base: position 71,046,405 of record CM056999.1, read on the forward strand.
GTAAAGACATTTTTTGTTAAATGCTGCGTAAAACTATACTCAACATCCATCTTACCGATATGCTTACCGATGAACTCCGTAGCTGTTTGTGAGGAAGTACTGACGTGAAAATAACTATGTAATTTTCTTCGCTTCGTTTTTTGAAAGTTTGAACCGAATGTCACCAAACTCTTTGCACGTATAGTACATGCATAGTAAGGACATCTGACTGCTACACCAGGCGACCATTGAAATATTTTGGGTGCTATGTCATATCTCGGGAACCAATCAACCGATTTAAACCAAATTTTGTATCTTGACAGTACATCATCATGTTAGCATTGAATTTAGAGAAGCGTATTGTTATTCTGCAATTTTGAAAGATAGCACCACATTAAAAAAATAAAGCTTTAATGTTATATCTATAAAACTACTCGACCAATCCTCGCCAAACTCGGCATGTAACAAATAATAAGGTAGGCAACATAAACACATGCGAGTTAAACTTACCAGGTGCTTATTTTCAAAATGGCTGCAACACAAATTTTTAGGTATCTATACTATACTATTCTACCAATTCCGAACAAATGTTGTATGCTGAAAGTATATATTACAAGCATCATCCACTTTAGTCGGCCGTTTTTTAAGATAGTGCCACATGAAGAAATGAAGTTTTTGTGTCATATCTCGGGAAACAATTGAGCGATTACTACCAAATTTGGCAAACAAGTAGTACTGCGGCATGTGATGTAAATGGGTAAGCTTTAAGTGAGTCGGACATTTATTTTCAAAATGGTGCCATATAGCCACTTTAGCTTAATATGCTATATCGTCGAAACCATATAATCGATTTCAACATGACTTTGTATGCTGGCAGTCATCCGTGCTTAAAAATTGTTTCTGGCTTGTTTGTATTATTTAGCCAATTGTTAATGTAAAAATTGCCATGTGACTAATAATAAATAAATTCGTGTGGGGGTGGACCCTGGGCGAGGCAACGCCCTCCAAGTGACGGGCCTTCCAGCCGGGACCCATAGGTGCCCGTCATCCCTGAACATACATGAAATGAGACCCTAGGAATGGAGCGGCGCTGGAATGTAGGGGCGGGGGAGGCGGGAGTGCAGGGATCAAACCCGCCGGCAAGCGGCAACGTCCACCACGATTCCCACATGTGAAAGTCTGGGAGCGGGCCCGCCGGGGATCGAACCCGGATCGCCTTGGTGGGAGGCGAGCGCGCTAGCCACTTCGCCACCGCTGCCCCATATGTATATTATTTTATAGCTCTTAAAACTTAACATCTGAAGCCACAATAAAATACAATTTTTTTGTTTTTATGCCTACTGGGAGGGCCTTAAAAGTGCTCACTTTACCGTAAATAGCCTATATCAAGTGTGTCTATACAAAGTATCTTTTTTCCGCCATTTTTAAAACAGTACCACATGGGGAAAAAATATGTCATATTTCCGGAAAATACCAACAGATGCTGACCAAATTTGGCATAGCATTAGCACACCGGCATACCATGAAAACTGATGTTTTGAGAGGGTCAGCGGGTCAGGCACTTATTTTAAAAATAGTCACATCTCTGGAAACAATCAGTCGATTTATACCGAATTTGGCGAAGAAGTTGTACTGTATTAATTTGTATTGAAAATGTTAATACATAACCGTTTTGTTCACCATTTACGAAGACCATCACGTGGAAATTTTGAGGTTTGATGCCATATCTCGAGGACCAATTAATAGATTCCATCCAATTTTTACATGCAAGTACTGTTACGGTAGGACATGAAAACTTACACATATTTTAGGTGCGGCAGGCCATTTTTTTTAATGGTGTTGATATAAATAATTTAGATTAATACGTTATATATGTTATATAATTCAATAAAATCAATCCAAATTTTATATGCTAACATTATTCGTTAAAAAAAAAAAATCAATTATGCATACGGAGATTCTCTTTTTCCGGTCTTTGTGTAAAATTGTATTAGAAGAGAAAATCGAAAATTTTGCCATATTTCAGTAACCATTCAACTATTTTCCACCAAATTTCGCAAACCAGCAATGCTACAGAAGATCATGTAAACTTACATGACTTAAGTGAGGTCAGACACTGACTTTTAAAATGGTGGCAATAAAAATATTGTTGATTAGTTTGTCATATCTATTACACAATATGACAAAATTCGTCCAAACTTTGTATGCATGTTGACAGTGTATATATATATATATATTAGAAAATTATTTTTAGGCAATTTTATAAGACTACACTAAATAAGAAAATGATGTTATGCCATAGATCGACATTATGAATGACGAATGAGTAAACGGGTTTTCTAGAAATACAAAAGCTATCATCTCGCATTGGCACCTTCTGATGTCAAAAGTAATATCGAGTGTGCGATATTGTATTTACGTTCTACGATTTTTCTACCAAGTTCCTCACACAATTAGCGCTTTTGTAGGCCATGTAAATTAAGTGTTTTAAGTGGCTCAGATACCTATTTTCAAAATGACGGTTCTCTAATTATTTCAGGTTAGTGAACCCTATCATTCAAATCATTAGAGTGCTTATTACATCCGAAGTTGATGCTCGGAAACCTACCTCCGCGATGCAGTTGATTTCACGCTCACTTATCGTATTAAGTTTTCTGGGTTTGAATCCCGGGTAAGGCACGTGTGTAATTGTAATTGCCTCACTACTGATGCAGATGTTTCTGGTCTCATCTGTAATGGTTTTTCTGGCAACGAGACGTTAATAGGAGTCCACAGCTACACATTTTCTGTGAAATCGTTGGTTGCGCGTATTCGCTTATCTCGGTGAATTAATGTTCTGGAAATACGACTTTTTGCCATAAAAAAGCAATTATTTATGCCTCCATAGTTTTACTTCTGCCATATTAAGTATGTACATGGAGAAAAAAAAATTGTGAAAATGGTCGAATATCGCATTTTGAAAGCTTGCTTATGTATGCAATTTCCTTAAGCGTCAAGAGAATAGTACAAACATACGGGTGTAGCATAATCTGTTACAGATCTAATTTTCACAGTAAAGGACCACGACAGAAACACTGTACGTCTTGCGCGTAGAAGCGATGAGGAACTAGGCGTGCGTGTTAGTGTCGCCAGTATCGCTCCCTCGCTTCTTGACCTTGGACGCGCAGCCGTGGACTTCCCGTAAGTCCTAGCTATCACCTAAACTTTTAATAACTTAATTAAAAATTATTTGCACCCGTGTAGAGGAAAGTAGGCTCATTAGTTATATATAGAGCCACGAGTATTTCACGGATAGAGTTGGCAGCAAGCTAGGCTGGGCAGCCCTCTATGCACTCGGGACATTATCGTTTACTTATTGGCTGCTGTGATCAAGTGAGGCCTCTGTACAGGACACACTAACTCACACCACTGCTTCCTGCTTATTACTGTCTCACAGTTTAACGGGGCGTGTCTAAAGAACTAGCGTCCAATCACAACAGTAGGAGAAAAGAACAAGTGTTTGGAGTCTACCGCGCCTGCAAAAAAATTCGCGAAATACTCGTGGCTTTAGTTATATCATAATGTTGTTGTTTAATTATTTTATTGTAGTTGTAGCTAGTTTTTCCTATTTTCATTGTCTGTGGTTATTTGTGGTGGCGAGAGTGATGTGCGCAGGTGAATGCCAGGTTTGCGTGGCGTCAGAGTAGACATACTGACCGGGAAGGCCGATGTTGTTTCCTAGCGAGGCATCACGGCGCTCATGAAAGACTCTGTCGCGGTGAACGGTTGCGATAATTTGCCGGCGCCGAGGTTTTGATGACTGTACACGAACTGATCTCGCAGACGCGCCCTGGCACTCCGGACAAGCGGTGATTTTAGCGAAAGTGGCAGCAGCCCCTGGCGAGAGGGCTGCCGATGTGAGGTCGTAGCCTCCGAGTTCATCTCTGGAATAATTCCGCGTGCGACCTAGGAAGGTCATATGTTGCCTCGAGGAAACTTGCCTGTCAGAAGGTCGGTTGTAAGTGTCAGGCGAAACGAGTATTTTTTTCCCTTCTATTTCTACGTTTTTCTTTGCAGAAACTGCACGGAGGTCGTCATGAATTCCAAGCGTTAAGGCCAGGCTTCACCATGCAGAGGCGTATAGGGTATTATGTGCTAAATTCGGACAAAGATCCCATAGTCGGTTTTTTGTGGCAGTATGTTCAACTAAAGAATTTTTGTTAGATATTGAACGCATTTAGATTTGTAAACCGTTTTAATTTTAATTTTTTAATTTTAAATTCCCTTTTTTTATTATTTATAAAATGTAACAATTTTATAAAAAATGAAAAAGTGCTTTTAAAATTAAAAAAAAATAAAATTTGGAATGTTTACAAATCTATATGCGTTCATTCTCTAACAAGAAATATTTATTTGGAAATACTACCACAAAAAACGACTGAGAGATCAATGCTCAAAATTTAGCATTTAATTCCCTTTACGCCCATGCATGGTGAAACCTGGCCTTAACTGTCGAAGTCCGTTTCACAGGATCAATGGTTTCGTCTCACTAGTGTTACTTGGTGATTTCTTCAAACGTACTCGTGGCGAAATTATTTGTTGATATCGAAGCTTTTTAAAATAGATTGTGTCCGAGCAGAATTTTCAAAATAGGCCTTGTTGTCGCACTTCGCCACAGATACTCACTTTGGGTATTAGACTGTAATACACTGGTGTATTGTGAGAAGCAAAAGTCATTGTTATTTACAGCGATGACACGTACAAATAACGCGCTTTTCACAATACTGCGTTGCGTTGGGACGCGATGCGTTTGACGCCAACGATCGCTGACCGATTCCATTTGTGGTTTCACAATAATGCGACAGTTTGTCGGCGAAGGGTGCTATGCTGCCAACCGTTCTTACGAAATAAATGTAAGTTCTTGGTCAGAATGTTGAACAAAATACATTCGAAAAATTGGTCTGTTGTAACGAAAACAGAAATATAAAGAAAAATTTTAAAAAATAACGCAATACTACGAAATAATACTCAGAAAGTTTGCTTTGCGCCAAATGCGTGTTTGTTTTCAAAACACAACACTACTTTTTTTTAGTCGTCAGTGCTCAAAGTAAACAACAATTCTTCTTCTTCTCACCTGTCGTCGTCCGCCGCCGGCAACGCAGATGCACGAACTTCATGCAGCACCGTCGACGCCAACGCGTCAACAGGCTGCTTTATCCTGATTGGCTACAGTTCATCGCAACGCATCGCAGTACTGTGAAAAGCGCTTAAAGCGAATGTACTTTAAAACTATTTAATTTTTACTGCAAGTACCGAGCTGCTCTCATTTTCTTTTTAAATAATGTATAAAAAATTATATCTATATATTAAACTTGCGTTTGTTAACATTATTAGGTCTTATTTCCGTGACAAATGTGAAGAAAATAAATCTTGTATTAGGTCTAATAAATGTAGTATACTCCATTCACGGTTACTTCCAACTTTTTTGAAGCCCTGCTAAATTTATACTTCCAAGATATTCCTCCGCCTCATACAAACAAGGCTTAGAAAATTACACCAGTGGACCTTAGTAACTCATTCGTGCGCACTCAGTGTAATATTATTTCGCATAAGAACTATTTATTAATATTTATATTAATTATAAATTAATCTATTATAATTTGTAGATAAAATATACGTGAAACTTAAATTTAACGCAAATTAAGTTACATATGTTAACATAAGTATAAAACGCTTGTGCTACATGACATATTTAGGAAACTCCCATACACATTATACATGAGGTATTTTTCAAATGTTTAATTTAAAAAATGTGAAGAAACCGTGAATAGACTATAGATGTAAATACGTAGGATATTTAATGCTCACGATAGGTTGCTAGTTGTCATCATTGCCACATTCACTGTTTTTCTGTAATTTTAAATGCGCGTATTACTGGCTTCCAGCCGTATGGGGACGTGTCTCATTTTGCACAGTTGGGCTCGTGAATATTGTAACAGCGTGGTGTCGATAAGATACCGTAGACTGCAGAGACAGCTAGCAGAAGATGAATAGTACTTCAAATTGAACGTACGGATGTGAAGTAGAAATATACTAGTTTATATCAAAGTTTAAGTGGACTCTTTAAGTGGCCTTTCCACTAGTGCGTGTTTTTGTGAGAAAGGTGACGTCACATACCCGGGCGAGGAGGAGTATACACTGAAGATGGATCGCCCCGAACCAGCTTGCCAGGCTTTACAGCTTCTACATAAATTAATTATCTTCATAACCTACTACGTTTTCAGCAATTGTTCATTTTTTTAAAAGTTTCTTGACATCCGTTTTTGTCGTGAACAATTCTGATTGGCTGATACCGTCAAACATCAAAGAAATTTTGGAACTGGTCCAATCTTAAAAATGTTTGATGAGAACTCAAGCATCGAACTTTCTCAGAGAGATGTGGCCAAACTTATTGGAAGCAGTTTGACGGAAAAAAATTGACAGTGTGACAGGGGCTTAAGCAAGGGTTTTCCACAGACCGCTGTTTGACACAAACATCACGCCCCCCCCCCCCTCATCAATTAATCCATCTGTGACGTGCTCGGCGAACACGAAACCACAGAGAAAGGTAAGCATACAGATGCGAACCAGCTCGTTATACTGCGAACACTGACTTCACACGCCAGCAACACTGAACGCCGTTCACCAATCACTCAGCACACAACAGCCAATCAAACACAAGGCTCGTTTCCGGAGCTTCACATAGCCAATCAGAGAATGGTAACGCCAAAATCTAAGGAACCGCTACATAATTCCATCTGTGTGTACTTTATTTACCCTGTGACGAGGCAGTGGACAAGCAGCGGTCGCAGTGGCCGACAGTCGGCTAGCGGCGATTGTGTTCGGGCCGGTGTAGATGTTGCGCCGCAGTGACGGGTGCAGCAGCGACTCGGCGCGGCGATGCGAATGACCCAGTGCAGTGGAAGAGGGCCCCCCGGGTTCCCGCCGCTCATTGAGGACGACATTCGCCGCCAATGACCGCACGGGCCGGCCGCCGAGACGGAATTAGCCCTGTCGGCTCGAGGCTCTCTGCGGCGGGGGGCTGGTGCTTGCCCCGCTTGAATGAATGCCTGCTCGTCAGCCCCCTGCAAGGACACGTGTGCGCCCTTACACCCTGCGCCCGCAAGGGCGCGCTCCGCCTACCTGCCTTCCCTCGTCGATACTGCAAGCAGGCGCACGCGCAACCTTCTGCCCACGGCCCGCCTCCGTCACGACGTCCTCCTTTGCATGCCGGCTTGTGAAATGCGGGGCGAGTGGTCCTGTCTTAGCATTGCCGACACAGGCAATGTTTGCACCCGGTGTCAGGTAACCAACCTGAGTCCACATAGGGGAGATCGGGCTAGTTGTCACAAAATTCATTTTTAATTTTTTTTTCTTTTAACATGGCGCAACTTTATCACAAATACTATTTTTTATAATTTATTGCATACTGTCTGTCACATAATATTTTTTTTTTTTACAATTAAATACCACAGTGTTAAAATACAGTTATTCGCTTTCAAAATCAAGTTGTGACAACTTACCCCATCGTCGGGGCAAGTTGTCACTTAAGATGGGGCTAGTTGTCACATACAAAACATACAAACGTACATAGTATAAACTAAAACATCTTAATTGCCACACAATTCCTAAGTTATACAAAACTTTAAAAACTATATAGGAAGGAAGAGCTTGTGAAAAAAGCAATTAAGGCTTCCATAGGAATTTAAGGTGGACACAGCTAGCACGAATACAACTTGTTAATTTGTCTTGTGACATGGAAGCTACTGTTCTGCAGACACTAAACAAATCTCGTTTAAACTTTGATAACTAAACGCACAAATCTTAAACTATAGTTTAGTCTGAAGAATCAGAGTCACAGTTCTGGCAAATGAAATAAAACAGCTCTGATCCAATTTTCTGTGTGCGCTTTTCATGAGAACATGAGTGACACTGAACACACCTCACCCATTCTTCTCCTGGAATGTTCAGTCCAAACGCTTCTTCACACACTAAACACAATGTGTCTTCAACTTCAGATGATGCATACGGCTGAGTAGAGCTTTCAGGCCTTTTCTCTGGATTTAAAGACTTGTTCTTTCCACGAAGATCTAAATGCGAAACTTTTATTCTCCCTTTCTCTGCAGCTAATGCACCTTTTACTGGCATGTCTCTCAGGATAGCCGATTTTCTTGTTTTCCTTTTGGGGGCAATCTCTTTTCTTTCGGGAGCCTCGGGAAACGGTCTGATGTCTTGTGGTGAAACATGGGGAGTAGAAAATTTCGTGCTTAAATTCTGCTGTTGACTTATAGGAGCATCGGTAGAAGGATGCAAATCAGAACTGTCTTTTTGTAATGTAAGAACAGATGAAGAAGGATCTGGTCTGTCTTTCACATAGCTTGGTAGAAAGTCTACGTAAAAAAAAAAGTTTGGATTAAGAGGGCAGATTTTGTAGCTCTTAGTTATAAATCGGAGGGTAGTGTTTCTCTACCCATTTCCCGTTTGTATGTCCTCACCATCTGCAAAGCTAAATACGTTGCTTGGTGATGTATATATTATTTTCTATAAAATAAACTTTATAATTACAATATTTTCCTATTAAATGATGATTATGTTAAGTTGGCCTATATACATTATATTATCATTACGAATGCAAGCTCACCCTACTGATATAAACATCAAACAGATCTAGACTACGCGAAACCTTGCTTTGGGCATTGTTGCCGACACAGCATTCGGTAGCTCGTGCTATTTAAATAAATACGCCACCGTTTCCATTTATTTTCGTAGTTCGACTAAACAATAAAACTATACTGAAGTACATTACCCTAGTACCTTTATTTCTTTCCTTTTAGAGGAAAAAAAGAGGGTGAATTTTATAGTGAAATCACGAGCTTTATTTAAGTATATGAGCACCAAGACAGAAATAGGTGGTTCGGAGTACATCTTTTTATGAGGTCGTATGTTTACATTTTTGCCCATAATTAGGCTATCTCAGTCGAAACTTAGATATTTCAAACACAGAAAGTATTTATTTTCTACACAATTGCGGATAAAAATTTTCTCCGAGGTATACAGGGCATGTTGTCATAGTGACAACTAACCCCGCGTTTTTTGTGACAACGTACCCCACAGTGTCACATATCACTTGTTATTCGCAGCTTTCTACAAAAATGTTAGACATGAAAGTTGAGCTACGCGTTTTTAAAGCTAAAATTACGCAAAATACGATAATGTAATATAATATCTTACAGTTTTGCAGCAAAGTTGTCAGACTCACACACGAAACATGCACAGTCTTTTTACTAATACACTACTAATCCAAACAAATGTCCCTTCTGAAGTAGCTAGAGCAGTGAGTGGCAAGTTTTTCATATTTTGCCCGTTAGATGGTGACTCTTGTTACTTCCGCACAAGACTTCATAGATAAAACCATTCAGAAACGATAGAATTTACAATTTGACAACTTGCCCCTGTGACAACTAGCCCGAGTCTCCCCTATGTGCACACAGGGGGACTGACTCCACCCACGGTTGTCCCACTTGAATCTTGAGGGGTGCCCTGAGGAAGCACGGTATGGCATTGCAGTCGGCTTCTTCGTCGACGCTATCTCTTCGCACAAAAGTTACGCAAAACTTAGCAACAATTTCGACAATCTTCTCAAAAATTCGCAAATCTTCGCAGAAACTTCGCAGAACATCGCACTCTTAGCTGAGCATTCCAAAGGGCCGTACCAGCCGACCAGATCAACCGATCGAGCAGACCGACCAACCGAACAAGCTGACGATACAAACCAACCATACCAGCCTACCAAATGAACCAACTATACTACTTGACCATACGATCGGAAAATACGAATCATCCATACCAACACCTTTCTACCAACCAGGCCAACAGCCCAACAAGACCGACTGAGTATACCAACGGGCAAGACCATCCATACCAGCTAACCATACCAGCCAAACACACGAACCGACTTTAATACCAACGAACCATACGAACCGACATACCAGCTAGCCATTTAATCTGACATGCCACCCAGCCATACGAACGGACCATACGAACCACCCATACAGACCAACCATATAAGCCAACCATGTGAACAAGTGATATTAAACAACCATGTGAACCCATCATACTAGCCAGCTATACGAACCAACCATACCAGACAACCAGGCGAACCAACCATACGAGCCAACTATACAAGCCAACAATATCAGCTAGAAATGAATAAACCATGCCAGCCAACCATACCACCAAACCATACTAACTGGCTATATAAAATAACTATTCTAGTCACCAGCCTAACGACCATCAAGATCAGCCAACCATAACTGGTGTTGCCGACCAGTTATACAGATTTTACTGCCCGAAGGCCGGCACACCCTCCATCCTCCCACACTGCAACTGTATTTTGGTGAAGAAGGTAGTGCACTGCACTTCTCTTCTGTTATTGGTGCCTTCTGATCCTTTTATTCTCACTGTGTTTGCTGGACATAGTTTCCTTTTTAGCTGCCAAATTACCCCCCTCCCTCTCTACCAGGCGTTATCGAAGGCTCCTGCAATATCCAAGAATATTGCCATTACATATTTATCTTCTTATTCAATAACTGCCTTCTTCACATCATTTAGAGCGAAGTGTGTTGCTGTTCCTTTTCTGAAGCCATACTGGTTTTCGCTCAGAGTGCCATTCACTTCAAGAGCAGCTATAAACCTTCTGTTCAGTAGCTTTCCATAGATTTTGCCCAGTACTGAAAGCAACATCAGCAGTCTATAGGACTTTGGTGCTCTTCGATCTTTGTCATCACCTTTGTATAAAATTCTGATCATGCCTTTCTTCCAAGGCCGAGGGAACACTACCTCAGCCAACCAGTGGTTATAGAAGTCAAGAAGCTGCTTGTTAAAAAGGGAGTAGCATCTCTTTAACAATTTCTGTTCCGACTCCATCCATGCCTGGAGTTGTCCTGTTCTTCATACCATATATATAAGTTTGCAGAGACTAATTCCACTGACTCCTGCCGAAACCAACTCTAGCCAAATGTACTATAACAATGGGTAAGACCATATATCTTCTTCACCAGACAATGACAACCAATCTTGAAACAAGTAAACTAATACAAATCTCACTGCAAAACTCTTCGCGAAGTTAACTTTAGCTAAAACTTTGTGAAATATATGCAAATATTTGCAAAATCGTTGCAAATCATCGCAGAATCTTCGCACAACTTCGCAAATCAACTCATCCTCAGCTGACCATACCACAGGCGCATACCAGCTGACCAGACCGACTAACCATACAAGCTTACCATTACTAGCTGGCCATACCAGACGACCATACCAGCCAACAAGGCCAACCAACCAGACCAGTCAACCATACCGACCAACCATAATGGCCAATGACTGACTCCACCATAGACTCACTCATCCCAACACTCACTCATTCCAAGACTGACTCATCCCGAGACTGACTCATCCCAAGACTGACTCATCCCAAGACTGACTCCAACCAAGATTGACTCCACCCAAAATTGACTCCATCAAAGACTGACTACTTGCTCGAATGACTCCACCCAAGACTGGCCTCGCCCAAGACTGATTCCTGCCGAGACCAACTCCTGCCAAACTGACTAGAACAATGAACAATATCAACTAACAAGACCAATCGTCCATACCAATCATCCATGTGAACATATGATAAATAAAATTGAGCAGGAGCTCAAATGTTGAGAAATGTAAGCAGGTACTCACTTTCTTATTAATAAAACAGGGCATGCTCACTGACTTAACTGAGCACCTGCTCACAGTCAAGCGGCAGTTTATATTTATACCAAATTGAGGACGTTCTTACCTTCATTCATACGACCTCATATGTGCTTGAAAATGAAGTATGTGTCTGATGGTGCGAAATTTAGTAGGCTTACTGAGCATATTTCTATATGCCCAACTTATTCGATTATCCTATCATTAGATGGAAAAGAACAGTGCGGCTTTTATGACAAAACTTTTTGTAATAACTGATGATGAGTAAAGAGAAAATGTTTGAAAGGACTACTGACCTCCGAACTTCTATGATGTTGTTAGTATTATTGGTCGAAATGGTCTCATAACATGGTCATGCCAGTTCATTGTATGATTTGTTCATCTGACTTGTATGGAATGATGATATAGTTGCCAAGTGTTTGGTTCTAATATTTTTCGCAGGAATGGTTGGTAGGTTTGTTCTGATAGTATGACTCGTGGGTATCGTCAGATGGAATGATCTGTTCGTATGGTTTGTTAGTATTAGTCGGAGTGATTGGTTTAAATATTTTGGTTCTATGGTTGATATGACTTGCTCTGTATGGTTTGTTGATTTTGCTGGTATTGTCTTATAATAAGGGCTTTGCAAATGGATTGTGTGGTGTGATATGGTGTACGAGTATTGATGGTTAGACTGTTTTCTGCTGGAACATTTTGGTGGTCTGGTGTTATAACCTATTGATATTACATTTCGTTATGACTGGTTCGCTAGCGAGGGTATACTGTATAGGGTTATGGTAATATGTGGTCATGTGGTTGCTACTACATGATGAAATGGTTTGTCAGAATAATTAACTGGATTATTTCATAGGAATGCCTGTATGGTGGTTTTGTTGTCATGGCCGGTATGAAGGGAACTGTTTAGTATAGCCGATATGGCCTAGTGGAATGGACTGTAGGTAGTGACTGATGTTATGGCCTGGTCATATAGTCGGGGTATCACATGATAGAATATTTTGCCCTGCACAGTCCGTAGGAATAGCTGGTTTTCATCATTTTGGTAGTAACTATGATATTACATCAAATATATGAGTTAGTTTTAAACATTTTTTCCTTAAGTTGTTAGAGGTTCGGGTTATACAGTTGGTTGATAAGGTATTAATTATGGTTGGGCGGTAGGGAGTGCTGGTCGGCATATTTAATAAATATTATGGTGTTAGGGGTGAGGATTCCATTTCTAGCAAATGAAACACTGTCTTAATAGGCTGCAGAAAATTAATAGATAATTTAATATTGGTAATATTATTTTAAATTATGGTAAAGTTATGACAGTGTTGAAAATTTATATAATGGCGAGACTATGCATAACCTTGTCGCTGTCAGTTTACTCGGAGTGATAGTTTCAAAGACAATCTAAAATTTGCAGCATTGTTCCAATGCAACTACAACTGCAACCACAACCATCGTATGCCCTGCACTCAATGTATGATATACAACAAGCAGAAGAAAACTGTATTCAGATCATTCAGCAGGACATTCTTCTTCCTGTGCGAGTTAGTATGACAGATACCAATATGGCTCGCGAATTGCAACATGGTTCCCTGCTGCCAACACCATTCGTGGTATTATTACAGGATCTTCGAATTGTGGTAAGACATGTGTGATGTTAAGCTTAATTGAAGAGCCGAATGGTCTTGTAATGTGTACTTGTACTCTAAATACCTCAAGCAGCCGGGATTCCGACATCTGGCATGCATACTACGAGCTGTAGATGGTATAGGATTTTTTTTTCATTGGGTGATAACAATGGAGTAATGCCTCCAGCTGAAACTTTTCTGGATATTGTAATTAATATTGATGATGTAGCATGTGAGAAGCAGAAAATCATACAACAATATTTTTGTATGGGTAGACATATTGCGGTGTTCTATCAGTGTTAAATGTTGTTTCGATTACAGGGTTATTTAGGGCATTTTAAAAAATACTTCCTGACTGACTGAATGGTTGATAAACTTTTCGTTCGGTTGCATGGTAGGCACAGCTACTTTGTTGATATGGTACGACCTGATCATATGTTCGGGGTTGGCTTGATGGTATGAAAAGTGTCGCTTCAACGGTGTGGTTCAGAATGGTTTAAATACATGATTAGTTTATGTAAGTGGAATGGTTTTATGGAATGATTAGTGCGAGAAGGTTAAAGTGCTTGGCTGGCATGGTTAGTTAGTATGATTGAATGGTATAAGATGGTATGGTATCTGAGAACTAAGTCTGTATGGGTGTTATAGATGGTTAATTTGATGGTATGGATGTTATGATAGCTTACTTGGAATTTATGATTGAAATATTTTGTTGTTTACTCAGATGGATATATGTATAACTGGTGAAGTTAGATTAAATTATAGTTGATATGGTAGTCACTATATTTAACTGTTATGATTGATCAGTATGACTGAGGTCGGTGTTTTATCTGCTCTGTATCGTTAATAGCATAACTGAGGTATGCTTGGGTTAGAGCAGATGATGTATTTGGTTTGGATGCTAGTAGTAGAAAAAGGGGGACTTTTCACAAGGGTGTGTGATATCGGAGCGCTAGAGCGGGTGCCGCCATGTTGTGGTGTCATCCGTCCACGAAATTTTTTCCCTTTTACCCTCAAAATTTTCCTTTCTCCCTCAAAATAAGTTAAATTTCCCTAAAAATGTCATTTTTTCCCCTAAAAATGCTCCTCCCCTCCCCGCTAAAATGTTTCCTTTTTTCTATTTGCAAAAAAAGGAAACCCAGAAATTTCCTCATTTTCTTGGAGCAGGCGAGGCGAATCAGCGACCCAGGTGACCTTGGGCTAGGGCAAGCGGACCGGTCAGGAACTTAGACCATTGACCTTTACATTTGACCTAAAAAATGCAAGAAAATTCCAAAAATTTCGCAAAAAAAAGATTAAAATGTATTTAGAAATTATAAAAAATATGTATTAATAAAAAATTATTTAAAGATGATTAAAGGTTTTTGTAAAAAACTTAACTTTCCGGAGGTCACCTCACACATACCCATGCTGCCATCTTCGTAGATGCAACTGACAACCATCTTTGTAGGTGACCGCCATCTTGACAGGGGACCACCATCTTGGTAGGTGACCACCATCTTGTAGTTCATCCATTCACCATATTGGAAGCTAGTGCCCCATAACCATTAACATTAACTTTGACCTCATGAACTTGAATTACCCTGAAAACAAAAAACTCGAAAAAAATACATAACAGTCAACAAGCATATTACATTACTAACTATTACCGCCATGTTATATGCAGACTACCTTGACCCCGTGACCTCGAATGACCTTGAAAAAAAGTTCGAGAAAAATACATAAAAGTCAACAAGCATATTACATTATAAACGACTACCACCATATTAGATGCAGACTACCTCGACCTTGACTCCATGACTATGAATGACCTTGAAAACAAAAACTCGAGAAAATACATAAAAGTCAGCAAGCATATTACATTGCAGATTACCACTCCCATATAAGGTGCAGACTATGTCGACCTTGCCCCATGACCTTGAATTACCTTGAAAACAAAAAGTCGAGAAAAAATGCACAAAAGTCATCAAGCATATTGCATTACTAACAACTACTATCATATAAGTTGTAGACTGCCTCGATCTTGACCCCATGACCTAGATTGACCTTGAACTAATAATTCGAGAAGAATACATACAAATCAGCAAGCATAATATGTCACAGACTACTACCACCATATTCTATGTAGGTAACCTTGACCCTAAGACCTTAGATGACCTTGAAAATTAAAACCTGATGAAAAAAGTTGTACATTTTCCACTCGCTCATAGGCCATACACTAACACATACTCCTACGCACGCACCTACACACACCACAGTTAGCACCATACTTAGCACCACATTCACCACACTTGACACTGCATGCACTGCAATCAGCACTGCACACACAGCAATCAGCACTGCATGTACCACAATCAGCACTACATGCACCACAATCAGCACTGCATGCACCATAATCAGCACCGCAATCAGCCAGTACCACCTTTAGCACCACAATCACAAAGTGGCACCGCAATCAGCACCACAATCACAATATTTCCATCAATCTTTAGCAATCCTCCACCTCAATTTCAATATTTCTATCAATCTTTAGCAATCATCCACCTCAATCACAATCTTTCCATCAGTCTTTAGCAATTCATGGGTTTGTCATCTCCCTTTTTATTTTCTACTTGTGTTCCAGACATGTCTCATTAATCGAGGTTTTCCTTCCCATATTCACAGATTACTCGTGACTGGAAAAATAATTTCATCAAACGTTGCGTATTTATTTTCCAATTGCCATTTGAATTTTCAGAGAAGTCCATGTGGTGCTGATTGTGGTGTGTGTGGTACGTGCAGTGTTTGGGGTGGTAAGTATGGTGCTAAGTGTGGCGTGTGTGTAGGCGTATGTGTTGGTGTGTGTGTTGGTGTATGTGTTGGTGTTTGGCATATGAGCGAGTGGAGAATGTACTTTTTTTTTTCGTCGGGTTTTAATTGCCAAGGCTATATAAGGTCATGTGGGTCAAGATCAAGGTTACCTACATCAAATTTGATGGTGGTAGTCTCTAATGTATTATGCTTGCTGACTTTTGTGTATTTTTTCTGGAGTTTGTGTTTTCAAAGCGACTCAAGGACATGGGGTCAAGGTAGAGGTAGTCTGCATATAATATAGTGGCAGTAGTTAATAATGTAATATACTTGCTGATTTTCATGTATTTTTCTCGAGTTTTATTATCAAGGTCGTTCAATATCATGGGGTCAAGGTCGAGGTAGCCTGCATCTAATATGGTGGTGGTGGTCTAATGTAAGATGATTACTGAATTTTATGTATTTTTTCGATTTTTTAGGTAATTCAAGGTCATGGGGTCAAGGTCGCAGGTAGTCCGCATCTGATATGGTGGTAGTATTTAGTGATGTATTATGCTTGTTGACTTATGTATTTTTTCTCGATTTTTGTTTTCAAGGTGATTCAAGGTCATGGGATCAAGGTTGAGGTAGTCTGCATCTAATATAGTAATATTTTAGTAATGTAATATGCTTGTGAACTTTTATGTATTTTTTCTATTTTTTTTTGTTTTCAATGTTTTTTTAAGGTCATGGGGCCAAGGTTGAGGTAGTTTGCATCTAATAGGTATTAGTAGTTTGTAATGTATTATGCTTGTTGACTTTTATGTATTTTTTCTCGCGTTTTTGTTTTCAAGATCATGTAAGGTCATGGGGTAAATGCCATTCACCTCATATATGGTGGCAGTAGTTATTAATGTATTATGCTTGTTGACTTTTATGTATTTTTTCTTGAGTTTTTGTTTTCGGGGTAATGGGGTCAAGTTTACAGGTCAGGGTAGAAGGTCAAAGTCAAGGTTGAAGGTTATGGGGCACTAGTTTCCAAGAGGGTGGATGGGTGATGGCTACCAATATGGCAGTTGCCTACCTAGATGGTGGCCCCCTACCAAGATGGGGGTTACCTACAAAGATGATCGTAGATTGCACCCACCAAGATAGCAGAATGGGTATGGGTGAGGGGTGACCTCCGGGAAGTTAAGTTTTTTAAATAATATTTAATAATTTTTTTTGATAATTTTAAAATTTGTTTGGGAATTCTTTGAAATTGTTTTAATGTTCGTTTTCGATTTTTAAAGTCAAAGGTCAAGGTCTATGGTCTAAGGTCCTGACTGATCTGCTTGCTCTGACCCAAGTGCACCTGAGTCGCTGATCCACCTCGCCTGCTCCAGGAAAATTGGGAAATTTCTGGGGGTGGGGCTTTGTTAGGGAAGTTTAGTTGATTTTGAGAGAAAAAGGGGAATATTGAGGATAAAGGGAAACAAGATGGCGGACCGATGACATAACACAGTGGCCTCCGCTCCGATGCTCTGATGCCCTATGCTGTTGTGCCAAAGTCCCCGTTTCCCGACTACTGATGCTATGGTTTTTCAGTATGAGTGTCAGTGCTTGGTTTTATGTTGATATGGTCGGTATGGTTATCTGGTATGATAATCGCTGTGATTTGTAGATATATTCAGATGATGTGTTGGTAAGCTACAGTTATAGGCTGGTCTTAACTGTATAGTTGCTCGAGCTATGATGGATGGTATGATTGGTGTGGTGGGTGTTATTGTTGATTTGTACAACTGAGTATTTTCTTATGTTATAGGAGATGATATGGTTGGTTGGCCTGGAATCGCATGGTAATGATAGTTTGAAAGATGGTAGGGATGTTTGTGTTATGGGTTCGTCTGTATTGTAAAGTTGCTCGGTACACTTAGGTTATGATGGATGGTATGGCTGTTATGTTGTGTGGCATGGTTTCCAGTATATTTGTCTGGTGATTGGGGGTGTATGTCAAAATGGAATGGATAGTATGTGTGTGTTGGTGTCTGCTGTAATGTTAAGGCATGCTACAGTTAAAGTGATTGGAATGGATGGTCAGTGCATTTGGCTGGTGTCAGTCTGTATGGGAAGAAGTTGATTGTGTCGCAGTGTTTGAAATTGCTTCATTTGGAATAGGTGGTGTATATTTTAGATTTATTGGGTGATATAGTGACTAGTATATTTTGTATAGTGTCGATTGGCAGAGCAGATGTAATGGACGTTAGGTTATGGGTTGGTCTGTCCTGTATGGTTGCTTGGTACACTTGAATTGTGGTGGATTATATAGATGGTAAGCTGATAGAGTACGATATAATGGAATCCAAGATGGTAGATACCAGGGTGGAATGATAGAGCATGAGAAAATGAGATTCAAGATGGTGGTTCGAAGGGAGTGGAACACAAGCGATAGAATGAGTAATCAGAGTGTGACTAAGGTGAAAATAAATGACATAGCATTATGTAATGACGGCTGACATCAGAGTGGAATGACAGAGCATAATTTCAAGGTGGAGGGAGTTAATGCCACTAAAGTGAAACGCAAGAGGATCATAAAATAGGGATGGAATGATAGAGCACGGTAAAATTAAATTCAAGATGGCGGGATGGAGCAAATACGACTAAGATCGAACGAATTTGAACAGGTGGGATACAATATGGTGGACAGAAACAATATGGCAGACAAGATGGTCGCCGGAAACAAGATTGTGGACAATATGGCGGCCGGAAACAATGGCGCCTAGAAACAAGTTGGCGGTGATGACGTCAAAGGTCAAAAGTCATGGAGCCGGACCTTGGACCCTGTTTCAGAATCCCCATTTTCCTGTACTCTGTGTTACCAGTAATTTTCATTTGGAGGGAATATTCATTTCCAATCTAATATCAGTTCGTACTAGGTGTATCACTTTCACTGTAAGTCACTGTATGACATCCGCATTCTTTGAAGACATAGGAGAAGAAATATTACGTCGCCTGCAATTTTCATAAGGTTCTCTGCAACGTAGTATTACTTCAGCGACACTCGAAATGTAAATTACTCAAATGAACAGGTTAAATTGCTATTATTCTACTGAAGGAAGAAAATTTAATTTGGGCACTGTCAACTCGGCGTTATAGTGGCAAAGAGCCGGCCAGTAATGAACGATCTAAAGTGTAGTAAGCGTGTATCACGGGTCGTGTAAACCAAAAGACAGTTAAAAATTGAAATAAAGTGACCAACAAAACTCCTGGTCATGCAGTCGCGAATATAGACAACTCACTTCTAGCTTGACTGGATGGAAATTTTGGAACATTCGCAATTACGGTCCAAAAATCTCCATCCAGTCATTCACCCCCATTGCACTATTCATTCAAAGATCACATCACTTCTAGCTTGTCGTAATTGTTAGTAAATCGCTACCGCACGTAAAGTGTTAATTTAATTCCCCTGGATTTCATTAGCTGTGTATACAATAAATGTTTTTTAGCAGTGTATGCAATAATTGTTTTTCGAAAACATGGAAACAATCATAACTTTATGGAATTTTCGCGTCCCATAACAGCAAAATGTGTGTAACTTAACTGCCGATTGTAATACACTTATTCTATAGTCCTACAACTCTGCCAAATCTCTAGACAACTCGTTCCCCTGTACCTCTGAGGGTACAACCGATACCGAAACTACTTGCTCTTTAATATAATCATTTCATCGTTAGATTACGCACAGCTGTTCGGAATACTCGGTAATGATAATAAAAAAAAACAGGTTAATCTTGACATTTTTACTTCGACCACCTTTTTGGACTTAAATTGCCTACTTAACATCATACAATTTTGGAGAACACGTTTGTGGTTCTGTTTCCCCCAACCTATTTCTCAATCTACCTTAGCTCTTAAACGCTCTTTAAAAGCTTGCACTAATGTGTTCCGTCATATTTGCTTTTTTTACTTTGTATGTAGGCGATTATTCATTGCCCGTAACACGACTTTTTCCACATGTTACCATAATATTGCTTTTTTAAAAATAAGGTAGATTTCATGAAAAGTGTTTGTGAATACTACCTCTTTGTTTTAAAATTTAGGTGGCAACTTTTTTTACGGCATAAGTATCGAATAAACTCGGGAATTTTATCGCTATACTCTATTCACGTCATGGATTGCAGCATGAGGTCGCACACTTTACTAGTTAGTACTTTTTATGCAGTTTTATACGGCGAATGCGTTTACGACCCGTGCACAAATGACAACCTTACTCGTGTGTGTTGGGTGCTCGTGTCAAGCTTTGGTGTCGCTCGTGTGGGTGACATGTCGCTACTTCTCGTTGACAGCAGTGTTTAGGCTTCATCTTCGAATGAGTGTACTGTGTTTCGCCAAATTTGTCCACCGTGGCGTCTGCAACATACATAAAGGCTCACTAGCAGATGATATTTCTTTGTAACACCTCGCATTGTCAGAGACGTGAAACTTATACGTGAGCAATGATGTGACAAGTGCCGCTTGGCATATACGATATTGAAGAAATACTTAAAACCTGCAAAATATTCATTAGGCAGAAACTTCTCACAGAAGCGATCTATAGGTAGCACTTATAAAAAGATACAGTCCTAATTTGAATTTATTTTTTACTTCATACGTTAGTTTTACTATTGTATATCTTAGTATTTACTTGAATATACTGTTTTGTCACGAGTGCGAAACAAATGATAAACGACTGTGTACTAACTGACAACTTCTTACTTCTTAAACATCCATGCATGAATCTCGCTCTCGTAATACCTGTGCGTAAAGGTGGCTCACTTTTAATCGAGCACTACTGAACTCAGCCTTTAAAACATGTCACTGCCCCCAACCGCACATATTTCAACAGGCACACTGACGGGAATGCACTCCAGTAAAGTTGGGAAAGTAGTTACATGTTTTAACGTTGAATTAAAAGTATTATATGCTGTTAACGGTAAAAAAGAGCATTTTTCAAAGCCCTGCTTACGATCTGCTTGTATGCACGTAGTGTATTCTTCCACCTAATGTAAAATTAACATTGATATGGACCTCATAACTTTATTCATGCGTCGGTCAAGTGAAACTGAGAAATTATTAGAAAAGTAAATATTTTAAAAATCTGCTAATTTTTACACTTCGATGCTTAAAAAAAAACAGAAGCAGAAGTAATCATCCAAGTTATCACAAATGGTTACCTAACACTTTTTATTCGACGTTAAGACACGGAATTACTTCCCATCCATGCAGCACATTGGATATAGTAAGACCTAAAGTTTGAGTGCAGAATGAAGTTATGTTTTCATGTGTTGTATGTGTGTGAGATTACATAATGTACATTAGAGATAAATATCTTGTGGATTTAGCGAAGAAAATATCTACCAGTGAAAATCAATCTCAGGGTAAGGGTGGAATTATGTCATTTAAACATGTTAAAGTTTGTGCGCGGCATAGTACCTTTTGTAAAGTAAACTGTAAAACCGTGTCCACAATAAGCTTGGTCTGCAGTCTACTTCACGCCAGAAAACGTATTATATTCGAGCGATAATGTGAACGTCATAATTGCGATGACCGAAGTTTGGCTTTAAGAAACTAGCAACAAAAAGCAGTAGATTGATTACATTTAACATTATTTAACGTATTCAGTTGTTATATTTCTAGGTTACATTTAGGATGTTATGCAAGTAACGACATCACATTGTAATTACTAATTCATGTATTGCATTAAATAGTTAAACAACAATTTTTTTTTATTCACAATTCCTGTTTTTGCTTATTAATTCGGTATTTTATTCATATCCCTGTAATAAAAAAAGTTTTCCTTTATGAAACGAACACTGTCAACAGTAATTTATAATTAAAGTATGAGTTTGTATTGTTGGTATTCACTGTATGTATTTGAATGTTTACAGTGCAATGATTAAGTTTTTGGCGCGAAATAGTAAACTAGCAAGTACACAAGCAAGGGTGGTTAGTTGGTGTTCAATTACACAAATGAACCAGAGACGCAAGAACATGCGAACTTGTGAACTAAGACCAGTGACATCAGAGGGTCTGGTGCAACAATGGTAGCTCTGTATTATTGTTTTGAGTCTGAGGACCAAGCTTATTGTTGACCAGACCTAACTATGTGCTCTTTCTTACGGGCCTTGAACAGAAGATCAAAGTAACTTTCACACCAAGTAAATACCCCTGATTGAATACGAAATTTTTGACTCACATTTAAATACTATTATAAACTCAGAATTTAAAAAAATGAATATTATTTTCAATAAATTAAAAACCATCTGAAAATGTCATTTTTATGGTGGACAGTCTATAAGTCTACCAGTGTTAATTGTAATTCGTATTACTTTAGTACGCTCTTTTGTTGTAATGCCATTCTATGTGCTATGGTGTAGTACTCATTCGTGGAATTCCCTTAAATGAATTAGAACAAAATTATTTCAGCTGTTATGAAAAATTAAACTGACCTGAAATTCGTATTTTTAGTTTCACATGTAGTACTTTGTATTTTGCTGAAAAGTGTTTTTTTGTGCTATCAATAATGATGTTTTATTAATTTCACAAATTTACATTATTAATTGGTTTTGACACTAGTTAACAACTGAATTACAACAAAAACCAGTCGTATAGCCATGGATTATTGAAGAATACTTTTATCAGAGTAATCTCTATCAAATTCTGTTAATATTATCATTTATTTCAGATGAAACATTTGAAGAAAGTAATACAAGCACTGTTGATACAGGATCTCATTGCTCGTCACCTCTTTCTTCAGAACAATGTGCTATAAGTGATATTATTACTACTAAAGTTATCTGGGACCAATCACAGAATCTTGGAGAAGACATATTTCAGAATGATGGTTGTTAAGATGATAGTATAGAAGAGATCAATCAATTACAGCATACAGTAGGCAGTAAAGAAGTAAGTGAACAGCCACCGACCGAAGAAGGAAGCAAAGAAGAGGGTGAAAAGTTGCGGGATGGAGAAAAATACACAAAAGAGGGCAAAGAAGTTCAGAACAGAGAAGAAAGCATAGAAGAGAGTGAAACATTGCAATATGGAGATAATGAGAGCAGGCAGAGAAAGAACAAGGTTATTGTTGATACAAAGCATAGGAAGCCAGATAGGAAAATTAATACCATCAAATTTCACAACATCCAGAAATACAAGTGACAATTCGCCCCAGTATGAAGATAATGAAGACGAGTTTTGGAATGACACAGACTGGGAACCCGACAGCGAAGAAGAGAGTGAAAAATCATGTGATGAAGAAAAGAGAAATACAAAGAAAAGTAGGAAGAATGCTAAAAACCACGATAAGAAATCCAGTGTAACCAAATAAGTAAATTTGACCACTGAAACTTCACAAAAATGTCATGTTGACGGAAGCTTACTAGTAACTCAAGATAAAATTCCCGAAAATCATCCTGTACAGACCATAAGTCCCTGTAACTCAGCCAAAAAAAAAATACATATATGTATGTATGTATGTATATTATAGCTACTAAGAAAACAAGCCCTGGTAGAAAGAGGTGTGTTAATATGACTGAATGGGAAACAGTTAAAGGAAAAAAACTAAGAAACTCAGGACAAGATCATGTTAGCACAACTACAAAACAAGTAGTACCTGAAAAAAAGATTCAACCAGGATGTGGATCAAATTGTAGGTTTAAATGTCATGAGAAACTATCGGAGGAAGACAGGCTTCACATTTTTAACAGATTTTGGAATCTTGGAGACCATACAAGACATTGGAATTTCATAGTTAGGAATACTTTCAAGGAAAAGACAAAGCGTGTCTCTATAGTGAGAAAATCTAGGGGGGGTTCTTCAGTGGTCTATACACTAAGCAAAGGTGATGCCCGTATTAAAGTTTGCAAGAAAATGTTCCTTGCCACTCTTGACATAACTGATATGTGGGTAAGAACAGCGTTAAAAAAACTAACTGATTCTGAAAATGTCACTCTTTCACCTGATAAGAGGGGCAAACATTTGGACCGTGGACGCCAAGTCATACCCGAGGCAGTGAAAGAGAATGCGAAGGAACACATAAATTCATTTCCTGTTGTGGATTCACACTACAATAGAGAAAATAGTAACAGGAAATACCCGGAAGAAGGTTTGTCAATCAGTAAAATTTACAACATGTACACTGAGTGGGAAAAGGACAGTTCAGGCGTCCATGCAACATTGATGCAATATAGGGATATCTTCAACAATGACCTTGGGATTTATTCTCCTAAGAAAGACCAGTGCGCTGTATGCAGTGCATATTATTCAATGTGCTGGCTAAAGAGTTTGAGGTACACATGAAAAATAAGGATTTAGTCCGAGAAATGAAAAACGAAGACAAAACAAGAGCCCAGTGTGCAAGTTCATTGTGTGTGGCTACGTTCGACCTTCAGAAAATGTTAACGATCCTACAGTCCGAAGTGAGCCTCTTCTATTACAAGAGAAAATATGCTTGCTACAACTTTTCTGTATTCGATATTGGAAAGTCACCAGGCTACAGCTACTTTTAGCATGAACAAATTGGGAAGAGAGGTGCTAATGAAATTTCAAGCTTTATCATGAACTTCATTAAGTTTAAGAGTTGAAGAATGCATTACCGAGTTCATATTCTACTCAGATAACAGTGACAGACAAAACCGCAATAGGATTTTGTATACAGCGTACTCATTGATGTCTGAAACTCTACACATTTGTATCACTCGCAAATTTTTGGAGAAAGGGCACATGCAAAATGAAGGGGATTCGATGCATGCCCTCATTGAAAGGAGGAGAACAGGACAAACTATTTACGTCCCTGATCAGTGGCTTATGCTGATACGTATGGCAAAAACAAAGGACGAACCACAGTGTTGAATGAAATTTCTCAGAAGGACATCAAGAATTGGGTTTCGACAACCGCAAGTGGGCAGTAAGCGAAAATAAATAGCGCATACATTGGAACAAAGTTAAACAGATCCGTATGGAGAGAGAGAATACCACCACACTTTACATCAGGTATGACCACAGAGGTGAAGAGGTGTCTCTTAATCTATACCAGAAACGCCGAGGAAATCCAAGATCAATACACAATCTGGAGCTTAGCTATGCATACGAAGAACTGCTGCCAGTAACTGCAGAAAAGAAAAAGGATCTCATGTCTTTGTGTGCGCATGGGCTAATCCCAGAAGTATACGTACGTTTTTATGAGACTATGAAGGTGGGTGTAGCCAAACCAATAAATAAGTCAAGGTGAAATAAGCAGCGACGAGGACATGTAATAATAAAACTTTTCACTGTTCAATATTTTGGGGAATACAAATTAAAACGTGTCAGTGATGTGCGAAAATCAGAGACTCTTCAATAAAAACATTCTCAAGCAAAGTGTATGTTTGAAAAAAACTTTTCAATTTTTGGGGCAAAACAAATGGAATAGGTGTCAGTGATGTGCAAAAATTAGAGACTAATTGATAAAAATATTATCATGCAAATAATGTAACATGTTTGAAAATGCTGTTCAGTTTGTGGGGGAAAACAAATGAAATAGGTGTCAGCGAATTGTAAAAATAAGAGATTGTTTGATAATAAATGTATCATGCACATAATGTTATACTTGAAAATATGGCGTGTCTGTAAATATTAATAAACCCCAAAAGGAGAAAATCAACATACTAAATAAACAATGTGTGTATATCCTTCTAGCCCCAACTGAGTATCTGCTGTTGCAATGCATACAGCTTTAGTGATGCGTTGGTAAATCATTATAACTGTAAATATTATTAGCGCATTAATAGTGACAGTAACTTAATACTTACTACAGTATACCGTATTACTATGTGATTCAAATTTCCCATCAATGTCAAATTAACATGAGTTAAGATGTTATCAATTTATATAGTTCCCATTAAGAACATCGTAACTTAAGTTACGATGATATTAAGTGGAGTTTTCCAATATAATAACACAGTATCTACTCAAAAAAAGGGTTGACGAACAAAATTAAAATACGAGATAGCATGGAAACAACCCTTTACCAGAGATGTTATGCTGTATCTTGTAAATACAGATGTCGAAGATCAATCCGATTTACAACAATTTTTCAAACCTTTAAACTGCTCTCCAGAAAATTTTCCATTTTGCAGTTACGATGTTCTTTAGTTGGATGGGTCGATGTGTAAGGATTATCAGATCTGCAAACAACGTACTTTTCTAATAATTTTACAGCTGCACTTAAAATGCGCTTGAATAAAGTGATTAGGACCACGTTAATTCTAATTTCACATACGGTGTAAAAATACACAATGTGCATACAAGCAGATCTTAAGCAGGGCTTTCAAAAGGGCTCAACCGTGAACATCTTATAACTGTCGTTTGCCGACGTACCACTTGCAATTGGGCGAGGAGCGAGGACAACAATTTAGTGACTTTGGAGAGAATTGTAGAACGTTTTTCTCTTCGCTTTGAGAAGTATAAATAATCCCATGTGCTGGACGTACAGAAGATTTAGTACTAGGAATGGGAACCGCAAAATGTGCCAAACTTTAAACATTAAAATTAAATTAAAATTAACAAATCTCTATTACACATAAATGTATTCAATTAAGTGGACATTCAGATACAGTAGTTATATCTCACTTTTAACATGCAACGAAAAAAAATATCGGTAAAACAAATTGCATTTTACTTTTAGTCGCCCATAGAAATGAATATTTTGGTAAATATGTGCTATGGGAAAAATGAATATGACGCAAATTGTTATAGTCTGATATCCTGATACTAAGAGAGATGAAATTCCCCGTATCTCACATCAAGAAGTTCAACCATGACAAGTAGGGACGTCTGTTTCCAGTGTTTATTTTGCTTGGCTATATTTACCGAGGTACATTGTCTGGAAATTTTTCTCTTGATTTGGTTCATTAGTTTGAGTCCCTTGATTGATGAACTCTGGCGTTTACCAAGAAATTTAGGACAATAACATGCTTCCCACACAATGTATGGAAACAGTTTGAAATAAGACCCTTTCCTTTATCAGCATGATAATGCGTCTTTCTATAAAGGAAGGTCAGATACATAGATGTTTGGAGACAAGAAAGTGCTATTGCTTAACTGGTCTGTCAAAGCTCCGACGTGAATGCAATAGAGCATCTTTAGGATGCGCTGGAGTCTTTTGTTTGCCAAATTCCGTTGACCAACAGAGGAAACGTCAACAATAAACCATTGTACAGGAAGATTGGGAACAAATTCCATCAGCTGCGCACCAGAACTTAGTAAAGAGAGTACGAGAGAGTACTCAGAAGTACAGGGTCATCGAGAAATAATGGTACAATTTTAAAAAATCACAGCTTCGAAACTATTTGAACGATTTGGTTGGTTCTTGTACCAAAATTAACAGGAAGAATAAAAGTTTTGCTTACCTTGAAATGTTTCTATGTACGCTCAATTTGTAGCTCTGCATATGTCCAGGTGATCTTCGACCTCCATTCACATATTCTGGAGCACTGGCGGCTAATTGTCTCATTGGCATCAGTTATTCTCTGATGCAAATGCTTCAGATCTCGAATCTTCATAGCATAGACAATGCTCTCGAGATATCCCCAAAAGAAAAAGTCAAGAGGAGTATGATCGGGGCTTCTCTCCGTGTCCTTTTCTTTTAATATGAAAGCAGTGAATGGAAAACGTTTGGGCCGATTTTCTGGCATAATTTCATGCCTGAATTGAATCTCGTAGGCATGTAATTTCAAACGTTTATGAAGAACATTTTGCTCGGTTGTTTTCAGAATGCCAAGCTCCAAACTGTGGAAGGAAATTGACTTTTTTGGGCTGTGCAAACAAGATAGCCTAAGCTGTTCCACCGTTTCTTCCGACGTTCTTGGCCATCCTGGTGATTGATCTTTTTTTCTCTACAGTTCCGGTTTCGCTGTAACTTTTGATAATTACAAATATCTCTCTGTTTTAGTACACGTTGTCCCGAATACTGTTGTTTAAGATTATGTTGCTTAGTCACTACAGATTTGAACTCAGCTGTGTTTTCTGCTGTAGAGTCGACATTTCACTGGAGGGGTCGGCGCAGATGTGCGATGGCGCTCTCGTCTCTACCACAATCTCAAGGTCCGTGTGCGATTCTCTAACACCCCCTCCCCCCAAAAAAACTTTCATCCTTCGACTACAATTTGATGCAACGATCAGCTAATTGAGTTCAATAGTTTTGTCGCTATAAAGGTATGAAATTGTACCATTATTTTTCGATAACTCTGTATTTACAGTAATATGGGGCTCGCCTACTTGGCAGTGTTTGAAATACACTTTTTCCCTTGAAATGATTAAACGTTCACCCTATGTGCTGATCTAGAAAATAACAAACGCTTCAGACGAGGCAAGTTGAATGTTATCAAGGCATCACACACATTAGAAATACCTTTTCAGAGCATTCCACTATAGCCAAAAACTGACTTCTTCAAAGCTCTGTATCTCAAAGTATATGTATAAGATACATACTAAAATACCCAAGTACCCTTCAATGACCCTTGCCAGAGACTTTGCATCAATAAAATGTTGGGTCACGGCTTAACGTTCCATAGGTATATGCAGCATGGCGAGAACACTGCACTCCATTTCTGAGCCTTGTGCTTAGGGACGATGACGCATTTGATGAGCGTAACAGTGTATATCTTATCGCGCCTGCACTTCTAGGCCTCAAACGTGGAAAATAGGTTCAAGTAGGCGAGCCCATTAACAGCAAAATAAGGTATAGCATCCTCCTTACAAAGCTGGTATAATTGGAATTGACAGCAATGGTTATCGAGATACTTTTGGCTACATAGTTCACATACATACAGGGATATTTTGAACTCCAGGTAAAAATGCTGTGAAATGATTCCGTATACATGATGAAAAGTAAATTTAGTACGGCTTATTTGAAAGTCGCGATTTTCATATGGGTTTATTTAAAAATAGGCTAATTGCAAAAAAAAAACCATTGATCACACTGAAGGTGCCATCGCAGGGGCACGTTAGTGGGTGCAGGCACCGATGAGGGTGAAGCGAGGTGAGTATGGATCAGCATTGGAATGCAAGGGCGGGGAAATGGGAGATCTGCGAGAAAACTCGCTGACCAGCGGAATCGTCCGGCACGATTCCCACGCGCGAAAATCTGGGAACAACCCCGTCTGAGATCGAACCCTGTTCACGTTTGTGAAAGGCGAATGCTTTAGCCGCTGCGCCACCACGACCCCTACAGATGACGGATCCAGAGACTTTTGTGTTTGATGCTTCTGCATGGAGTGCTCGAAGTACTTCTGGCCCATTACTGTGGTGTTTGTGATTCACTCTGATAACAGAGTGAAGGTGGTAGGAATTCACTCGAGACTGATCTAGTGTTCATGCAATCTGACTAAATGTATAATCACTTTGTGTATACTATTGCAGTGCGGGCAGATTTAATTCTTAATCGATTATTGTGATAGAGTAGTGAACTCCTTCAGTTTCCATTGAGGACTGTGATTTACGGCCAGGGTCCTTAGATTCCACTAAGGGATATCTCCTTGGGTGGAGGAGGTATCCACTAGCCTGAGGTGTCGTGACGATGCCATACCATATTTATTCCATAGTAGTAACATACCATGGTACCCAAAAAAAGGACGACAGACATCTGAGCTCTGTCCAGGCGATCTGCTGAGTCCATGTGCCTCCTCCGGGCATAGACAAAATGTAGGATCTTACGCTATGTCCCTATGCAACCCTATTAACTCATGATTGGGAAGGGGCTGTGACCTTTTGGTTGGACTAACACAAAATTGGGGACCTCACTCTACAAGGTTCTTATTCAACCTAGTTTACTCTTACCAGGACAAGAGTAGCTGCTATTTGGTCGGACTGACAGATGGCACCTGGACTCGATCACTAGGTGGGACGTTAGTCTACTATCACTTGGGCCAATTTAGGTTCAAGGCAGATATATCCGTGTAAAGAAATTTCCATGTATGGCATAGGTGAGACATAGCGAGAGCGGGGTTACAGCGAGCAGTCGGCATGAGTGACTGGCATGTAATGGGCTTTAGTAAGGTACATACCGCGTTGATGGTGTGAAATCACAGGGAAATGCTACAAATGCAGAGAATGTGGCAGGGTTCGTGGGCGAGCAGGCAGCATGTAAATGGTGCACTGTTTCTGACTTAAGGTTTACGTAAAGAAACTGCCTATGGAGCCCTCCGCCCGACTATACAATGTGAAGAACTCATAAAAAAGTAGTACATACACAATAAAAATTGTCAGAAAAGTGCGAATTATGCTGTATATGAAAGAAGAATGTATATATTTTGCAATATTATACAATTTTTACTAAAATATACTTTTCAAATGTAAAAAAATAATTGATAAAAATTTTCTGTATTTCTAACAATATTTAAGCGCATTTCCATTCGGGAAACTTCGGAAAGTAGAATTTGCAAGAAAATCTTCTTGAAGAAAGATTTTCATAATATTTACTGTGATAATGTGCAATAAAATCATAGTAATAATGTATCGTATCAATTTTATAATTAACTTTATTTACGTCAGTTCAGTCATAAATGTTTGTGTCAAACGGACGCTCGTAAAAATAATTATAAAAATTATTTCCTACATTATTACAATCATAGTAAACATTATGATGGTATTCCAAGACGAAGATTTTCTTGCAAAATGGAAATGCGCTTCAATTTAAAAAAAAATACAGACTATTGTAATTGATTATTTTTTACATTTAAAAATTATATTTTAGTAAAATATTTTATAATGTTGTAAAATATATACATTCTTCTTTAATACACAGTATAAATCGCACTTTTGTGACAATTGTTATGGCGTCTGTACTATATTTTTGAGTTCTTCACATTGTATAGTCGGATGCAGCGCTCCATAGGCAGTTGCTTTACTTCAACCTTAAGGATCGCGGATAGCTAACCGACCTTTAACGAGTGTATAGCTTTCTCATGCCTGGTTGGTAATCTAGTTGACTGTGGATGCGGGAAGGGCAACCATACCCTCTATTAAAAGTGACATAATTTTTGGGAAATGAAGAAAGTTTGTTTCAAAATACAGTCGGACAAGATGTCTAAGCGACTTATATATATCGCGGGACTTCTAATCGTCACCACCCACCACAATAATTAAAATAAAGAATTAAATTAGTACTAGACTAGAGTAACGTTTATAGTGACTGCTGGTCAAAAACCGTAACGTATGGGTTCCACCCAGGTAACGAAGCGGAGGTAGAAAGTTTTTACGATATACTGATCCTTCATAGAGGCCGTTTTAATTTACAGTAACGAGCTGTATTAATATTAATGAAATATTCATTGCATTTACATCGAAGACTGTAATATAGCAAATTATAGTAACTGTAGAAGACAAAACTGTGTATTTTATGCGGTAGCGTAAATAAACCTGAATATAAAATAAATTTTCGTAGTGCAAATAAAAACAAATTAATTTCATGAGAACGTATCACAAACTTGGGCAAGCCCACGCAATTGTGTATGTTTATATATATAAATATATCTATATAAACTTACTGTACGTCGCCAGGTTCTTGATGCCGTAAAATTATTTAGATATCTACGGTATTTTAAGCTTAGGCTTCATTCGTCCACTTTTGAATCTGCTCCACGTTTCAAAATACCGTAACCCCCCGCGTAGTCTGCCGGAGTTAGTGTGCTGCGTAGGATGGACTCCCCGCCTGGCCGGAAGATCTTAAAACCTACCCGATAGAGTATAACGATGGTCGTAGGCGGGGTGGACTTGTTGCTCCGAATTGTAATACTAGGTCGGTCTGTTTCGAGTTGTCGAAGCACCATCGCAGTCAGATGGCTACCTAATACTTTTTGTTCGACGTTAAGACATGGAACTACTTTCCCTCCATCGCTGCCAGCTTTATTGAGTGCATGTCACTCTGTGCGCCCGTTAAAATATATGCAGGTAAGAGCAGTGACTTTTTTCTAGGGTTGATTTCAAAAGTGCTCACTTTATCGTGAACAGCCTATAGATACAATTGCTAGGGCGCTTCTCGCTCGTTTTGCCGACAAATATTCGCCGGCAACAACTGCATTCTCCCTCGATACTCCCGCAGTGAAGAGTGGGATGTTGGTAAGCGATAATAAATGACCTTTTCTGCTGTCATTAATAAATAAAGCTCATTTGTAACTTCATTTGCTTCCACGTCTGTCAACATAATACGCGACGATAAAGCAAGGTTACATTGTTGGCGCGGCGCAGCTTTGAGAGACTGTTACGTAATGCGCCTGCATGATTCTACCCTGCTGGGCAGTACGCCTACGTCATAATACTCCCACCGACCGTTCGCGAGGAAGGAGCGGTGCAAACCTTGTCTAACTGTGCCATTCTGAATACAACTGCAGTTTGGTTCCACCTCATCAAGCAACTACAGTGTAGAAAATATTTCAGTAAACTTCTTAAACACTGATGGGTTTTTAACCTGCACTTTGTATAGGGAATTTACAACGTAATAAAGCTGCAAATAGGGAAACGTTAGAACTTTACTATCCATTTGAAGACGATGCCGCTGGTTGGTGTTTTTTTTTCTTTCTCGGAAGTCTTCCGTTTCCCCCGCCCTTGCATTCCGATGATGCTTCATACTCACCCCACTTTACCCTTATCGGGTCTCAAGATCTCGTTATAGACTGTTCACGGTAAAGTGAGCACTTTTTGAAGCTGTTTCATCAGACATAATAACCAATAAATACGTTTCATTGTGGCCTCGGACTTTTGGTTTTGCGTATGGTGAATGTATACACGGTAGGGTTTACATAAACAAGTGGTGGAAGGATATAAATTGGTTGAAAGAAAAAAGTAACTAGGGCTTCAAAAGTGCTCACTTTACCGTGAACGGGCTGTAGAAAAAAACTCGAGTGGGGGTGAACCCAGGGCGAGGTAATACTCCCCGAGTCACGGGCTTTCCAGCCGGGACCCGTAGGTGCTCTTCATCCCCGGACATGACATGAAATAAGACACTAGGATGGAGCGGTGCTGGAATGCAAGGGCGGGGGAAACAGGAGTCCCCTGAGAAAATCCGCCAGCAAGCGGCATTGTCCAACATTATTCTCACATGCGAAAATCCGGGAATGAATCCGCCGATTATCTAACCCGGATTGCCGTGGTGGGAGGCGAGCGCCCTAGCCACTGCGCCACCGCTGCCCTAAAATCTTGAAGTTAATACTCACCCAAATCCCTCCACTCTTCACTAACATCCATTTGACTCTTTCCTAAATATCGGTGTATATAGGTTGTTCACGTTAAAATGAGCACTTTTGAAAGCCCTGCTTTAGATCTACTTGTCTGCATCTTGTGTATTATTTCACCTTATGTAAAATTAATATTGCCACGGACCTCAGCACTTTATTGATGCGTCGGTGAAGTGAAACCGCAAAATTATTAGGAAAGTAAATAACTTAAAAATCTGCTCATTTTTACACGTCTTTGCATTAAAAAAGCAGAAAGGGGAATAAATAATTTAAGTTATCACAAATGGTTACCTAACACTTTTTATTCGACATTAAGGTATGGAACTACTTTATATCCTGCGTTGCCAAGTACAGAGGTACTTAAAGGTTATCCTCACATGTAGGCTACTACGAAATACGTAAAGTCATGTTCAAGGAATGTGCAAATATGCACGTTGCAATTAAATCAACGCACAAATAAGAAACTGTTGGTTTTAAAACGAAATTATACTTTATTGAAAAGACAAAAAAAATTTAATTACAATATCGTTTCTCCATACTGTCGGGAAACCAGAACTACTTGCTGGAAAATGTTATTTTGTTGGAAACATTCTTCAGTGCATTCAGCCAGGAAAGATAGCGTATGAGACCGCAGGATGTCTTCAACTTACTATTGTGCATTCACTGACCCTCGTATTACTACCAGCGGCATACTAAGATCATATTCGATGGTTTTCCACAGCAGTACGCCTGTGAGACTTGCTTGCTAACCCCTATTGTGGCCCTCTCCTCAAGACGGATAGCCCTGTCAGAAAAATTAATCATCCTTACTGGCAAACTATCAGAGTTTGATGAGACCAAAGTCTTTGCTGCAATGACATCATCAGATAGAATGCCTTATTTCTGGGCTAGAAGGATTATGCCCAACAACCTGACAAAATTTTCCCTGATATCTGCCTCGAATAACGATTTACCTAGAAGCAGGAATTACGGTCGACTGACTACATACCTAAGGACAGGTCATAGGCGAGGATAAATCTTGTGTTGAAACTACCAATTCGGTATTGCCTGCCCGTAGTACCCTCAGTCGAGTGTCAATACAGCACCCCAGCTTATGTAACACATCAAGTCCTAAAAGTATTCCTCCTCTATTTATGCTACGTAAATATCGTCCTCTATGCTAAGGTTACCGAGCTTTAAGAGTACTCTTCTCTTGTCTCTGACTGGAGTGGACTCGCCCATTACTGTAGCTTGTTAATAGCAGAGATCCCTGCTCTCATCGGACGATCTCTGGGGGGAAGGCCCCAAAAATGTCCGGTCTTACCAACGATATAGTCGCCCCTGTGTCAACGACCATCTGACAAGAAACATTATTTTGGCCCCTCTCCACTAATATGGCATACAAGTCCTGTTTAACTGAACACACCTGCAAGAACATTGGGGCCTTCATCCAGCCATCACCGACCATATCAAGATCGGTGCTTTGAAGTTTCCCGAAGACGAAGATGTTGCACTCTCGCCTGCCTTCGCTGCCACTTGGTTGCTGCTACTGTTGCTATTGCTGCGGCTGAGGAAAGTAGACTCCCAGGTGCCCCGGGTGTCCACACAATCAACATTCAGGCCGTTTGAGAACATCCCTCCAGAGCTAGGTGTTACAGCCTCACGATATCCTGC
This sequence comes from Dryococelus australis, assembly GCA_029891345.1. Classification (NCBI taxonomy): domain Eukaryota; kingdom Metazoa; phylum Arthropoda; class Insecta; order Phasmatodea; family Phasmatidae; genus Dryococelus; species Dryococelus australis. Next base: position 71,081,407 of record CM056999.1, read on the forward strand.
CACAGCTCCTGTAGTGGTTTCCCTGGTCGTTGGACGAGGCTTCGCAGCTGGGCATGGTGGGTGAGTCGCAGGTATCGGTTGCCGAATCGCGGCTCCAAGGCCGACACCAATGTGGAGTACTCCAGTCGATGTTGTTTTGGTAGGGACAGCAGTATGCTCAATGCAGGTCCCCTCAGTACAGCCGCCAGGTGGTACGTCCGCTGCTCGTCAGTCTAGTCATTCAGAGAGGCAACAATCTTGATGAACTGGACCCCGGAATTCGCGCCATGGTGTCTGTCCATTGTAGGGAACAGTCTTTATTGTGGCGCCTTTACCCACCTCTGGCTGAGGCTTACCCACACTGCAAAACTGCTGTACCTCTCCTGCGTTGGCTGTATTAGCGACGACCTCTACCTTCTCCTCGCTACCCACATTCGTCTGCTCGGTGGGAGTCGATCCTAGCTCCTCCTCAGCCGCTGCATGTCTCCTACCGTGCTGCTGCAGGAATTCCTGCCATTCCTTCTTGAGGGCGTCCACTTCCTGTTCCACCTTACCCTCGACACTGTTCAACATCTTGTTGACAATATCCATCTTTTCCTTCATGCTGTCCATCCTTTCATTCACACTGTCAATTCTCTCGCTCACACGGTCAATCTTATTTTCCACATAGTCTATCTTTTTGTTCACTAACTCGTTTACACCTGTCTTTCGGTCCACATTCTCATCCACACAGTCTATTTTTCTATCCACATTTTCATTCACCCTGTCTATATATCTGTTCACCACTTCTCTAACACTGTCTGTTTTCTTGTCTACCAGTTCACTAACACTACTAAACTGGCTATTTACAGATTCACTAACGCTATCTATTTTACTATTTACATTTTCTTTGACACTATTTACAGATTCCCTAACATTACTAATTTCGCTATTTACATTATCTATTTTGCTGTTTATTTGACCACTTAGACTTTCGATTGAAGAGCGGAGTGCTTCCATGTATGCCGACATTTCATAGTAAGCATCCACAAATTTCTAAATATCTCTTAGGCCATTACTACAACTAAGATTATATTACAAAATTATTATACTCATTAATGTTCTACTGTAATCTTAATTACGATTTTTCTTCATAAATGAAATGTCGCCATTCCACTTGGCATCAATGTTACAATTTTTCAAAGTCAGTGGGCTAAACCAGGTTCTTTAAGGGATGGAGATCTAAATTAAAAGAAATAGTTAATTATATTCTCCTAATTTATGTACAGCAATTACAAAGAAAATACTCTTGTCTCAATATCTCACAATAAATTCACACCTCTTGCTACGAACAATGAATAAATTCAATCAGCACAATTTACAATTACCTCAAATTGAAATTAATATAGTTAAATAATTAAAATCAGTCCGAATAACAGTAGGCTATAGCAAAACCTATTCAATTACTTTATAAATTATATTTGACAGTTCCATTATTTACATTAAAATCCTTATCACATGTTAATACAGTCACACCTCAGTTCAGTCCAGGTCCGACCAGTCCGCAATGTTCTAGAGTTATCTGAGCGCTCTCATGCACAGTAGCATTTACTCGTCAAATTTAACGCCCTCGTGTCCGTTCACGCCACAAACATCTCGTCCGCCGTCGTCTAGCAATCTCCCATAGTTTTTCGTCCTGTTCACCAATGTCCCTCGCCGCACCAGACTTTTCTCGGTGACCGCACTCAGCCAGTTAGCTTCTATCAAAGACTGCCTACCCTTGGGCCGCTTCGATATTTATAGGGTCGTAGGTAATCGCCTAGAAATTTCTCCAAATTCCGCTTTGCGCCGAGGGTTCTATTTCCCATAATATTCTTGCGCGCCCTGTAACGTTGCTGACTTCCCTGGAGAGAGAGGGGGCAGGGGTCATGACGCCAGCAAGATCAGCTGTCAATCATTCCCGGCCTCCCAGCGATGGGACCACGAACGAGCACGTCTGCCTGTGGGGAGGATCGAGGTGAGTTACCCCCCCCCCCCCCACCTCACAGAGCCGAGTCCGCGTATAGTCCCGCGCGCCATAAGGCAGTAGGTGCGTAACACATTATTCGTGCGCCAAACCTGAGATATACAAAAGAATTCTGTCATTCTTAAAATAGAACTCCGTAAATGCTCATGGGAGTCCACAGAGGGATGGGAAAAATACCTGACTAAAGTTGGGAGGAAATCCCTTACAAGTAAGGGAAAATTAACTATATTGTATAATAAAATTATACTTAAAAATATCCCGAAGAATTAGTACTGTTAATTTTGTTACTAACTATATCCTCAGACGAATAGTAACCGAAACCTCAACATTAAAATTCTGGACACTTGCTGGCGAGTGAGCGCGAAATACGGCGTTAAATATTGTCCTTTAGCACAATAGGCCAATGCGCTACTCATTACACCACGACGACAGCGTGACAGCATTAGTGAATATTAGCGTGTTAAAGGATTGTTTCTTCCACCCGTCCCCCCACTAAGCTGTTGAGAATGCTGAAGAGATGCACGCGTCGTAAGGTAATTTTCCCATCCATGTACGGGATTTTCCATTACCATGAACGTGAATCTTACTCCAGAGTGCTGCAATTTTACCTTACCTGTAAGGAAAACTATGTTTCCCCCACAAGTTAACGAATATTACCTTATACTTGTCAGGTAATTTTCCCATAATTTTTTTTGCAGTGTACACCACATGAATCTGTGATCAAAACTAGGTAGAAAATTCTCTATGTTAAAAATGCGCAATATCCTTAGTTTACAAGAAAAAGATATGGAAGGTCCAAAAACTACTGAAGCAAACATGTGGTATTCCAATTAGATAAATGTGGGGGGACGTGTAATGATGCAACTAATGTGTCGGTCGTAAGACATACAGTAAGGGAACGAGCTGAGCTCAGCAGTGACAAAGAGGCCATGGAGTTCACATGCAGTGAGTACTGGGACGTCATGAGTGCATTTGGCGGACAAGCTCCATGCATGCTGCATGCATCCAAAGTGCGGAAAAGCGCATTGCTATAGGCACAGCAATTTTCGAACACCTGTTATGACGTTTCCACGTTTTGTATGCTGATACTGTATGCTAATGCTGTATGCTGTGCTTAACTTGAAATAAAGTAATTTAATCTACTTTAAAATTGATTTTCTCGTAAACTAAAGGTCTTACGCTTTTTTTACCTAAGAATATTTTATAGTTGGTTTTGGTCTCAGATTCGTGTGGTGCAGTCCGTACCCGCGAATTTCCTGACACTCTGTAGTTAAGGCCCCGCCTACCTAGAGCTTTTTTCCGCGTTTGAGGCCGAGAAGCGCGGGACCGATGAGGACGACATTGCCATGCTAATCGATTGCGCCTATGTGACTTTCAGCGGTGACCCTATGATTTTATTGGTTAAAGACTGTGGGGAAGTTCAGTGCAGGGACCTTGAGTAGTTTTGTATGAATCTGACGCGTGTATTCTGAGATAATAGCGTTTTGAAAAGAAAAAAAAAACCGTTCTTAGCCTTTTTGAAATACTCTGAAATTGTGTTTCTGATATGCGTGACGTCTTGTAAGCACTCAACAGGCCTCGTCTGAAAAGTGCGTTCCTTTCGTAGATCAGCACACTGGACGCATGTTTATTGGTTTCGTAGAAAACGCGAATTTCAAGTACGCTGCAGCGTAGTTCAAGCGCGAGGTAGGCGGATGCCTTAAGGGGACTCAGTAGTAATATTTTTGATGCAAAATCAGTAACTTGTGAAATAAACGTTCTGAGAATGTATTTCTTTTTCCGCAGGAAAGGTAAAAAACTATTATATACAGGCGCAAAATTTTACTTTTATCCTATTAAATATGTTTAAATCGCAGCCTTCGGAAGACCCGTGTCAATGCTTCCTAGTTGCCATACGTAACCTCGAGGAGATTACAATTTTTACTTAAGGCTCGGTGTCACCTACTATATCGGAGTCTTTCATTTCTTGATGGTATAAGATTTGTGAAGTAAATTTTTAAAAAATCCCAATGTAGAAATTTAGCTATTTCTCTTACTATGCTGTACTTGTTAACTTTAAAATATCAATACGTTCCTATCTTTTTACGACTATCCTATCAAAATAAGTGGTACGAATTAAGTAAATTAAGTGCCAAAATATCAACTCATAAAGCGTTTATTTTCTGTAGGCAGTAATTCTTAATAATTACTCTGAAACTGAAATAATGACACGAAAATGGAGGATTTCTGCATAAAAGTGAAGTTGAGGCTTAAGGCCGGTCGCTGATTTTGTCTTTTTTCTTATTGCTTTCATTAAATAGAGCAGATTTTGTAATGTTTTAATTGTAACATAATCTGTGTTATTATATAACATGTTATGTTTGTATTGCAGAGTAAGATAAATAGCTTAAGAACTGTGGTTGCATTGTATAATCTTTTTAGAAGTTTAATTAAGACATTTGAAAATCCAATACTTTGAGTGAGACATAGCGTTTAGCTTCGAATAGTTCATTATGAAAAGCTGTTTCCTCCATTAGCCTTCATGCTTTAAAGCAGGAATGATAGGTTGTTGAAAAGTAACAGTAAAACACTTTTCTGTGGGGAAACCGGCCTCCTTGACAAACGCATTCAGATGAGGAATTCTCCGCGACAACTGTCCATTTTAAATTTCGAGTCGCAAAGAGAAATTAACTTTTGTTGCCTTGACATATGCATCTTTTTTTATAAGTGAACGTAATGAATATTTCGGTCACCATCTGAACACTGAAAAAACACAAATGTTTTGGCAACAGTGGTATAATGTTATCATTACAGTGATTTTTTATCTGTCACCCGTCAGCCATCAGTATGTTACTGTTCATGTTGCATACTATTTAACTGGCATTGTAAACGCGATAATAAGTATTTTTGTAGCAATAGTAAGTACTGCACGCATTATATGAGTACTTATTGCACTGCCAACTTTAAGGTGTTGCTTATGTTGTGGAAAAACATGTGCGTGTGTGTTTTTTGCATTAATATGAACTTTTTTGTTTTCACAATATGTTTGTATTTTACTTGCATTGTGTTAACAGTTGTATTATGTAAGTACTAAATGTTACAGCGAAAATAATGTAAATATTACGTTAGCACATTATTAACACACTTCGTTACAACAGTAATGTAGAATAAGGTAGTTTTATTGGTTTTTGGTAATATTGTGGAAATTAATTTAATAGTACGTACTTAATTTTATGAACATATTAACTTTCCTTCAAGTTAACGCAACATTGTTATCCGGATATAATGTGTATCCTTGCTTTGTGCTTCAAATACTTTAGATATATTAAAATAATGCACGACTTTGCGCTTAGCAATTTTAATGTTGTCACAGCATTAAGAATTTAAGTACAACACAAACATTTAAACATTCAAGTACAACACAAACATGCTTGGTAGTATTTTTTTTTTCGCAGCAACACTAGTGTTTTTCTTTGAGACGATAAAAAAAAAGGCAGCTGTTGTATCACATGTAAAATGTAAGTTATTTTACACAGCTAATCAACATACTTTACTTTAATATATGTAATTTTTCATGCTACATTCTACGGGTTTTTCCTACTATTTAAATATTGTCTTCCTACACATGTGACGTATGTAATTTCCATATAATTTGCATTTGTATTTACTTTAATATTTTTCTAATTTCTATTATTTTTATTCTGTCATGCTAAGATATTTTACCTTAGATTATACTGTGACAATTTTATTACGTGTAATGATCGGATATTAGCTAGTTTTCATATTTTTGTTTATTTTATGTTAATAGTTTGATTTCATTTTTGATGGTCTCGTATTTGTGTTTCCTTTTATTTAATTTTATTGTGTATGTTTTGAGACCTAGTATTCTATGCCTTTTTACAGTTAGGACGTTGAAAGTGATACGTAAGGGCGTTTAGTTAGTTTCTAGCTTCCCATTGGTCCACAGGTTCGAATCCTGACTTCCCATTGGCTGGAACATTAGGTCCCATTTAAGATAGCTCCAGCCAAACGAGCTTAGTGCTCTCTCTTATCGACCATCATGCAGAATAGACGTTAGATAGGACTCTCACCTGTACATGGGTGCGGAGTAGAATTTTTAGTTAGTTTATTAGCTTCTTTTGTGATTCTAAGTAATTTTAAATGTGTCCAGCAATAGTGTGTGCCAGATTTGCCCCTTTGATAGGATTAGAAAATTAGGAGATAGAAGCTAGGCCACGTACGTGTACGAGTAATATCTCCACGTCGACAAGGCACCCTAACTGATTTTCCTACTGCCTGCGAGACCTGTACTGGTTAACTTTTGTTTGCAGACATGAAAGATCTACGTCTACGAGAGCCACGAGAACTGCACGTTCTTCTTCAAGCAGATAAGCTTGTCATAGCACATTACTAATGTGGCATACGTAGCTTCAGCCATTATGATCTAGAAATTTTATTCACTATCGGCGACGCCATTTTGTTTTAAGTGAACTAACGTCCCAGCTTTTAAAACTTTACCTACGGTAAACCTGAGGGACGTTTTACTCACTCTGAGTTAGGCAAATTAAAATTTTGTTCTGAAGAAACTTACTTATAATATTTTTTTACTTGATAGTACATTAATTTCAACAGCATATTTTTGTTTTTGAACTTAAATCAGTGCTACGCATTCCAGGGATTTTGGTAGGCTAGGTACGGCCACTTTCACGTATTTTAGGAGTGTTGTGTGTCTTGATAAAGAATTTATAAATAAATACTGGACTTTAAAGTGGCTTGGTGGTCGTCTACATAATTCCTGTTGATGTCCCTGTGTTTTCCCTATGTATGCTTACAAGTTACATATCAGAGGAGACTAAATTTAAATTAAGTTTTCCTGAGTGTCAGTGTACACAGATAGTGTGTACGATGTAGTGGTCCAGCTCTACGAGTGGTATTCAGTAGGTAATAGGTATATTCTACTGGCCAAGCTTCGGACCGGGCAGAATAGTACTCCACGCTTGGTAGTTTACGCTGAACTGCATTTGAATTCAAAACGGAATATATGCGCTGTGTTTTTTTTTTTTTTTTTTACCATTGTCGGCCACCGAGTATACGCACTAGTTATATTTAAGCATTTTTATCTGGGACCATACACGGGGACACAAATGAAATTCCAGTGCAAATATCTAATAAACCTATTACACAGATTACAGATACCTATTATTAGCTAGTTTGAGGTTACACTGTTACTGGTTACTATGAAAATTAATTTTTCGTTTTGCAAGTGTGTGCACCTGACAGTTACATACAGGTTTTTTCTTCCACGTCTCCCTTCATCTTTTTTAATATTAAATTTAGGCACTGGAGTTTCAGTTGTGTTGTAGTTTTCTGAATCTCAAGGACTAGCAAACTTGAACATATTTTAACTCTTACACTCTAAATCTAAATCAGTGAGCATTTCACTGTTTCAATCAGTCAAACATATCTGACTGATACAACAGTCACTTCAGTGAATTTAAGAGATGAACCAGTGAATAAATGCCACATTTCCTTCACTGATTGATTCAGTGATATTTCCCACTGATTCGTCAGTCATTTTTTCCACTGTTTTCTCAGTGGTTTATTTTTGACTGATGGACCAGTGAAACATCTGAGCAACTTGCTCCGTCTCTAATTATTATTTGACGGATGTATCAGTGAAACTGCGTGTAAAAATTGCCGTCGAACATCGTTTAAAAAATGGCTGTTAAACAACGTGTACCAAGTGAAGTAACAGCGAATAAACGAATAAAACTAATAGAAAATACTTTCTAAAATGTGTTTCATCTTTCAAAACGCCATTTTATGAGGTAATATAAACACACAGCCTTTCATTCCGTTTTTACATCTTTCATTTCGATTCCATACAATCGCCACAGCGCTCTGTTTGAAGGTTTAAATTGCATTTAATGTGGTGAAGAGAGTGCACTCATATATATAACTCGTTTTAACAATCTAACGGTAGCAATCAAACCAAACACGAAAAGTATGAGTATACAACTTCAAACTACACGATTTCGCATCGGAATAAGAAGACATGTATTTTCCTCTAGCAATTTCAACTGGCGTGGTAGCTCAAGGGGGCGCGAGTTCAATAATCCCGGCCACCTGCGAAACTTTTTTAACTTTTTTAAATTACTGTGAATTGTACAATACAAATAGTAAACTATCGTAAATTTTTATTTCACGTAATTATTTGCTTACATTCAATAAAAACAATATTTAATTCGCCACTGCAGTCGGCCGTCACTTATTCAATCAGTGAAATTGTTTCACGTCACTAATTCAATAAGTGAAAAATTTTCGCTGAAACAATCTGTGGTTTTCCACTGATTCTAAGTGGAGCCATTTTCACTGATTAGAGTAATTGAATTTCTCTGCGAGTCAGTGGTTTCCCACTGATTCGAATTTAGAATATATAAGAGTTTATGATCGAAGGTATCGTAATTTACTTGGGTTCGGCGTGTTTGTCTTCAGCATTCAAAAAGCGAGTTGTCAGTTATTTAGGCGTTGCCATGTGGTCGTGTTGCTAGGGATTTATGCTCTCTCTGAGTAAGCATAACATGTTTGTCTTTCATCAGAAGGCTGTGCCTCTGAAGTTCAAGTAATCAGCGACCAGTTCACTCACGGCATTCGAGTACATCGAAAGTTTTTTTTATTAAAGAGTTTTGCAGGTTATATAAAAGTTATGGCCCCTTACCGGGTTGTTGCTATATTATTGATTGCCGAAATTTGGGGATCACATTGGCAGGTTAATTATCTCATAAATACATGACGTTAATAGCGCGGTCGAGCAGCGGGTGTTATATTGCAATAGATTATTTAGTAGTAGCAGAGCCGGACAAGAGACAAACGTTAAATTATTTTCTTTGAGAGTAACTTTTATTTTTATGCTCCCCACAATATGATTTAAATTGCCATTATCTGGCCACTGTTCGCTACGTACAAAATTACCTTGTTGTAGTTATATTTGTTTTCTCTTTTTGATTAATTGAAATGTATTTAAGACTTTTTTTAAAGTGTAGCGCGTCGTTTTTAACAGCTGAGAAGTTACTGCAAACTGTGTAACTAATTTTCATAAGGCACTGTCTGTTAATAAAAATTTAACATGTTCAAAAACTAAATTTTATGATAAATTGATTGTGTCGCTATTTTCCTTGTAAATGAGTTGTGTTTGTTTTTTAAGGAAACGTGGATACCTAGATTTTTTTTAGTCACAACTGAACGATTTAAGCAAAGTTTAGTAACAAACTTGCGGGTGACACAGTCTGCTCTTTAGAATAGTACTCTATACGGACGATTAGCAAGGTAACCATCCCTCCCCCCCCCCTTTTTTCGGTTTGCCCTTTTTTATTGTTTATTATTACACTTTATTGGGCAGAGGTGAAGAAATTGGCTCACGCGCAGACACCCGCTGTCATTAATAGGAGATATTCCCGTGTGTTTCTAAGTACGTTCACCTTTATTTAGGCAATTTGCGTTTAATTGAACACTTTTGAAAGCCGTGCTGAGTTTTGTCTTTCAGTGTGCGTGTATCCTACCACGTGCGAAAACATTAAGCGCCAATTTAATCTGTGAAAATTACTTCAACTCACTATCTTATTTACAAAACTGAAAGAGACAAAACTGAAAATTTATGGGGAATACTTATTACAAGGCACAATAACGTTTTTTAACTAAATGATATAAAGCAAAACGTGGATACAACATTGTCCAAAGGCACTAAATAGAAATTTACACAAATTAGATTACAATATAAATGGTAAGTGAACATGGAAATAACTTTAAACATAACGAAAAAAAAAAAGCATTTTTGTCTTCAAAATTATTCTCTTTAAAAACGACGAAATACAAGTGCCAGTGATTGTTAAGAATAATAATGTTCGTTTTTCTTTCGTTGTTGCCAAGTTTATTTCCCTGGCGAACTAACCCAGTCTCGCCCATTAATGAAAAACTTTAAAACAAGTAATAATAACTCCAAAGAAAGCGGGTAAGAGGTATGGTGTTTATGACAGAGATTCCAAGATAAATTACTGCTAACTTAGAAACTTAATCCATCTCTGGAAGATAGTTTGGCCGAGAAGATTGCGTGGTCTTAAGTTATTATGGAAATATGTTATTGACACTAAATATCTTATTTTGTAATTGTTTAATTCTTTTTTTAATACAGTTTGAGTTGTCATTATCTTCAGTTTTTTTAAACGTAAGAATAGCAACCAAGGACATTAATTAATGCGTCATATGATATCGAAACACCAGCACGCTCCTTCATCGACATATTTTTAGACATCAGTAAAGCCAATTCCTATACCCAATATCAAAGCCATTGTTTGTGAATTGACTTGGTCATTGCATGTGTTCCTTATGACATTATTTAGACGCGATCTTGCTGTCGGTGACTAATTAAAAAAAAAAAAAAAAAAAGCCAAGAGTCTATATATGAGTTCAGTTCGACGATGATATTCTGGACTGGGTACACTTCCATAACTGCCTTGTTGTCCACCCCCAGGGTACACTTCTATAACTGCCTTGTTGTCCACCCCCAGCTACGGAAGACTGACGAGTCACTTCTGTAAAGAACGCTTAAATAATGCTAGCTTCCTCGTAGTTCCACTAGCCACCACGACTGCTGTTATTATTCAGTGTCACTGATGTCTGCCGTTGACTCACAGAAAATGGGAACCAGTCTGAGTAGGCATAGAAAACATTCCTGTCTTAGATATTCCCGTCTCATCACCTCATAAATATACTTCGCAGAAGTTCTCCATCATTTTTCTCTTGTAGTTTTTTTTGTTAAAGATTCAATAGTTTATAGTGCCCTTGATTTATATGAAATTTTTTCTCCGAAACAATATCGGTTTTTTTTGGCGGGGGGGGGGGGGCAGTACGATTGCACAAGCGGCATCAGGTCTTGTCTCCATAAGCGTGCGCAGGTTAGGCAATAGGGGGTGCAAAATGCAAAATGAAGATCCACTTTTACGAAATTAAAACTACAATGTAAGAACATATTTACACTATAAATCTCAATCAGTGAGAATTTCACTGTTTCAATCAGTCAAACGTATCTGACTGATACAACAGTCATCTCAGTGAATTTAATAGATGAACCAGTGAAAAAATGCCATATTTCCTTCACTGATTGATTCAGTGACATTTCCCACTGATTCGTCAGTTATTTTTTCCACTGCTTTCTCAGTGGTTTATTTTTGTCTGATGGACCAGTGAAACATCTGAGCAACTTGTTCATTCTATAATTATTTTTGACGGATGTATCAGTGGAACTGCGTGTAAAAATGGCCGTCGAACATCGTTTAAAAATGGCCGTTAAACAACGTGTACCAAGTGAAGTAACAGTGAATAAACGAATAAAACTAATAGAAAATACTTTATAAAATGTGTTTCGTCTTTTAAAACGCCATTTTACGAACACGCAGCCTTTTCATTCCGTCTTTAAGTCTTCCATTTCGATTCCATGTAATCGTCACGGCGCTCTGCTTGAAGGTTTAAACTTCATTTAATGTGGTAAAGAGAGTGCACTCATATATACTATTCGTTTTAACAATCCTAATGGTACCGATCAAACCAAATACGAAAAGTATGAGTATACAACTTCAAACTACACGTTTTCGCAGCGGAATTATAAGACATATATTTTCTTCTCCCGATTTATACTTGGCGTGGTAGCTCAGAAGGCAAGGCAATGGCCTAGAGTCGAAGATTGCGCAAGTTCGATCCTGGCCACCTGTGGAAATTTTTTAAATTACGGTAAATTGCACAATGTAAGCAGTAAACTGTCGTAAAGATTTTTATTTCACATAATTATTTGCCTACATACAATAAAAGAAATATTTAATTCGCCGCTGCAGTCGGCCGTCACTTATTCAATTAGTGAGATTGTTTCACGTCACTAATTCAATCAGTGAAATTGTTTCGCCTCACTAATTCAGTCAGTGAAATTTTTTCGCTAAAACAATCAGTGGTTTTCCACTGATTCTGAGTGAAGCCATTTTCAGTTATTAGAGTAGTTGAATTTCACTGTGAATCAGTGGTTTTCCACTGATTCCAACATAGAGTGTAAACATATTACAATTTGTCTATGTTACTTTACATCTATTTTTAATTTAGTGGTCGTTTCAAACACGCAGACTGTCTGTTGAAAATATGAAGATAATTTTTATCTTCTTTATGGCATGATGCAATGGGGGGTGCCGTTGCACCCCACTGCATACTCCTTGCGCATGCCTATTCTTGTCTCTGTCATAAGCTACATCAAGGTGCCTTGTGCCTACTGCTCGCCTGTATGGAAATTTTTTTTCTCAGTGCTTATAATTTTGTTTTCTTTTCATTCGAAAACTTTTCGTATTTATTGGCGTGACCACTGTTTTAGATTTCCGAACCGATTTAATGTCATTTGAGCATACTATTTCTAGCTGATCAACCAACTTTTTCCTTATTATTTGCCTGTTTGCACTCCTAGAAAGCAAATCGCAGGTTCTTTGTAATCGTAAGCTCATGCGGTTCACTAAAATCTGGCTGTTAAACAGTCATCAGTATGCAGGTATATCATGTTTGTATTACATCCATGAACTTTTATGAACAATCTGATTTCTTACATCACGTACTTCAAAACATTGTTGCAGTACATAGAGACTTAAATGAGGTCTGCATACTCATTCTGAGCCTTCATGATATCCTGCGGACTATTACATTTTGATTCTGCTTGAGTTCTCTTGGCACGAGTGAACAAAGTTTAGATGTCAAACATTCGTAAAGACATATTATAACTACTGTTTTGTATATTAATAGAATGATAAACTCCAAAAAATATATATTTAACACTAACGCAGTGAAATCACAGATATAATCAGTTATAATACCAAGATGGTATACACAGTGTCCTTATGTATCGTATACGTTTCTTTCGAAGGTGTACTGAAAAGAATAGCGTATGGATTTTGTACTATTTCAATGCAGACGTCTGCAGCTGCCGATTTTGCTAACGGTGCTGGACTAAACAGCACTTTTAAGGCAGGCTCTTGCGTACTAGACGCAAGGCGTTCTACTTTGTTTGAAAAACGTTTTTCTTTTCTTCTTTTAAATAGCGCCAACTTAAAAGTTATACACGGTTTCCTGGGGAAATCTTAAACGTTTGAGAGACTTAGGAGGAAAAGTAAGTATTCTTCCTGTCCACGGACGCTGTTTTGGACCCTCTCATGCTGAAAACACTAACGGGATGCACAAGAAACTTGCATTGACTACTTATTGCAGAATGCAAATGAAATTACAGCGTCACCGAGACTCCGGGACCATGCTCACGTGCGCGTACGAGCCGTGCGGAACATTTGATGCGTGTTCCAGTGTCGTTCTTAGCACGTTTCGTTTCCTTGCCTCGATATGTACAGTAATTATGTCCTGGAGAGGAGCCAGTAGAAATCACCTCTTGTAAGTCCTCCCTGCACCTTTGTTCGTTCTGGCTACCCCACCCTTGCCGGTCCAAGATCACTCGGCAAAGAGAGGGTAGACGTCGTAGTTCTCGTGATTACGTTTAACTATGTGCTATTATTTCTCCGTAATGGACGAGGGGACTTATAATGGCGTCCCTCACGCGATGTTTCGGATACAGGTAGAGGGAAATGTTACCCAGAGTAACAGCTTTTATATTTTAGGGATATGGGGAGAAGTATTTATACAGCTCGTAAAACAATGTCCGCTACGATCACGGCCAAAAATGATCTGCAAAGATTTGTTGGAAACAATTTTACTTAAAAATATTTGAGTGGTTTCTACTTAAGAATAGGTCGTTAGAAACTTTCCATGTATGTAGGCCAATTTCTATTTCTTGTTTTATCTCTAAAGTTGACTTTTTTTTAGAGTGATAATTGTTATGCAAAGTTTTGACGGCGACATTTAGGCATGGAAATTCTGGTACAGACATCTTGAAGTAGGCCTCCCTAATACAGGGAAGTGACGTATATATTTATCTTCATTACTTTACTATGCATTGATAAGGCCACATGTTTTAAATGGCTGGATAGCACACTGAAAAAACTGATCGCTGCCTTGTCATATGGGGTGCGTATCATTATATCTCTTAACTCAGCATTGCAGCATTGCTTCTACTCCTCGAAGCGGAGTGCTTAACTTTGGTTCATATAAAGTATACTGCCCTTTATAGATGTCGTTACTTAGACCATGTCTTTTTCTTGAGAACACATATTGCAGGTATTTGTCTGTATAGAATAAGTTTGATTTCTAGGATGCGGTCTGTAGGAATTATTGGCGTTCGGTATTGATATAACCTTTTACCGTAATGTCAAGTTCAAAACCGAAATGTCGTGTATAGTAAAGTTTTCTTTAATAAAATTTAAAACACTTATATTTCTGTGTGTCGGGGGTAAAGGACACATGTCCCAAAAAGTACATTTGTCAAGAGAGCAAGGTGAAGTGTTATTTTAAGTCCATCTCCAGTTTTCTAAGCTAATAATGTAGGTTAATCTTAGAAATTTTCAAGATTACATTTGTTAAGGATACATTACACATTAATGCTGTTTAAAGAAATTTATTTTTAACCTATCACTGAAAAAAAATGGACATAGTTTAATACACCTGTTACTTCAGGATGTTATGAATCACTTTTCGACATAGTGTCATGTGATGTTATGTTTCAGGACTTCGGAACAAAAGAAAAATAATAGTGTTATATTATTTATTTATTAAATTCATTTTAATTATTACACTAGATTCTTAAAATATATCAATCACGTGAAATTTTGGCTATTACAATAAAAGAAATATAGATAGGAACAAACATTAGAACATTAGGCAAAAATCACTTATAGTGACAAGCAGAAACGAAAATTAGGAAGTTTGCAGTAATCACAAACACTTACAAATAGTAACATAATCGCTTCTTGGATAGTCTAGAGCGTTGTTGTTTTTCTTTAGATATTGTAAAAATCATGACAAAGACTAGGCACATATGATAACAGTGAAATTAATTCTATGAATTTCTCTGTAGAAATTGGAATTGGCAGTGACCCTGCTAATTTATTGGAAATGTAACTTTCGCCTTCGGAATCTCCTTAGGCCAGCTTCCTGAAACTCACCGTCAAAGGACGATTTGCAAGTATAGCATACCAGTGTCCTCTTGCCGGACTTGAATATGTAAACGAATTGATAGAATACCTGGTTCCTTGTCAACATTTATTTTCCTGTAAATAAAGGGAGAGTTTTGTCCGAAAATAGTTCACAGAATTCTTGAACTCTTCACCTTCCACGTTGTGTACAGATGTGTTCTGTACTTACTATTGTGTGTACTTATTATTGTGTCTAAATATATTCAAAATTAAATATATAATATATGTGTGTGATGTGTGCCATAAGAGAATTTGCTAACCATTTTTAGGTAGTGTATCAGAGGAATGATAAAACTTCATTAATTAACCAGACATACACTGCACACTGCAATCACAACTATATATCACTACAATAAAAACATTCATTAAACAAGCATCTACTCTACACCGAGAAAGAAACATGAATAAGCATAGACAATGCAATTTTAATGAAGACATTAAAATAAATCAATTATCACACATGGCTCTCTTAACAAACAACCGATACAACTAAATTATAGCAATGAAGAACAGAAAAGACCTAAAAAAACATTTGAAGTTAAAGGAAAACACGAAAAACTAGCTGTCAGCTAAATCAAGTTATAACTTGGCCCTGCCAACACAAGATACAATATCACGACCTCGAGAACTTGATTAGGTAAGTTTTCATCTGGTTGCCTCGGTTTCATAAATAAAATATTATTTAAATGAGTCCTGCTAGCTGTACGTCGGAGGCACTGAGACCTCTAGTTGTTCAAAGCGAGATTCAACAAAAAATAAAAAATAAATATAACTTTTATTTTCAAGTTCTCGAGCACTGTGTCCGTGTAAGGACTTCTTTATTAACTGATATGCAATTAAACTTGCAGAAAATAATTATACTGTAGAAGCAAATTTACTGTGACGTTGGCTTACTTCATTCATCTAGGGGGCGATGCAGGAAAACCCAGTTTTTTTTGGCACCTCAGATTCAAATTACCTCGAGCAGTTCCAGTCGTCCTCGGGTCACCAAATCAAGCACTCCGCCGTCGCACATCCCCATTGGCATCTCTCGGCTCCTCGTTCATCTCCATCTCCTCGGTGTTCGGCGAAAATTATTTCCTGTAGCTCCAAAACTCATTTAGCCGTTATCGTGGAGTTCTTTTTGTCCGAAGTCCTTCCTTAAACGTTTCATCGAACATTCTTTTTCACTAACTTTCTTTTTCAACAGCTCTCACATTCCCCGTTTGGTTTTCTAGCACTTGTCTTTACCGAAGTTTTACACATAGAGGAAGTTGTAATAAAACTTTCAATTTTTTTTTAGACACGATAGCTATTACGTGCACTATGGAAACAGTTTTGAAACGACAAACGTATTCAAAATTATCATTACCACCTGGAGTGCAAATAGGAATTTGTATCACATGCAAATTAACTATTATAAGTGCATAAAATGGTATGCAATAACAGAGCTTTGAATGTCAGCAGACATATGTAACATTTCATAACTTTACAGTTGAGTAGATAATATTTCCTGGAACACTGACGTACCGGTTGCTGTCAGTTCTAGGGTGTCAGGATACTAATACTGTTCAACATTTTTCTTTCTGTTAATGCATGGATATTATCCGCCTCCATGTGCGTATGTCCTTTGAGAAGTAACGTTTGGTTTATACGTCTGATCAGAGCACGCTTCTGCATTATCCATAAAAAAAAACATAACAGACATATTTTAGTTTTGCCCATAACAATTATCAGTCCAAAGCGCAATTTCGTCTACATTTTATGCTGCAATTAAATTATTAGCGTATTAAGAAATACCTGTTGCTATTTCATTTCCCTTCGGCCTGCTTTACTTTCATCCAACATCATGAAATGAACAATACTGTGCAATGATTCATAAAAAGTGAAAGTGAGTGTCCAAATATTTGCGTTATAAAAGCTTATGGAATTTGGTATAAATTATATTGGTAACACATTTTCGAAGATCACTTATTAAAACTTTCCTTTTTAGTGTGTGCCTGCTTTTTGACTCTTCAAGATTCACAGTGTCGCATTTGTCCACTTCCAGGGACTGAGAGAATAGCCGAAACTTCCTATTAGCAACATAGAATAGAGCTATTTATTTGTTATAATGTTTTGTTCGAAGTTCTTCTCTTTACAGTATTCTAGATACAAGTTGTGCAGTTTTTCTGTTACCAACGTTCTGGTTGAGTTTTTTTTTTTTTTAGAATGTTCACTTCAACTGCATTATAAATGTATAGTGTATGCAAAAACATCACCTTGGAGACTCTTATTCTCTAAGGATTAATAGTAAAATAATTGAAAACGGTGTTTTCTTTTGGCTCATTGGAATTACCTCTCTTCCTTGAATGTTTACTGCAATAGCTTTCTATACTTGACATAATAAACTGTCGTTTCACATCATTATTTCTGTCGTCTGTCCAGTAATATCTGATAATTTCCTGCCTTTCGTGTTCAGACAACCTTTCGTAACATTTCATACGGTATGATCATGAAAGTTTTACTGTTTTGGCAGGTACAATTTTGCCTTTCTTATTTACTTACTCTTCCCCCGCAACTAATTCCAATTTGCGTTCATTGCAGTAGACATCATAACCATATCTACTATTATACTTCCTCGAGAAGTAGGTTTGGGATCCATTTTTAAGGCTGCCACGGACGATCCAAATAGCTACCACCAGTAAACAGAGCTCACTTGCTGACTTCAAAACATCATGTGGTATATAGTTCACGAATCACTCTCTCGATTTTATATAGGTAGACAACACTATGACTATATTGTGTTTTGAGATTAGAGATATAAGAAGTCACGGTCATATAGTGTTTTGTTCCTTCAAACAATTTTCAACGACCGAACTTCTCCATTTACTGCGATAGGACTTGGTGTTCTATACCACTAAACATAACGCAAGTGTAGATCATAGACATGGTGTCATGTCTGTTTTGTAAGAAATATGGATATTGTGTCCTTTACCTCCGACACATAGAATTATTATTGCCAATCGCTCTGGCATTTTTTTTTATCGGGGGAGAAAATTATGGTCTGATGAGGACTCAGTTCAGTTTAGTTTTATGTTCTTAAACATTCAGTTGTTATTTTGTGGACAGCAAATGCTCCCAGATTTTTGTAGACAAAATATTCTCCCAGATTTAATTAGACATGTTGATGTCTAAGCTCGTTTGGTCGTGCTGCCTGGCTTGAATTTGCGAGGTCGGTGATTGAGTTCAGAGTAGATTTTCCAAATGGTTCCCTTTGTTGTTCCAGGAGAGCTTTGTTCTTTGTTCGTGCCTCCCCACCACCCCGCTCCTCTCAAAACTTGATTATGCTGTATTCGTAGATAGCCTATATGTAGAAAGAAAATAACGATTGCATTTCTAGAAACGTTTGTGAGTATATTTCACTGCTTCCATTTAACATTTTTGACTTATAATGCCTAGCAAAACACGCAGTTTTCAAATTATAATGCATTTTCGACAACCTCACAATATTCGTTGTGATGTCACGTCCAGAGAGGGAAACCGTTTTTGGAAACACTCAACGCCACTACAGTTTGTGCGATGTAATTTGGACTAGGGAGGTTATAGTAAAAAATATCCAATCACAGATTTGATGTTAAATTAAGTTTTGGTTTATGTAATCTTTCCTTGTAATTTGTGACTATCCCATTAACACTGGACATATTTTAACGAATTGTGTTAGGGCCCAAGAAAACTTAGTGTCATTTTACAGTTGGGCTTCCAAGATTTAAAGTGGTACAATTTTGTATCTTCTTTCTCAGCCAGTTTTGTATAAGACGCTCTTACTACGTCCATACTTCGGACGAAGTCGATTTTTATGCAAGCCAGTGATGATGACAACTCTGTGATGCACTTCATTATTGGACCCCAGTTGGAAAACCATAAGGGCTACACTCACGTCTTGCAATAGAATATAATAAAACTTTTGACCTTAGCTTTAAAGATATTTCTCTTTTGACAAATATTTACATAAATATTCGTTGTGTGTTCGTTTCGCCAACAAAATTTTTTGATCGTAAACATAAATTATTTCTTTATTTCCACTTCGGCAGTTTTTTATGTCTTGTTTTATGGCATAATAATGAAAGGTGAATATGCTATCTTCAATATCGCTGAAAACCAATTAAGATACAATCAAAATAGAATTATCAAAATTCCTGAAGAAATTTTGTATTCATACCTTATAACAGCGATATCGGATTTCGCAAAAATGCTTAAATTTGAAAGAAAAAAACTGGCCTGATATTTACTTCTACAGTATCGTAATTTCTTTATAATAAGACCTGATATTACTGACTAGTTGCAAGGAAAACCAAATATATGTCTGTGTGATTTTTATTTGTGCACATGTCAGGAGTATTGAGCACTCAATTTTCACGTGTACTTGCAGTGTATTTACTTCTCAGATACTAGCATTAGTTTCGCTATTACTGTTTTTAATATGTCCTTTTTTTTTCATTTCTGTGACGCTATAATCTTTCACCAAAGTCAAAAACTAAGACTCAGTAAAAAAAAAAAAAAAAAAAAAAAAAATCGAGTCTCCAAATGTATATTCCAAATGGAATCTCAACGGAAGGCTAGAGTTTAGTATCTCAATATATACTTGCAAAATTGAAAATAATAGTAATTTCGAAAATTGAATAGTTCTGACTATTGAAATTGAAACAGAAAGTGCTACGAATATTCACGATTTTCAATAAACGTCTAATAGTTCAAGTTTGCATAATTTTTCATTTGCGTGCTTGTCGGGTTCAGTATACACTTGCCTTTAAAACCTTCAGTCACCGAGCGAGGTGGCGCAGTGGTCTACCTTTGTACTCGCATTCGGGAGGCGCTGGGTTCGAGTCCCGGTCCGGCCATCCTGATTTAGATTTCCCATGGTTTCCCGAAATCACCCCAGGCGAATGTTTGAATTGTTCTTTAATATAGGTCATGGCCGATTCCTGCCCTGTTCCTGCTTCTTTAAGCACCTTGCTCCGTCTCTAATGACCTTGCTGTCGACGAGACGTTGAGCGTTATCTACCACACTTCTTGTTGTTAGGACACGTGTACTACCTCTTTTTTCACGATGTTTTTCCTCGAGTGCGACTTTGAGTCGTTACGTTTCAGTTTCTATTCTTGTAGTATTTCCAAACTTCCGTGAAATATGTGTTGCCTAGTATCTCAATACCGAATTAATAGAGACCTGCAAAATTCGCGTTATTTTTTTTGTTAAAATTTGCAGTACTGTATATACTCGAGCCGGCGTCGTTTCTCCATTGGCTCCTGCATTGACGTTAAATCACTCTCTTTCTGAGTGAACTGCACGTGATTGGGGCACACGGTTGTGGAGCGTTCATTTATTGGCGCAAAGTTAGGGGCGTGTCAAATAAAGACTGGTCCAATGACAAACATATTGCAAAGGAAAAGTGTTTTAAGTTTAACGTGCACTCAAATAATAATGCGAATTTTGCAGGTCTCTACTAATTAAGTTATGAATAAATCGGAAATCTTATTCCTCAAAAATTTAGTATTGAAAAATATATACCATAGAATTGTCCGTAACTTGATAAAAGTTGCGTATTTGGTTCCCTTTTATTCAATGAACAGTTCCGTTGCGTTATAAAATTCGTATATTCTCATAGAAAAATGTTGTTTTTTTAACATGATTTTGGAAAGAAATATTTATTTGTTCAAATCCGTGAGTCCTGTTTCCATATACGTTATTTTTACAACTGAATCAAATAATCCCGAGTTTCGCATGAAAACTTGATAAAGGCTATTCAGGGCAAAGTGAGCAGTTTTGAAATCAACCTTTGAAAAACGCCACTGCCGCTATCTGCATATATTTCAGCAAGCATACTAAGCGGTATGCGCCTAGTAAAGTTGGTTTCGACTAATGGAAAGTAGTTCTGTGATTTTAATGTTATATTAAAACTGTTATGTAAACATTGATGAATAATGAGAATATGTATTGCGCTTTTTTTTTTCTTCTTAGTACATGGAAGTCTAAGAATGAGCAAATTCGTAACATATTTACTTTCCGAATAATTTCACAGTTTCACTTGACCGAGGCGTGAATAAAGTGATCAAACTCATCACAATGTTAATATGTGGCGGAATAACACAATGTATATACAAGTAGATCATAAGCAGGGCTTCCATAAGTGCTCAGTTTACTGTGAACAGCCTTTAGATGATCAGTTGAATGCTTTTTAAGTTTGTATTTCGTATGGTTTCCAGTCCTTTGCTGTATGCATGCACCTCCCAGTGTCTCCACATTAAACACAGTCACTCCCAAGTTGGGACAGTGACTTTACCTTAATAGCTCAAGTGTCGTTTAACTTGGTTCTATATTGTCATGAGCGAAGTTGTATTGGTAATAAATTCCTAAACTATTCAATTTCCACACTTGGTCGTAATTGAAAACATGAAAAATTGTGATAAAAACAAAATCCTTTAGTTCTTGGTAGTACTGAACTGTTTGTTTTTATCTAAGGTCGGAAAGTGTAATCTTTATGGTTAAGCTCTTTGCAGTTGTTTTTACAGTCCAAGATAGAAAAGTTCAGGGCATGTCATCCCGTGTGACCCAGCACATGAGCGCAAAAGGAACATGCTGCGTATGTCTTACGCAGCTCCCAACTGCAGGCGTGGAGTCGCTTTTCCCAGAAACTCAGAACTCTTGGCCTACCCCTGTGGTGGCTGGTGAATTAATAATTATAATCTTCACTTCCGCCTCATGTAGCTAACCTTACTAAGGTGTTTACTTAATGGGCGAGAAAATGGACAGTTTGTGAGTAAGTAACTACACCGCAGTTACCTGGCGTGCTTGGTGAAAAACATCTTGGGGGGGAAAAAACAACCACCGCCACCTCCGCAGTACAGTCGGCCTGGAATCGAGCCCACGACCTCCCGAATGATCGTCAGACACGCTACCTCACAGCCAGACATGTGCGGCGTCATCTCAGCGAAAACATCTCCCAGGCCCCTTTTGCAACGATGACATCTTTAACGACACAGCAGAAGAGGACGACCGCAGCGACACAGTGGCTAGATAAAGTCAGGTGTGATGTAAAACCAATGAAATGTCGAATGTGGGGAGGGGGGAAATGGAGACATTTAAACTGCTAATACAAACTGGCATTGATTGATGGTGAGAGGGGTCGAGGAGTGCCAATACAAATTTGTGGTTAGGGGAATGGGTGTGACGTAAATCCAATGAAATATTATAGGGGGCCCGACTAATCAGTTGAGCTGCGATCTGGAGGGGAAGGGGCGTGTAAAAATTATAAAATAAGGATTGATCCATCCTCGTAAATTAATGAAAAGTTTGCTGTTCGCAAGTGCTGACACGCACCTGTAATCGTCACTTAGGCCTATTCTTCGTCGATATGGACCCCACCCCCTTTTTTCCAAAATCTTGTACGGATAAACATACAATGTCTTCGTCCAAAGTTGTGAGAATGAATGAACTTCGCTAAACCCAGTGTAACTTATAGACACCTGTAGGTGAAATCCTGAGTTGAAAGAATAAAAGTATCTGTTCATATTTCGGGATGAAATATTAACTTTAAATGGATGAAATTTCTATGTTTTGCGGACATTTTCATCTCCCTCCTGATTCACAGAATTCTTCTCTACTCCCAACTCGCCCCTCTTGAACATATAATAATAATAATAATAATAATAAAGTTAATTCATTACATGGCGTTCTTCGGTGATATTCGATTTGAAGTCATTTAAATGTATTCAGTGTTCAGTGTTGTGGTATTATTTGCCATTTCATTATTTGGCGCATGGTACGAAACGACCCGCTGGGTGTAACTACTAGAATTTGTTAATTGTGTGATAAATAACGTGTGTGATCCCCGCACGATTTTAAGTTCTTGCTACGAGAAAGTTGACACGTTTTACTTTCAAAAATAATTGTCCTGTGTCTTTTATTTTGTCTTTCAGTATCACAGTGATACGTGTTAAATTATTTTGAAAACACCTAGTAAACTGCTACTGCATATTCACGAAAAAGCAATTTGAAGCCCAGTGGTCTGTAAAGTGATTCATAAGGGGGGCAATGAGCTGTGATAAATTCCGTGTCGCGGAAACATAGTTTTTATTTTCCAGTGATGAATTATTGATCAGCATGTAAAACCTATGAAAATTAATTCTGCGGAATAAAACTTGACCCTTTCGTGGTTGAAGAATACAAAGAACAAGTTCAGAACCAAGTATTACAGTATCTGGCAGGTGGCAAACACTCATCACTTTGAATATGACAGGTGTGGGGCAAGGCAAGGGAGCCGATAGGACACATGCACATTGAAATAGGGGTATAATAGAACAGGTTTTGTGAATGGCAGCAATAATTGTAGCTGCATTGTAGAGGTTCGCTTGTAATTATTGAACGACAACTCCCCGCTGCCTTTTCCTGTTCAGACTCGCGCTCACGTGTCGTACTTCTATACCTGTTCACGATTAAATGAGCACTTTTGAAAGCCCTGCTTAAGATCTACTTGTATGCATTTTGTGTATTCTTCTACCTTATGTAAGATTAACATTGTCGTGGCGCCATCACTTTATTCATGCGTCGGTCAAGTGAAACTGTGAAATTATTAGAAAAGTAAATATTTTACAAATCTGCTCGTTTTTACACTTTGACGCATTAAAAAAGAAAAAAGAAAGCGAAAGAAATAATTTAAGTTAACAGAAATGGTTTCCTAACACTTTTTATTCGACGTTAAGATGTGGAACTACGTTCCCATCCATCGTTACCCACTTAACTGGGCGCATGTCACTCAGGGCGACCTTAAAATATATGCAGGTAGGGGCAGTGACTTTTTTCTAAGGTTGATTTCAAAAGTGCTCACTTTATTGTGAATAGCATATACTCGTGACAAGAATAACGAACCGAGTCTTTTATTAGTCAAGACCGCTTAGGTTCGAGCTTGGACTCGCATTCGGGAGGACCTTGGTTGATTCCTCGTCCGGCCAGCATGAATGCGGTTTTCCACTGTGTCACGAAATCACTCCAGGCAGGTGAATGTTGGGATGTTTGTTTCCTTACTACTGACAGGCCGTGGCTGATCACTTCTCTCTTCCTGCTTCCTCTGAGCAACTTGCTCCGTCTCTACTGACCTTACTGTCAACAAGACTTACAAGCTTACCCCCTAAAGTCTGTTCACAATAAAGTGAGCACTTTTATAAATGAACCTTATAAAAAAGTCACTCCCCCTGCATGCATTATTTTAACGGGCGCACTGAGTGACATTCGCATTGTAATGTTTTTGTAACTATGGATGGAAAGTAGTTCCAGATCTTAACGTCGAATAAAAAGTGTTAGGTAACAATTTGTGACAACTTAAAAAATTATTTCTTTCACTTTCTGCTTTTTTAATGCATCCAAGCGTAAAAATGAGCAGATATGTAAAGTATTGACTTTCTTAATAATTTCACAATTTCATTTGACTAACGCATGAATAAAGCGATGAGGCCCATGGAAATGTTAATTTTACATAAGGCGAATGAGAATACAACGTGCATACAAGTAGATCTTCAGTAGGGCTTTCGAAAGTGATCATTTAACCGTGAATAGCCTATATTTATGGTCGATGTGTGCTCTGGAATGCATTATAACTTAAAAATAGCACAATGTTTGGCTGTACAACAAACTATTAAACAGCGTATGTCAGATTTGTAGATTAGGAGGCTGCAGTTCTTTTGTCTGTAAGGCGTGAAAGAGAAAATGTTTTTGTGTTAACGTAACTAAAACGTCCGTTCGTTTTTTGATGCTTGTTTTGGAAACAGTATATAGGTTGTACTTTAATTTTTGATCGCATAAATCAACAAAATGCGTCTTTGATGACCTTGGTTGTTGATGTGCGTCGTTGGGGCGTTGCTCGACCAGGTAGTTACGTGATCGGTTTTATTTTGTATAACGTAACTAAAACGTCCGTTCGTTTTTTGATGCTTGTTTTGGAAACAGTATATAGGTTGTACTTTTAGTTTTGATCGCATAAATTAACAAAATGCGTCTTTGATGACCTTGGTTGTTGATGTGCGTCGTTGAGGCGTTGCTCGACCAGGTAGTTACGTGATCGGTTATTTTTTTGTAAGCTGGAGAGTTGTTTGGGCGGTCTCACAGCGGGTAATTCATATCCTTGCCTTGCCTTGCGCGGCTGAGGGCCTGGAGAGGAGTCGGTCGTTATTAAGGCCAGGCTTCACCATGCATACGCAGGGTATAGGGAATCAACGGTTAAATTCGGACGAAGATCTCTCAGTCGTTTTTTTTGTGGTAGTATTTTCAACTGAAGGTTTTTTTTTTTGTTAGAGATTGAACTCATCTAGATGTGTAAACCTTCCAGATTTTAATTTTTTAATTTCAAACGTACGTCTTCATTATTTATAAAATTGTGACATTTTATAAATAATTAAAAAGTGCATTTAAAATTTAAAAATAATATATTTGAATGGTTTACAAATCTAGATTCGTTCAATCTAAAAAAACAACCTTATTTAAAAATACTATCACAAAAAATGACTGAGAGATCTTTGTCCGAATTTAGCCTTTGATTCCCTATACACCCATGCATGGTGAAGCCAGGCCTTAACGCCAAGTCGGCGGGTGGAATGTGCTATTGTACGTGCGTAAATTAGCATGTATCTACCTTTGTGCTGTATTTCATTGCATGTTGCATTTAGAAGTCTTTTGTATGCTGTAATTTCTGATTGGTCGTTTCTGTCGTCTTTAGTTATTTTCTGCCCAATAAAACTGCATTTTCAGAACTCTTTTGCGACAGCATTCATTAGTCGGTTATTGACGGACATCCTATACCATCTTATTAAAACCTGAATTAAGTGTTTCTGCGTATATATTTGTATAATATCATTTCTTTAATAATGGTGGCTCGCGTACTAAAGTGTGCAACTGCAATAAATTTTTTAGAGAATGCAATTTACACCCGAGTATTTTAATTGGAACGAAATAAAGTCCCTTTGTTTTTCCTTTGCATGGTTTTTACAGTTACATACATGAACTGTTCCAGTGCATTGGGACTTAACTTCCATCAAAGCCGCTAATGTCTGATGATAACACATTTCGCACACACCTTGTGGAATGTGGTCATGCAGCTCTTCGCATACGTTTTTATTTCCCCTTAGTGGTTGTCAGCTTTAACGTGTTTCACACACACACAGTGCAGAGATTATGAAACGTCATATTAGTTTGTCCTTCTAAAGAAATTTAATTATAAAATCAAATTTTCGTATTAATATTGTTTGACATGTGGTAAATGTGCCAGCCAGCTTGAACATAGTAAATGTCTGCCGTGACAACATAAAGAGTGAAGGAGAAAAATAATCATAGAGTTTTCCTCTGTGTTTATTCAGTTTGCCATTTTATATGCATATCGTCATATATTAAACATTTATGGGTAGAAAGAAAACACAGAAAGCAGAATTTACATAAGTGGTTTCGTAGCTTCAGCTTTGGAGGGTAAAATACACTTTCAAGTTGCACTTGAAAGTGTCTAAAAGTTCGAAATTTGACGACTCTCAAATTTTTAATCTTTTCAGGATTTAATCCCATATCTCTGCATTTACCGTAGTTGTGGTTTCAAAAACTTTTAACATTGGCGTTATTTACGTACATTTTAGAGTTTTTGAGTGCTGTTAGTTAGATTTGTGTCTATACAACCTTTGCCATAAAAATAACCGCGCACAGATCTAATTACCTACAAGAGGCGAAAGTTGGTGCACAGCATCATCATGGGCAACACAACTATAGGCTATTAACGGCAAAGTGAGCACTTTTGAACCCTTATTACTTTTTCCTTTCAACTATATTTAATCCTTTTACCACCTTTTAAAATAAATATTGCCATCTAAGTAATAAACGCAGTGTGTATATTCCACCGCACGTAGAAATTAACGTCTAAAGATAAAATAATTATATTTATTGACTATTATTCCAAATGAAAGGGCTTCCAAAAGTGCTGACTTTACGGTGAATAGCTTATAATTGTATTTTGGCTGCGATTGATCGTGTATAATCCATTCACGGTTACTTCAGCCTTTTCTGAAGCCCTGCTAAAGTTCTACTTCCAGGATATTCTTCAGCCTCGTACAAATTAAGCTTAACTAAGCCTGCGGATAATTACACCAGAGGGACAACGCACCGCATTCATGCGCACTTTAGTGTAACAGTATTTTGTATAAGGACTATTTCTCACTAGGTGCTACCAACACACGTGTTTACTCACTGTTTTTTATTCAAATTATTTATAAATGAAGCATTATAATTTATGAATAAAATATGAATAACATTTCAATTTAACAGGAAAAAAAGTAACTTTTATGAACACAAGTATAAAACGCTTGTGATACAGGGCATATTTAGAACATAACTAAATACGTCATATATGGGGAGATTTTTCAAAGGTTTGATTAAAAAAGGCCGAAGAAACCGTGAATGGACTATAGAACTACCATCAAGGGCCGCGAACATCGCTAAAATCTTGGTATCGTGAACGGTCCATGGACGAAGTTGTTTGCAGTATAATCTTTGTATATCGTGTGTGTGAGTGAACATTAGTGAGTAGCTACCTTGCCTCAACATACGTATGAATAATTTACAGAATTTGGTTCGAGGAAGGGTTGGACTACGGGAGACAGGGTGGCCGTTCCTGAGTACAGATAAGTTACAGACGTGACTGCCAAGATAATAGTGGGCTGCGAACCATAAGAAGACCGACTCGTTGCTCTTATATACAATTATAATAATTTATGATAAATAAATATGAAGTTTCTGTACATACGTGAAAGTTGAGAAAATATTTGTATAAACACAGGACATTTGTAGGGAGCGGCCTTTACTATTTGGAAAATGATAGTTTCTTACGCGTGCAAAAATAAACTCTGTTACAGCCGTAAACAAGCAAACAAAATTGGTGGTAAACTTCTGTAAATGCCGTAGTCTATATGGCCTTTCTGAAAAACGTACTGAACAAAAATAAATAATGAGTAGTGTTACAAACTGAACGAAGCTTTAAAAATGTCTTAAAACCTTGCGTGAATATTGTAAAAATCGAATGATGATCATACTGCATTACAACTATGGCGACGCCAAACACATTAACATGAGAACCATCAGAGAGTACAATTCATTTCATACAATATGCCATGGCAAGGTCACGTTTTTATATATGTAACAACATATGTGCATACATACCACCAGATATACTGAATACATATGCTGAATTAATAGAGGAAAAGAGATGGTTTTTATGAAAAAATTATCTACAAGTACAATAAATAAAAAACTGTTAGTAAAATACCTCATATTTATATTGACTCTTATAATGGAGTAATACACACATGGCACAATTTTTTAATATTACAAATTTAAAGTGCTGTTACAATTTTTCCAAAGTCAGTGGGCTAAACCAGGTTCGTTAAGGGATAGAGGTCTTATTAAATAAAAGAGTTAATTATAATTTCCTAATTTATTTACAAAGACAATACTTTCGTCTCAATATCTCACAGTAAATTGATATATCTTGCTATTTACAACTAATACAATCAATCAGTACCGCTTACAGTTACCTCAACGAAATGAAACTAATATTTCCCTACAGTCATCTGAGCTTACCTCCCCCAGCAATCCTGCTGTACTATCTTAACTTAATGTCCAAGATGGAAGCACATTTATGCAAACTTGCTAATGAAACTAGATGTTATAAATTTAAGCACCTCATTATCAACAAAAAAATTTACAAATCAATAAAAATGTCCTGTTTACGAAAAATGATTTATATAAAGCCTAATGAAATATTTCACTAGAAATTTTAAACAACAAAATAATAAAGATTTCCCACGCAAACAGCTCCACTTAACACAAGATGTTTCAAATGAAAAAAATTAACAAGGACAAAGATTTACTGCATTCCAAGTATGAAATTATTTACAATCACAGTTTATGGGTTCGAATAACCTTAACAAAACTTCTGTCGAAAATCTGTCACAGTGCATAGACATTCAAACTTACTAACGAAGTGACACAAAGTAATTCAATTTTAACCAAACACAATACCTTACTAGACATACACGTTCTACACATACTGAGTTCTACACATACCTTCCAACGTTAAGTGATTTTAAAACATGTCTGTTCGCTCTGGGGGTTGTTTTTGGGATGAGTCCAGCGCAGCATTTATGTCGACTTGCAAGATATGTGGTGGAAACAACCAGAGGCACCATCTGATTTTAGATTAACGTTTTGGTGGAACTCCTCGACGTTAAAATAACTAAAAATTATGTCACAAATCAATAAAAATGTCCTGTTTATGAATTCACGTGTTTATATTTCCATAAGCGTACTAGACAAACGCACCTCTCCCTCAATGTAAAATGATTGAAATGAAAATTTAAAAACATAAGCAAGCAGTGAATCACAGGGAAAACACTTACCGTTTTCCAAGAATAAAATAATTTTAACACAAATTCGTCGAAAACGTATGTCAGTCAAAGTTAAAAAAATTCTTCTAGCTAACACACTTAGACTAGCGTCGGAAATCCACATTTACGAACGAAAAAATCGCACGAATTATTTAAAAAATAAAGGATGCACGCAAACTTCCAAATGAAGGAAACAATTTGCACGCTTTCATATGCATTTTTGAATTATACATACAACGAAACGTTTCACATGAAAAATGATCATGTAAAATGTCTTAACAGAGACAAAGTTTATCGGTTCGACTAATTTTAACATAACTCGCGTTGAAAACTTATAATAAAAGTTTAGCGAATCCCATGGTTAACACTCATAGAGGAATTTTCATGTTAATCGACGTTTATTTAAAAAATAAATTATTTTATTAACATGCATAAAAATATTCTAACTCCTACCTATCACATTTTATATTACGAAGGATATGAAAGTACAACTATATTTCATCTCCGGAACCCCATCCTCCGCCCGTGTAGGACACCCAACCTACTGGGTGGTCAAGAACAACTGACTGGAAATACCATTAGGGAAGAAGCACAAAGCAGCCAGGTTCTCCATTTTCTCTCTCTACAACCCTCAAGCCAAAAGCTGCATTTGTCATGTAAACCGTTTGGATGAACTTTGTAGCCTCCCCCGCAAACATCTTGGAAAAATATAGCTTAATCCCCTAAACATAAATAATCACATTCTAAATGTTTTTTAACTTAAACAATTTTCCAAGAATTATAATATTAAAAGGAAATAAATGTAATGGATTTCTACTCAAATACAAATCCAATGAAACAATAATCCAATCAAGTGGATTGATTCCACAATAAATTGCACATCCAAACCCCATGGATAGGTTTATTAAATGAAAAACACATCAAATATGCTTTAGATTATTTATTTACCATCATAATGTTACAAACATTGTATTACAATCTTTTAAGATGTTTATTCTTAACCCATGAGTTGTGTATTTATTAGAAACCTCTCCAGCGAAACAAGGACATATCTTTTTGTCTTTTAATGATTTTATCAACCAAATATTCATTTGGAGAACTGACTTCTTGCAATTTGTGCTCATAAAATCTGTCTTTTATAGGCTGTCCATCATAGGTTTCGAGATAATACACTCTGGAAAAAGAATGTCTAACTGAAATAATTTTTAATATTTCATAAGACCAATTCACACTGTATTTTTTCTCGAAGATGGCTTTCATCTTTGAGATTTGTATAAATTCGCTAATTTTAAACTTTTGCTTCTGCTCATCAAATACTTTTACATTATTGTATACCGTTTTCATCAATTTATTGCCAATAACTTTTTCGGGTACCATCTTGATAGTTCTATGATATCTGGAATTATAAAATTTAAGGCAAAACATCCACCCATTTGTAAATCCCCGTCGATGAGAAATGCTTATATATTAGCTGCTTGATCGATTTGTTAAATTGTTCTACCACACTGGCTTTAAGGTCTGAAATCGTTGCTTAATGATTGATACAATAATTGGTCATTAGTTTCTGGAATGATTCAGAAAAATATTTGGATCCTTTGTCCATTTGGAGCGAATTTGGTATTCTTTCTTGCAAACAATCTTTATTGCATCACTTACCTATTACCTTTTTTTTCCCAAGGTATACCCCAAACATATTTGAAACAAATGTATTACAGTTAAAATATATTTGTATCCCTTATCATATTTCGAAAGCAATGTCATTTCACTCAAATTGGCTTTAAAAAGATAATTTAAACCCCTTAGTAATAACTGGTCTTGTGGGAAACCTTATCCGCCAGCTTTTCAAACATAGAAACATTTTCGTTCATATATGAATTATTCCCAGACTCTCTCAAAGCGATGAAAAGTTTTAACCTAGCGACCAATTCGTTAGGATTGTTCCAATATACAGGAGAAAACCGATCGCCAACTTCATCTTTAAATATTCCACTTCCGACAATATAGCTTAATAAAGATATTTTCGGGTGGTTTTCATCTCCTGAACGAATATTCGCATTCATACGATGAACAAGTTCTTTGTATTTCTGCAAAGGTGTCGGAAGATCCATTTGGAAAGATTTTAAATAATAATTCAAACAATCCTGTACTCATATCAGTTACATAATCACCTGTTTTAATTCTATTCTCAGGTAAAATTGTAATTACCGAATCTTCCAGAAACCATGTTTTTCCATTTCGATTTACACTAAATGTATTGTGCATAGGTGAAGAATATTTTAAAGCTAAATAACGTTGTGTTAAATGGGAAAGGTTTCGCTTCTTCTTCTTTGTTAAATGTTCTTTTTCCTATTCAATTTACAAAGTGTTTTCATTAGGTGTATTAAACAGAGAATGTAATGTATCTATTCCTCTTGTAACAGGTTTTAATATTTCTTTGTTTAAAACACCCTGTTCCATACAGAGTTGTTTGGCTTTAAATATTTTTCTTTTACAGCAGATGTAATGTTATGTAATTGCGTAGCAGAGTCAGACATGTTTTGATTATATTACATTAACTTTTCACGATATATATATATATATATATATATATATATATATATATATATATATATATATATATATACGTACATGCACACTAAGTCATTGGTTTTCGAACTGCTATGGTAGGTCGATTAACTGCTTTACTAGAACGAATACTTTACGCCTTTTCAATCTTGTCGACTTTACTTTACAGTGTCTAATTTTGTTACAGTTTTAGCTTTCAAATCATTAATGAAATAATTGATATGTGTTTCCAAATCAATATTTTGTTTTCTCAGATCTGTTTGTGTAACTAAACCAAATTTTTCATTAATCAATTCATCACTTATGTATTGCATAATTTCTTCCATTTGTGTTTCAAGTTGTTTTGTAATAGTAGTGGTTACCACTTCATTAATTGCAACTCTTAGATTATCTTCCAATTCTGCAAGTTGTGTTGTAAATATTATATTTGCCATATCAATGAAGTCTTCAATAAATCCATTTAATCATTCTTCTATTCTACATTCATTACTCTGCAAATCATTCTCAATATTGGTTAAAATGTTTGCCATTATACTCGTGTTTTTATAAACATTACCAATCAAATCAATTAACTTTATTAATTTCTCTTGCATATTGGTAGATTGCAATTTAAATATGTTTAGCGTAATGGTGTTTAAGTCTTCCACATAATGTTTATTTTACCATATCAGTATCGTTCACAGCCATACCCTCATTACATAATATATGTCCATTCAAATCACAATTCCCATCGCGATTTTTGGTTAAACAGCTATTGTAATGATTACATCTTATACCTCTACATCCATACTTTGAAATATTCATTATTCTTGGTTGGTAAATAAAAAACTGTTAATCCAGACCTATATTTGTATTTGTATAGGGGAAGCTTTGAATATAGTCACCAGAAAACCGTATTTATTTTTCCGATAGTAAAAACACATGTCTTTACACTTTGTAAATCTCATATCGCCCAAAAATGATCATTGTAAATATGTTGCAGATTCATACTGTCCATTTTAAACACAATTATCATATTTGCATTATTGTGCAAATTATGTTTGGGAATACAACTTTGTGATAGATAAAAACAATCAACTTTTGAATGTTTACCAAAACTAAAATATTGCTCTATTTCACCCTGCAGTTCGCACCAAACATCGTCAAATATAAATACGGAATTGGGTAATGCTTCATTCGGAGGCTTGATATCTTCTTTATTAGTAAAAGGCAAATATAGCATTCCTTGAATTAATGTCAAAATGTTTGCTAATCGTTAATATTTCTCTTGTATTGTTTTAGAAAGCAATAAACGTTTTCAAACTTAAGACCATTTGGTTTTTCCAACAGCAACATAATAACACAAGTTTTTCCACATGAAGAAGGACCGCTTATTATACAATGTGTATTTGGAGGTAAAATAATTCCATGTTTATGTTCAATTATGTTTTCTTTCGTATTTACGATTATCAGAAGATGTACTTTTTATTTTATAACCTTCATTTATACATTATTACATAATGTAACATACTAACATAAAACTATAAATGCAGGACTATATATAGGTTCGCGGTCAGTTGAAAATAATGGCTCGTACTAAATGTATCTAAAAAGGGTGCAGTGTATTGAATATATTGATTAATAAATTACCATTTGAATTGCATTTACTGAAATACAATTATTGTGGACCCGGAACTAAGCTTGCAAAATGTCTGGTACGGAATGATCAAGGAATAAACTTTTTGGATTACACTTGTAGTGAACGCGACATAGTCTACGATCGAACAAACAATTTGAAACAAAGTCATATAGCAGAAACCAAACCTTCATGAATGTATGAGTGTTAATTTAGATTCTAAACAAAACAAAGGAACACATTGGGTGGCATTAATACAAAATGTAGATCAATCATTGTATTACGACAGTTTCGGTGATTTATGTCCTCCAATTGAAATACATAATTATTAAAAAATATGCAATTAAGGTACAATTACAAAATGGAACAATTACCAAATACAATCAGTTATGGACATTTATGTCTACTTTTTTTACTATAAATATGATATACAGGTAAGTGCAATTGTAAGCATATTAGTAATATGTCAATAATGTTGGTATTAAGTGGTAATTCGTCGCAATTGTGTGGTATATTTCCCAGCATTGGAGTGAGATGGAGAATGGCAAATAAGTCTAATTGAATTCGTTACTTACAACAGTATACCAAACATTGGTATGCACAACCAATCATTTATGGTTAACATGGGTGACAAAACTTACAAGATTGTGATGCCGGTAGGATCTTATGAGTTGAATGACTTCGAAACATTCATTAAAATCTTACTTTCAGAACCTAGATACAGTATGTTACTATATGCCAATTTGTACTGTTGTGTGTTATTTGTCTCTTATCTCTTCCCTTGCCCCATCCTGCTTCTGCGAGCAAAGATCAGGCAGGTGGTAAAACTCACCTCACCACCTAACCAACACACCCAACCTTCACCACCGCCCAATAAATGATAAAAAATTGATAAAAATCACAAAAAATTGAAAGAAACTAATAAAAGGTTAGGAACATATTACATCACTAACTCTGACACCCATGTTGGATGCTGGCGGCCTTGGCCTTACTACAGTGACCTTGTAAAGAAAATAATTTAGAAAAAATTGTAAAAACTCCAAAAAAAAATCATAAAAATCGACGAATATATTACATTACTGACTCCGACCCCCATTTTGAATGTTGGTGACCTTAATATTAACCCCTTTAACCTCAAACTCCAAAAATTGGGAAAAAAAAAAAAAAAAAAAAAGTAAAAACTAAGAAACATTTGTAAAAATCGACGAACATAATATGTTACTGACTCCGACAATTATGTTTAATATTGGTGTCGATAAACTTAACCCAAATGACCTTCAACTCTGAAATCAGGAAAAAATTTTGAAAAATTACAAAAGTGTAAAAGAATATCGAGGAAAAAATTACACACCTAAAGCGAAAAAAAACATGTTGAATGTGTGTGACCCCAAATGTTCGATTCTCGTAAAGATGGCTGACCACAGCCACTCTCTGGTACGATGATCAGCAGATGATTGAACGACAACTTTATTCTTTTGACCGATGAATCTTACAACCTCCAAAGCGAATTATTGACTTTATGTAGCACACATACCCCCCTCCCACCAACACCCCACTTGTCGCTTCACTTAACAAGCCATTTACTTAACATAGCTCAGCCCCCTCTATACCCGATCAACTTCCAAGCTTGTCACCAAGCCACAACTCAACCCACCCCGTACAATAAATCATCATAGCTCGCCCCCTCATTATACACCCTTGCTATCAACCCACAACAGGATTATTCACCGCCCCTTTTTTGTCCACTTATTTACTGGCTCCTGCCAATACCAATTTCTGAGAAGAACAATTCCTGCCAAGACCAGTTCCTACATAAATGGCTAGAGTAGTAGACCCTAATCGACCATACCACCCACCTATGTCAACAGTCAATGACATCCAATCTCGAAAACGTCGCGTAATACGAATCTCTGTGCTATATTCTTCGCACAAAAACCATGCAAAATCTTTGCAAAACTTAGCAAATATTCACAAAACATTTCAGCCAGAGCTGACCTTTACAAAGGGCCATTCTAAGTGACCAGACCAACTAACCAGTTGCGAAACATTCCTTAAAAATATTCCCCAGTTCATTTGTTCGCCTTATAGAACTCAGCCGATTTTAATCGACCAGTGTAAGGCACAAATTCTATCAAAAACAGACTCTCGCAATCGTTTGTACACGCCATTGCATTAATAAGTCTTTCAGATAAGCAGAATGGACTGAATAAAAAAGTAAACTCATTTTATTATATATACATAAATTTAATTTATTTACTTATATACATTATATCTCTTTAATTATTTCATACATTCGGCCTTTACATTCCTCAGATGTTCGCAGGTCATTAATAGTAGCCAACAGTCTCTTCTGATATAACACTAATCCTTGAGTTCACTAATGATAGAAGATATCTCATTAATGTGCGAGAAATCTCTATCTTGTTGCAAAGTGATCAAATGTCTGAGTCTAACAACACGTTCATTTGGGTCTTTGGTAAAGAGTATTGCCAGTGTCTTCTGCCTTCTCCATTTCGCTCATTGCAGCAAATGAACGAGCATTCTTGATGCTTGCTGTCTTCTTCACATCACTTGTCGAAGGAAGCACATTGGTGAAAGTGTGGGAACATCGAGAGAGTCTTCATCCTTCTCATCAGATACTTCATCAACACTATCTTCATAGTCATTATAATCAATACAGTCGTCATGAT
This sequence comes from Dryococelus australis, assembly GCA_029891345.1. Lineage (NCBI taxonomy): Eukaryota > Metazoa > Arthropoda > Insecta > Phasmatodea > Phasmatidae > Dryococelus > Dryococelus australis. The sequence goes on from CM056999.1 coordinate 71,117,821, forward strand.
CGTCTTCACCTCCTGTTTCATTCTCAATATCAAGTTTACTTTTCCTTGTAGGAGTCGCATGGTAATCATCAGTATTTAGAGCAGCCAACCATTTATTTTGAAATTCGACGAATTCACATGAAAGTCTTGCAAATGTAAATTCCACACAAACCGACTCTACTGCACTCATTCCATCTTCAGCATTAACTGTCTCATCATTAACACTTGACGAATCAGTAGCCACAGATGCAGCATGGAGTATTGGTGACATAACTTGCTGGCTCCCAGTAGATGAACCTGATGTCTCAGGGGTGAAGATGATGGCGAAGCTTCCATCTTTGTCTCCGACGAAGCTGAGGCCTCGTTTTTTTTTGTGGTATAAAAATCAATTTCTCTTTATGTTAATGCATAAAGCATATTCAAATAATATATTTTATATTGCTATATACATATCTGCATGTTTTCTTCTGGAGCTAATGAGTATGTGGGTTTTCTCAGAGTGCTCTCACATTTTTAACAATTATAATGTATGGCAGGATGCCTTCTATGAGCATAAGCTACGCTGTCTACTGTAAAAAGAATCGACTTTATATACAAAAATTGCAGTTGTTCTGAAACCATCGATTTGGAAGGGCTTCCTCATCGTACAACAAAGATGAATTGTGAATACGATGTCCTGCCTTAACCTCAATGAACATGGAGCAGTGACCTGCATCAATATCACTTGATTGTACAACACAACCTACGTCAGTGTTCTGCGAGCCAAAACCTAATGTCAATGGTATTTTACTAAAGTGATGTGGATTCGGGGTCTTCTTAAATTATAATCGAATATGTCAATTACATCGAAAGATGTTTGATCATTTTTATCAAGTATGAAACCTAATAAGACAAACCTACTTATCGATGAGGTGGAAAAATATGGTAGTGTAAAATATAGTATGCAGCTGGACTGTAGCTATACAAAACCAGAGCCTCACAATGACGAATATTGGAGCCTTCAATACCTCCAATGTTGCTGTGTGTATAATGTATATGCAATAGAAAACACTGTTGACGACAGTATACACAAGTTATGCCAAGAGGAAGAAAAAATTGATTCCAAGTGTTCGGGTTTGACCCTGGCTGCAGTAAATCATCTAGAGCTGAGAACAAGTGGCCTCAATCCACTTGGAAAATAGGCACTTGCTGATTTCCTTCTACCTGACTACAGAGAATTACAACATAAAAAAACCAGCAAACCACTACATGAATGCAAAGCCTGGATTGTGTGAGGTGTCAGTTGCGAGGAAGAGGGGTGAGTTGCGGAAGGTAAGAGGTCATTTGTAGAGCAGGAGGGGTCATTTGCAGAGCAGGATGGGTCATTTTCAGAGCAGGAGGGGTAATTTTCTAGCATGAGGGGTCAGTTACGAATAATGAGGGGTCATTTGCGGAGCAGAAGGGTCATTTGCGGACCAAGGAGGTGTTATTTAGAGTCATTTATGTGTCATTTAGGGGTAATTTGTGGAGCAGGATGGGTCATTTGCAGAGCATGAGTGCAATTGAGCAAAGAACTTGTCTGGAAAAAACTGTTGAAGATGTATAATGTGATCAATGAACTAGACGAAATGTCCATTTAAATGCATGCGTACAAATGCTTAAATCTCACAGATGAAATTATGTTAGCAAGTTTATATATAGAGCAGTAGCTAGGTAAAACAGGTACACAAGTTGCTACTGTAGAAATAACTTTAGTTCTTTCACGAATATGATGCAAGCTAATGATTGTACAAAGTCTACTATAGAGATTACCTCTATGGATGTACTTTTCCCACTGCTGGAGAACAGTATTGCTACTGTGGAACTGTGGAAATATCTTCAGCAAAAGTGTATGCTGCTATGATCGGCTACGTGAGAGAACCACCTGTACAAAGAGTCTTTTTTCTGCGGTGAAGCATTACTGAATTGGTACTGTGTATTTAATGCAAGGTGATACACTGAAGGAACACATCGAGATCTGCAAGGGGTCGTCCACCCAGAGCCAGCACGTGATGTAGCTAATACCCTATGCTGCATTGGTAGGTACTGGTAGGTCAGGTGATATTGATGAGACAGTTAATGCTAAAGATGTAATGAGTACAGTAGAGTTGGTTTGTGTGGAATGTACAATTACAAGACTTTCGCATGAAGTCGACGAACTTCAAACTAAATGGTCGTCGGCTCTAAGTACTAATGTTTACCATGTAACTCTTACAATGAAATGAAAACTTGATATTGAAGATGAAAAAGCAGGTAAAGATGATCATGAAGACAGCATTGATGATAATGACTATGAAGACATTGTTGGTGAAGTATCTGATGACAGGAATGTCGATTCTTTTGACACTCCTACACATTTCACCACTGTGTTTCTTTCAACAAATTGTGTGAAGAAGACAGAAGGAAAATACTCGTTCATTTGCTGCAACAAGCGAAATGCAGAGTGCTGGCTACATGTTTACCGAAGACCCGAATGAACTTATTGATGGACTCAGACATTTGATCGTTTTGCAACAAGATGGAGATCTCTCGCACATTAACAATATATCTTCTATCATTAGTGAACTGAAGGATCAGTGTTATATCAGATGAGAATGTTCGCTACTATACATGATCTACAAACATCTGAGAAATGTAAAGATCAAACGTATGAAATAATTAGAGAGTCAGAATGTATATAATAAGTAAATTAATTGAATTTATGTAGGTCTATACATAGTAAAGTGGGTTTAATTTTTTATTCAGCCCATTCTGCTTCTCTGAAAGACCTATTAATTCAGTGGTGTGTACAATCAATTGCAGAGTCTGTTTCAGATAAAATTTATGCGAGCATGTGCGGTAAGAGGACCATGTAGGATTTGAAGTATTATGCCTTACTCGGGTCGATTAAAACCGGCTGAGTTCTATACGGCGAAAGAAAACACTGGGGAATATTTTTAAGGAATGTTTCGCTACTGATTAGTTGGCCTGGATATTTGGCATGGCGCTTTGATATAGCCAGCTCTGGTTGAAATGTTTTGTTAAGGTTTGTCAAGTTTTGCGAAGATTTTGTGGAGTTTTTGTGCAAAGAATATAGCACCGAGATTTGTATTAGGCGACTTTTTAGAGAATGGTTATCACCGACTGTTAGTATAGGTATGTGTAATGGTTGATTTATTGATTGGTCTTATCCACTGATCTAGCCATTTATGCAGCAATTGGTCTTGGCAGGAGCCAGTTGTGGGTGGAGTAAGTCTCTTCAGGAACAGATTGAGAATTTGTTGAAAGGGGTGGTGGGGTGGAGAATCGTGTGGTTGGTTGATGACAAGGGTGGATAGTGAGAGGTGTGAGCTATGATGAGTAATTGTAGGGAGTTGGGTAGTGGATTGGTGACAAGCTTGGTTAAGGGGGGTGGGCTGCTCTATTAAAGCAACGTGGGTGTGCTGGAAGGTTGGTAGTATTTGTGTTATATGAAGTCAATAATTCGCTTCGGGTGTTGTAAGATTGATCGGCTATATAGTCAATAGATATAGATGTGGTGGTTCATTCGTCTGCTGATCGTCATCCAAGGGGATGGCTGTGCTCTGCCATCTTTACGAGAATCGATCTTTTAGGGTCACACATATTAAACATGATTTTTGGCTTTCAGTATGTAATAGTATCCTCATGTTCGTTTAAGTTTTTGTAATTTTTCGCCTTCATTTCGTGAGTTTCCGAGTCCAAGGTCATTTGGTTTAAGTTTATCGTCGGCAACATTCAACCTATTGCTCTGTGACAGTAACATATTATGTTCGTCGATTTTTACGAATGTTTCTTCGACTTTTTACACTTTACTTTCTCAACTTTTAGATTTCAAGTTTTATGGTATCAATGTTAAGGTCGCCAACATTCAAAATGGAGGTCGGAGTCAGTAACATAATACGTTCGTCGATTTTTATTAAGTCTTTCCATTTTTACCCTTTTTCCTCAATTATTTGCGTTCAAATCAATGGGGTTAAGGTCAAGGCCACCAGCATCCATAATGGGTGCTGGAGTCAGTGGTGTAATATGTTCGTAATCTTTTAATAGTTTTTTCGATTTTTATATTTTTTCTCCATTTCTCATTTTCAAGGTCATTGGAGTCAGATGAACGTCACCAACAACTAACATGGGTGTCACAGTCAGTGATGTAATATGTTCCTATAACTTTTAGTAGTTCCTTTTGTTTTTTTTTTAAATTTTTCTCGATGTTTTATGATTGGAAGGAGTGGTAGTTGGGGAGGGGATGAGGTGAAGGTGGTGGGATAAGTGTGAGGGGAACGTTATATTTTCTTCAATTATTCATAATTTTTTCTATATTTTGTCGATTTTTTTATGACTGGAAAGTGTTGGTGGGGTGGTGATGATGGGGGGGGGGAGGGCGAGTGTGAGGTTAACATTATGTTTTTCTCAAATTTTTAATTTTTTTTTAGATTCTTTGCAATTTTTTATAATGTATGCCAATTCGGGGGGTGGGGGGAGTGAGGGTGAAATATAGTGTGGGTGAGTCGGTTGGAAAGAGGTAGTGGGGTGTAGACGTGGTAGATGCAGGAGAAAAGGCCAGTGGAGGGGGCCTGCTCTGCTGATCCTCTCCAGTCCGCTGGACCTTGCTCGGAGTCTCGAATCCTGCCCTACGGCTCTGAGGATTAAGAGTGGGATGGACTCCCGTGGGACCTCCACATCCAGGTCAAGAAGCGAGGGAGCTATATGGGCAACACTAACATGCACTTCTAGCACCTCATTGTGCCTACGCGCAAGGCATGCAGTGTTTCCATCGTGATGCTGTACTGTGCAAATTAGAACTGTAGCAGTGGGACTTTATTACATGCGATGAAAGCCCACATATTGAAATATACCTTTATCTTTGTACTTTTCTCTTATCGCTTAAGGAACCTGCATATGCAAGCTTTAAAAATGCGATATTTGACCATTTTCACGATTTCTCTCCCCAAGAATACAATTATTATGACAAAAGTAAAAAAAAAGGGCATGAATATTTTTAAAAAAATCTTTTCTGACAAAAAGTCGTATTTGTAGAACATTTATTTACCGAGAAGTATTCGCATAAACAACTTTCCCCCTCTTAAGTGACTCATTCCGCTAAGTCTGTAATTCTCTTGCTTGACTGAGGATTTTTCGACTTTTCCTTCGAAGAGCTTCAAATCCACGTATCTCCTTTTTTTTGGATATTTTTTTGGCGAACGAGTAATTTTTGTGGAAAATAATTAGTTTCGGTAATGATTTTTGGTGTGAAACAGGCAATTTTGTCGATAACACGGCCGTCCCAGGCCGCCGGCCCGTGGCCGTTTTGACAATCGAAGTGGCTGGTGGCTCATGCCTCCATCCTGCGCCAGAAGGAACATAGCCCTACTACTGGAATGTTATGACGACTTCTGTAATTATTTCAAAGATAACCATACTTATACGAATACTTTACTATCCACAAACGTTACATTGTTTTTCAAAGCGATATAATTTTTCTTTACCAAGTACTTTTAATCTGTATTACCAACAAACATAATTTCTATTGATATGTCATATAATCAATAAATAGTTCACGGATATCTGAAAACATGTTTTTTTACTTAGACTGTTTCCCCAATTCCCTTCAAGTATATACGTGTCCATACTTCGCCCCGCCTGTGACGTCTTCTAAGTAATACTAGCGGCATGCCAATTCCTAGTATAATAAAACAGCGTCCGTACTTGCCAAGTACCTACATGAAGTTGCTTACTTGCTGGGTGAATTTGCGTACTTGCGGCGGTCGCCATGTTTGTTTTCAAACGTCACGTATATAACCTATGATGGAAACTGCTTGTGGCTACCTGCAACATTATGTCTGCGTATACCTGTTACACAAAAATGCATTATTGTTATTTCTTTGCAGCAACTCCAAACAACACCATAGACATAAACACAACTAAATATAACCATCATAGAACACAAAATGTGCATTTACAGCACAAACCATAGAGTTGTTAGCTCAAAATGACGAAACACCTGTTTACTTTTTAGTAGTTCGTGTTATTTACGGCAGGTTTTGCGAAGAGTCAAGTACAGCCAGAAACGCCTAGTGCCTCATCGCTCCTACCCGCAAGGCGTGCAGTGTTTCCGTCGTAACGCTGCACTGTGCATTGCAAATTAGATCTGTAACAGTGGGGTTTTATTACACGCAATGAAAGACCACAGATTTAACTACGCCCGCTTCTTTTGACTTTTCTCTTGCCGCTTAAGTAAACTGCAAGCTTTAAAAATGCGATAATTGACCATTGTCGCTATTTTTTTCTCCAATAATAAACCTAATATGACAAAAGTAAGAAAAAAATGGGGGCATAACGTCGTATTTGCAGAACATTTATTTTCCGAGATACGCGTATTAGCGCAAACAACTATTTCACAAAAAATGCGGGTGTCCATCCCTCTCTTAGTGTAGTAACAAATAGGGACGGTTGGACGTTCAACACGCAGTGGTTTGAGTCTGCGTATTTGCGATTCCTGCTATAAGCTGCCGATTGTGAACGTGTTTTGTCATTGCTAATCGTGCAGCTGAAATACGCAAACTCTACGCATGGCGTCATTCAGTTTATATTCCATTCACGGTTACGTACACTTTTTCTGAAACCCTACTTATGTTTTACTTCCAGGATATTCCTCCGCCTCACACCAAAGAGACAACGCACCGCCTTCGTGCGCACTCTGCGTAACTATATTTTGCACAAGAACTATTTCTTACTGGGCAGTACCAACTCACATATTTTCACTCTTGTTTTCCTTCATATTAATTATAAATGGAATATTATAATTTTAAAAAATAAGTAAAAGTTCAGTCTAACGAAAAATATGGTGCTTTTATTTTCACCCGCGAGTATAAGACGCTTGTGATACCTGGCATTTATAGGAAACAACCACACGCATCATACATGGTGTGATTTTTCAAAGGTTCGATTCAAAAAGTGTGAAGAAACAGCAGTAGACTACACACTCGACTGTTTCTCTATAATAATAGCTGTTTGTTTCACTGCCCTGGAGATTAAGAGTAACGCATGAGTACACGATTGAATGAAGTATCGGTCTGGAAATACGTCAACTTCGCAGATGGTGCAGGTCAAAAGAATTCTTAAGTATTATTTATGTATCTTTTTACAGCAGCGAACCTTGGTTTGTATTTTAGTTTATTTATTTTTGTGCCTGAATTCTTATTGTGTCATATTTTTGTTTTCTGTGACGTAGAAAGCTATCCAATGGTGTATATACGATGCAATAGTTCACATATTAAAGTTTAATGTGCCAACAGTATAAATCTTACAAGTATAGTAATTTTTTGTTATCTGTAAGCTGTTAGTAACTAATGTTGCTATTAATATAATATACCGTTATGCTAATAATGTATTATGTAATATGAAGTACTTTGTAGCATTGTTATCTCTTTACTGTACTCTCAGCGTTAAGGTGGTATTTATGTTGTGGCAAAACAAATTTTGTGTTGATTGATGTTAACACATGTGTTAAAAATTTTATTGTATTTCCTTTGCTTTAAAACAACATTCCGATATAAAATTACTTAAGAACAATGATTATGTCACAAAAATAAATATTACCTATGAAGAAAAAAGCGGCAAAGATGAGAATCAAGCTCGCACATTGCGTGTGTAACGATCTTCACTAAACCTTACGTCCTACCAAATGCTCTATGTTAACATGTTGGGCTGCGTTTCATATGGTTTGCTATTGAAGAACGTACGACAAACTGCAGTATTCTTTCGTTATGAGGAAATACTTCATACTCTATGAATGTATGCATATTTGGCACACGTAAACTGCTTAGCAAGCTTTGAAAGCAGGTCTAAGGGACATTTAGATCTCATTCTATGGTTTAAAATTTTAATATAGTGGTTTCATTTTATGAGATTGTCGCGCTGTACTTTTATCCGCCATATTACGTCATGTCAGTGTAAACTGGTGTTGGCTGGATCATACTAAATCAAGAACGGAAGTTTTTGCACAAAAAAACGCTGTTTTTGGAGGGCCGCTTAGGGCAAACGGAAGGGGGGCAGGGGGGAAGTCGACCCCTCCTCTATGATCCCCCATCATTCCTCTTTTAACCCCCCCCCCCCAACATTGGTAGGAGTTATAATGCGTCCCATATTTCACCTTTTTGAGCCGCTTTATGGTGAAGCCAGTATGGGCAAATGATAGTAGGAGTAGGCTCACAGGGGAAGGTCTAAGCATGATTTGGGAAAATTGCCCTCCCCCCCCCCCTCACAATGGCCGCAAATGTTGTTAGTGGATATTTTACTCCCGAAATCAGTGTGATCGGTGTCATCCCTGGAGTCTGTGTACATGCGACCATTTCGGTTTGTAACAAAAGCCCTCCTTTTTTTAGGGGGGGGGGGGGGGCAGGGGTAATTGCCCATTCCTCTTTTCTGTGGCTGTATTCGGCCTAAAGTCGCATTTTTCGACCGATTTTCTTCATATTTGATGGAAGGTTGCCTTTCCGTGCCCCGCCCTCCCCCATTGGCAGTTAGGCACTTCGTAGGTCTTACGTCTTAAGCCCTAAATTTTAAATATTAAGTCTTAAGTTGTACTTTCACCATAATTGCTACTGCATGTCGGGATGTGCGAGCGAGTGCTGATAGGCGCGAGCGAGCACATGTCGAAGTTCCATGATGAAATTGCACCATAAATTATAATTCGTACGGTTACTTGCTTCATCTTTGGTGGCTCAGCCCGCGGTTTCCGCGGGCCCGACCCCTTGTATTACTTTAATCGAATACGGCGAGCTGTTCAGTATCCTCTTTTATCGTATTTGCTTATTTGTCACAGTGATACAAATATTTTATTCTAACTGTTATTTGCAGCGTAATACATTTTGTTACGGCAATATAACTTATGCCCGGTTGCACCATTAACAGCCCTGAACCAAGATCATAAGATCTTGGTTCAAAGATGATCTTCAGTTTGATCCGAGTTCAATGTACGAGTGTTGCACAAACGCGAACGGCCGAGTTTAGATCGTAGATCAACTGATCTCGGTTCCAAACTAGAATTGCGATTAAACACTGTTTGTGATTGGCTCTCATTTCGTGACGTCATGATGCAACTGTTTATTTTGAGGTTCGGAGACAATTAATACGTTTTTGAGGACATTACGTCTTAAGACTAGGATGTTTTACGATATAAATTATTTGAATGCACTGAAAAAACTCTGTTTCAGTTGTTTTGTTTGAGTGGCAACACTTTGCGTACATTTTTATCGTTATTTTTAAAACTAATAGTATTGAAGAATGTAGTGTACATAGGATTATATGGTATGATGTTTTATTTGTTTTAAGTAAAATAATTGTTGAACGAACATTACTGATTAACATTAAAATGTGTATAATGTTGTGATTTTTCGAAAATAACATTGTACCTTTCGCGTTATGTGTTGGCGTATTTTCAAACTATATATGTCGGCTATGGATGCTCTTTCGTGAGCAATAAATTCGACGTGAGATTTTGCTCGTGCGGAAAATTATTACTGTTACTGATATGATTAATGGCTTTTACAGTTTTCCGTTTTGTTTTATCGGAAGGAAAATTATGAATTTCGTTTTCTCTTTACAAAACATGAATACCATCTTTCATTCCATAAATGCATTGCATCTTAAGCTTTTTAAAATGTCTCAATTTACATTCTACACCAGTAAAAACAACAGAATCCATTTTTAAACGATTTAAATATTACCAAGTTTATTTCTATCAAATAAAAATATTTTACAGTGATTTTATCTTCACATAAACGACAGTAGCAGGGGCGTGATGGTTTCACCCCACTTTTGATTAATCGGATTATCCCTTCGATATAAAAATCTATCACAAGGGTTAATCCTTAACCCGATCTTAATCCTCCGATAACTATTGTTAATCCGATTTTAATCCGATGTAAATTTTTTCTTTAATCCTTAATCCGATCGAATTTTTTAAATTCTCATTGGATAAAATGTAATGAAGTGTGATTGAATGATCCAATTAATTTAATTCATTTATCAATCAAAATTGTTGTGATAAGTATGCAGTTTGGTGTAATAGTGTTCTAAGGGACAAATTTATTACTTTCTTTTTTTGGGCGGGGAGCAGCTCTGGTAGATGTTGTCAGGAGGACGAATGGCACTCGGATGAGGTTGGCGTGTTGGGAACAGGGTATACATAAGTGGTGAGTTTTGTGCAAGAGTGTCATAAGTGTTTTTTTTTTTTTTTTTTTTTTTTTTTTTTTTTTAGAGAGGGATATTGCTCATAGACAGTGTTGGGAGATAGGCGCCTTTGAAAGATACTATTATTCCGAATGAATAACAGCGCTGATGTAACACACGAGAAAAATTTCGGAGTGTTTAAACAAAATATATTGGAAACGAATTCTACCTATCAATATAAATAAATAACACTAGATAGAAGTATAACGAACACAACTACGTGAATAACCCAGTGTCGACAAGTGCTAACTCACTAAACGATCACAAATATGTGTATGAAATTAATTAACAATCTACAACGAAGCAAAAATGTCCCTATCAATATATAAATTAACTGGCTAACGAACACAATAACAAGGTATTTGAAAAATTACACTATTTGATGCCTCCGAGTTCTACACGTACTACATTATTTTAAAACACATCTGTCCGCCTGTGAGACTGGTCAGGAACTTTGGAAATGGAATCCACATGTAAAAATTAATTTATTTATTAACACACATAAAAAAGGAAAACGTTTAAGAGTTAGTGATTTTAATATACGGCTATTCGCTCGGGAGGTCGCTGCAGCACTGACTTGGATATAACATTTATGTTGACTTATAAGCCAAACAAGGTATTGAGAGCAAACAGAACCTGCGTGTGTGTCGGCCTATGTTTGATTGTAGACTGAGCTAAAAAAAAATTCGAGAGAGGATAAAAATACAAAACGAATGTTTCCAAATTAATTAAACGGCTAACGAACAAAAGTACATGACAATCACTAAACAAATTACGGAACCCAGCTGTCCTGTTTTTTAAATAAATAAAATCGCAAAAGCAGCTCTCTCAAAACATGTCTGTCCGTCTGGGAGGCTAGTTAATGAATGAAATGTCTGGCAGGCAAAAACTGTGAATATGACAGACCAAACGAATTACAGAACCTATTTCCCTACCAAGCTACTATTAATGACTTGATTACACTATGTCCTACAACAGACAACTTAACAATACTTTAAAAAAAACTTACTCTGATTTTTAACGCAAGTTTCACTATTGTAAGAGTAATTCACTTTTAACACAAATTTCCATCGAAGCATAGGGAAATTCTGATAACTTAATCCCGTGAAGCATAATCCTGCAACACTTTATAGAAATGTACTATATATTATTTTTAATTCACAAACTTGTTCAAAGAAAAATTATTTAAAATACCGAACATACTACAAATTTCCATTAAGTTTGTGAAATTCATGGCACTAGTTGATGAAACGATAGTTGAAAATGCTATCGGCTTTCGTCGACCGAACTCAGAAACTTACTTGAGACGATTAACACTTATAAAAATAATGAAGACACTATATTGGCTTATCATACGTAAAAAAATTTCCCGATAAATTAAAACTTAAAAAAAGTTTATATTAAAATGCATATATAATATCACTTGACGAGAATTGCAGCTAGCACTCAGGCATATGATATACCTACACTCTCTGAAGCCCGCTGGTCGCCGCGACCGGCGATGTTCAGTGTCGCGACTATCCAGGGTGAGGGTTGGCGTCAAATTAACATGGTGCCGGTCAGCGAAAAGTCTCCACATCGGTCCTGCCTGCGGACCCTCTCCCCCACTCCTTCTTAAGGTGTATTTGTGTGGAAAGAGAATATCTATCCAAGGCCACGCACCCCTTCACCTTAGATCGCGCTTTCGGCGATGTGTTACCCCTCCTCCTGTCCAGCCAAAAACACATTTTCGGGTAGAAGACCTCTGCTCTGTCTAAGGCCATGCAACACCTCCCCATCTCCCACCCCTATTCCAGAGTGCATGTTTTCCGAGACAAGAGATGCCTCGGCTACCCATACTCTACACCCTCCACCACAGAAGGTATCTTTGTCCACATTAGTGCTAACTGCTAGTCTACCTACCTTCCCTCGGACCAGCGAATTTTGAACTCACCCGAAGCAGTGATCTAAATACAAAACTATGCTCTACCCATGAAGTGTGGACTCTCCCGAAAATCTGCACTATCTGGTTCTGCTAGAGGAGTACTTATTCCCCCCCCTCCCAGCCTCTTCCCTTGACTCGCCATACCTGGAGCAGGTCAGCAGCCTTCAAACCTTTGTGACAGGGGATGTTTGAAAAATTCTCGCATTTCGGGTCTTAATTGTCTCAACTTTTGCTGTAAAGGAATATATCTTAACAATTCCGACTATTTAATTATTGCATATCATTTGTGAGAAAATGTACAAAAACTATCTAATCTTGATCCAGATGAACAACTCGAATGAATAATTACATAACAATTTCTCAAAAATGAATAAATCTAGGAATGATTTGAGTCCCTGCAACTTCGTCGAAGAAAAACGATGATATAAATACTAAGATACTTCACACAAACACAGTTTATCGAACCAGAATAATTTTAATAAAAACTCCATCAAAAACCTATCACAGAGAAAGTTAAAAAAAAAAAAAAAAATCATGTAGCGAACACACATAGACTAGCTTCGGAAATTCACATTTACGAATCCTAGCCGAATAATGCACGTATTATTTAAAAAATAATAGACGTGCGAAAACTTCAAAATAACAGAAAAGATTTCTGCCCTATAAGCTATCGCAATAAAATTGTATCAGCTCCCATAATTAACTCTGGTAGAGAAACCGAATTCAAACATTAATCAATGATTGTTAGAAAAGAAATAAATTTATTAACAAGCGTATATATATTCTAACTCCTATTGTATTTTATGTTACGAAGGTTAAATACACAAAGAACTGAAATATTTCGAAAAATACTGATACGGAGATTGTGAGCGAGGTGTGAACCCCGACCAGATAGATGTAGATAGCACCTAGCAAGCATTGTGGGTTGTCGCACAGCCAGGCGAAGTATGGAGTCCCTGCTCCCGCAGGTGGCCGGCCATATTCCCAAGCGAATTCCGTGTTGCCTTCTCCGAAAGGCAAGCAAGCGGGTGGGTGTGTGGTAAGCATGTCCTTTACCATCACAGCAAATGCATAGCAAGTGATGGGTTCCCGAACATGAACATTGAAGTGTTACTCCCTAGCAGCCAAGAGCGGAGATGTGTGTAGAATCAGAAGTGAAGAGAGGCTAAAATGGGTTTTCATGACTGCGGCTGGGGGTTGGAAGGACGTTCCTTTGTCAAGGGAAATGCAGCACCCTGCCGGACCATCTTCAAGCAACCAGCCTGTCTCGTTCGGGACAAGGACTGCTAGCAATGTTTTGGCTTTATACGTGTCCTGAACACGTCCTACCTTTAGGAAGCCTACACGCTTCACGCAAGGTATCATACACATTTGCTTTTTGAATAAACACTCAATTGAATTATTTACACAATAAATGCAGATGTAGAGTAAATGCAATTTCTATGTGTTATAAAAATTCCCATGAAAACAGTTTGGGGTTGCTAATACCGATTAAGTGTATTTTACATTTGCCTTTAAACCTCGTGTATTATAAGTAACATTTATTTGGTCTTGTTTTATGTTAAGATGCAAAATCGATTACTCATTGTTAATCTCCATAGTCTTTACTGTGTTAAATACTATCGATTTTGCTATTTTTAGGTGATATCAGGCAAACTGATTTCACAGCGAGACAGTATTATCTGCTGTTATGGAAAGCACTTAGACAAAGTGATTCGCCAACTGTTGCAAACAAACACACACTCGTTAAACTGGTTGAAGGAAAATGTACGTATTCACTTCACATCGAAATATTTGTGCTTACTTAAAACATATCATTGAACCAGGTAATTTTTGTTTTGTTATGTTGATGTGCATTTTTCAAGATATGTCTGTAAAAACCTAACACCCATAAATAAATATATATTCTTCACACAACCAAACTGCAAAGTTATAACCCCTGGTGGATAAAGTAATAAAAATATTTTTTTTTGCAAAAGCATTGACTCACCCTTTCTTTGACATATATGTTTATAAACTTCCAGATCTACAGTTCGGAGATAAATGAAACATACATACACTTTTAATATTTCCCATTTTTCCAACAAACACAATATTTATTTACATATACAAATATCACATTCTTCTTAAAATATTTATTTACATACACAAAACAAATTCTTCTTAAAAATATTTGTTTTTATATACAGAAAAAAACAACTCTATCTGCTTTTCTGGGAATGAGGTTGATAACATTTGGTTGATGTTGCAGGTAGACGAACTTGTTACTCTCAAATCTGTGAGATGTTATTCACAGCAGATTCTAGATGAGGCGTTGGCTCGTTTACTGTTAGGATTCCAGATTAGTTATGTTAAGGCACTATTTGTCACTTTTTTGGTTCACTCTTGATACGGCTGGCAGTTTAGTAGACTTGTAGATGATATTATGTCATTAAACTACCTCATTGGTGGTATTGCATATAGCAGAGCTGAATTTATTATGGTATTGAGTGCAGTGTTGAGGGAAAAAATGTAGACAGGAATTATATAATATCACACAGGGATACACCAGCCGACTGAATGAAGCGCTGAAATACAAGAAGTTTAAAGTTTGCAAAGGAAATTTGACATACACATCGTACTGACATGAAGAAAGGCTCATAGTTCAGAGGCTACACACACATGCTGGATTTCGTGGAACAGGAAATTTACGGATTTCCAATTGTATTAAAACCTTGTAGCAAAAATATTTATCTGTTCATCGGAGCGAGTGAAGAGATTTGAGCGGCTCTCGAAAACAGGGGTCTTGAGAGTTGATAAGGGCGAAGCAAGGCAAGTAATGAAGCAGTGTCGGATTACAAGCCTTCTTATTGCTAATAAGCGTGGATTACTTGGTGTATTTACCACCGACCGCGAACAGCCGGTATAGAGAGATATGCACATCCATTTTTTTATGTCAGTTGTAAAGTCCACCCATTTCCACGAACACTAAATTCTTCAAGTCTGGTTGTTAAGAAAGGCACTATTTTATTGTCATTAAGTTCACCATCAGAATTCAATTGAAAATGGAATGTTTCCGTAATGTCTTCCTCCGCCATGAGGGATTTCAAGTACTTACACATTACTGTTATACTAATTCTAATAGGTCGGGGTGATGTTTTAGTTAAATCCATCAAAGGAATTCTACACCTCGTGAAAAAATGAGAAAAGTTTGCACCACTGTTAAGCCTATCATTAACTACCCGCACGTCAGTTAGCCTGTCGGCTAACATGCTAGCTAGTATATTGTATCTGAGATTGGATGATGAACTTTTCACTGAAGCTGGAGAGTCGGATATCAAATTACTTTTCATCCCTGAATTAACATCGAATTTTCGGAGGTAATTCAGTGGATGTAACTGGAGATGTTAAGTGTTTTGCAGTAGGTGAACTATGTGGAGCAGAATGTGGATCACATTGTGGAGCAGATTGTGGAGGTGGAGAACCAGTATTGCAAGTTTTACTATGTCTATTTAAAACGTCACTCCGAGAAAATAGTTTCTGGCAGAAATCACACAGAAACTGTTTTTATTTTTTTTTTTAGATTTAATTTCACACCTAGTTCTTTCATGCCGTTGTAAGTTCCGCAGAACTGTAAATTATTTACAGCAGAAGCAACACAGCAAATACATCATTGCTTCTCTACAATTCCAAGATTAGAATGAAACTCCAAGGCATACACCTTTTGTAGGTAGTTGTAGGCAATTTTAGGAAGCAAATCAATTATATTATTAGTTTTAAACACAATAAGTCTGAATTATATAATGTTTACAGTGTTTTATGTAATAAATCGCTTTCAAATTACTAAAGGTTTATTTAATCATCCTGCACACAAACCTTTATGTGCAAACACATTAGATTTGATTGTTAAATGCATGCAAACAAAGTTTATGTAACATTTCATTGTCAGAGTATGAAAATATTACAATTCATGCATTCGCAAAGTCAGTAAAACAGAAAAAAAAATAGTTTCAAACCATTAATTTTGTTACATTTTTCTTACATTTGCTTACAGAATACATTTTCTCAATACTGTGTGTTTACAAAAATGTTTTTTACCTAATATAATTATTATTCTCTCCTTCACAATACTTAAAGTATTTTCATTTGTTTGATTGTTATAATTTTTTAGTGTATTCATGTGCGTGTAATATTATACATTCTGGTAAATCAGGAAAAGTGTCATAAAAGTACGAATACACTTCTCTGATGCTCGCTGGTAGACTTGTGTTAGGATACATATGTTATAGAGGACTTTTTTTCAGGTCTGTACAAGATATTAAATCATTACTTTTTCACCTTCTAAGGGACATTGGCTATTTTTTAAATGACGTATTATTCCTTTAGACAAACAAGAGTAATTCACGCTTGAGTTTCCAGGTGTGACAGAAATGTAGATACCAGTTGGGTGGAAGAAAGACATGTTTACAGTAGAAACATCACAAAGATACAAAAACTATTTCTTTCTGAGACAAACTCGAAATGATTAATGTGCTAATAACTTGCTAATATATAATTTACACTTCGATTTCCATATGCAAGAGCATGTGATTTCGTTGTCTTGTTGATGCATATTTACGAAATATTGGATTACATACAACCAAATACTTTTTATACTAAATTTCACTCATTAATTCTCTCATCCCAATTGGTGCCATATCACTCGAATAATATCTATGAGTGATCAGGAGGAGAATGATCATAATCTGGTTCACCCCAGCCATACATCATTACCCACGTTAGCATTAATTTAGAGTTTTACTCTGCAGAGAAGAATGTTGAATTAAATCTGTGTGTTTTACATAATTGTATGAATGATGGGCAATTGTATTCTTTTTGAATATCTATTACTTTCCCGTTCCACACACTTTCTAAAATGCATTTTAGCTTGACTCCACCTATGTATATTTGACAATTATTTAGGTAATGTTTGCAAATATCTTCAGTATTCTCATACCCCATACATCAACTCCCTCATTTTAAACCATAGTGATGGCTAGTAACCCATCTAATAGTTTTCTTGTATTTGGGAGTTAGATATTTTTAGTCAAACAGTGCTTTAAAGCTGAATACAGCTGTATTTTCTTCCATATCAGTAATAGCTAATTCTTTACTGATAAATTTTTCTGCAAATTGAAATCCTTGTACATTGCAAAACATCTCATCGCAGCTGTGGTTCATTGCCTACTGACTCAATTCATTATTTTCATCAGCTTATTTCTTACATTGTAACTCACTAATATATTGTGAATTATAAGAGTGTAAGCTTGTGTATTTGCTGGAATTGGTGTATTTACAATAAATTCAATTTGTGAATAATTCACGCCATTGGTAATTCTGTTGTCCTGTTTGCTTACGTCACACACAAATAACGTTCTTCTGGTTTTAAATGATTCGGGTTTAGGATCAGTGAACTGATTTTGTTATGTTTCCTGAAACTTTGAGTACATATCGTAGCAAATAAGGAATTCCCCATTTTCAAAATTAAAAATTAAATTCATATAGGGGTAAGCTTGACTGTTTAGATACAGTTTAATATTTTTCATATCACAATCATCGAATACTAATCTATCAGCTTTCAAATTGTTTTGTGGATTGGTTTGAAAACAAATAACGACAAATTGTGGTTTCTCAGATGAAAAACTTGATTTCACATCCCAAATGACTTTTCGTGATGTCGGTAGCAATGGAAATTTCTCCAGAGAGCCCACAATCAGAATACAATATCTAAATTCTTCCCGTTTTCGATATATTTTAAAAACTTTACACGTTCACGAGAGTTAATTTCAATATGTGGCCTTAGCAATTCAACAGTGTGTATTTCAAATGTTATACCTTCCTCATTATTAGCTGTATCATATATGGCATTCAAATGCTCATCACTGAATAGAATAATCAATTCTTGTCTAGTATTTAATATTACATGTTTATAGCCCTCAGTGAAGCCAATATCAAACTTAACAGTATAACAACATCGTATTTTCCACCTGGGTTTATTTGTAGTGTAAAATTATTAGCATTGCTACTCCCAGCCATAATCTCTGTACAAAGATCATTTACAGTTCCTGAGAGATAATTCTTTTTCGTGGAAGTGATTTTAACATCTCGTGTTTGTTTCTATTTCAACACCATTGAGTAGATATACAATTCTATCAATTAAAAAAAAATATTCCGATCCTCACTGTCCCTCTAGTTACTGGATTAGTTGCACTGGCTGTCTTTTTTATTGTTCCTCTAAACCTTAAACTTTATTTCGAAGGTAATATGTAAATATTGTAATTTTGTATAGCAATCCTTATTTGTGATGGAAATGTATACGTACCTGCTTAGAATGTTTCTACACATGTATTTCCATATTGGTGATTGCATCTTCATAACTGATAGGTTCTTCAACATTAAGTATGTCTTCCATTTCTTTTATCAGTATATCGTAATTCCTTTAAAAACAAATCTTTGCCTTATGTTAACTTCACAGGTAACTTATTTGAAGTTAACGTTATATGCTTGAGTTTACGACCTTTTATACTTCCTTGCTTTGAAATACGTGCCTTAGTGGGATACTTCTTAAAAGAATTGCCTACTTTATGTCTGTATTGGGTGTTATACACAATACCCATTTTTATTGTAATGCACATGGAATGCAACTGTTTATATGGCTTTTTTTTTAAATGTAAACTGATTGTAATTTCTTTGTTTCTAAAATTAGTCAGTTTACTGTCTTGATCGACAATTGTAACAACTATTTCACAGACACGATTAACTAGTCCTGGAGGATATGTCAATGTATTTGGTTTTTCAATTATTTTATATCCTGCAGCCACCGAACACGTGAATTCATATAGTGCATTTGTCAGATTTCCATTCAAATATGAACCGCCAACAATATCAACATTTATACAACATATATTTACCGACAATATATTAACCTGTTTTGATAATTTGTGCAATTGATTAGCAGGATATACTGTCCCTTCATAACCCAACATATTTGCAATTGAATTGTCTTCCGAGAAATCAATATCAACATTACTATACATTGCGATAGTTCGTGTATTTGGATTTCCATGTAACCGGAAATGTCATTTTAGGTAATGCTGCTTTAATGAATGTTTTTAAGTCATCCAACTCTAAAGATCCGACTGGTATCACAATATTGTAGGTTTGTTCACCAATATTAACCGTAAATGATTGGTTATGAATATCAATGTTTGGTATGCTGTTGTAAGTAACAAATTCGATTAGACTTATCTGCCATTTAACATATAACTCCAAAACAAAGAAATATACTGCACATAACTGTGACGAATTTCCGCTTAATATCAACATAATTGACATATTTCTGTTATTTTTTACAATTACACTTATTTATATATCCTATTTATGGTCAAAAAATATAAACATAAATACCACAATCGATTGTATTTGGTAATTGTTGCATTTGATAATTGTATCTTAATGGTGTTTTTTTAAAAATAATTACATATTTCAATTAGAAGATGTAAATCACCTAAACTGTCATAATACAATGATTGATTTATGTTTTTAATTAATGCAACCCAATGTGTTCATTTCCCCATGTTTCTAATTGTTTTTGTCCTTGTCCAACTTTATAGGGTATCAAATGCATTCCTTTACCTTTTGATTTAACTGCTCAACCAATTGCCGAAACTCCTCCGAGGATTGATCCAAGTACTGTTAATGGTGGAAATAGGAGTGGAATGATTCTTCCTTTCTATATTTTTCGTTTAGTTTTACGTTTCAAACCCATCCATATTTTAACCTTTACACGCACGACTTTATCAATAACCCAGGCACCTAGCTTTTCACCTGTTGATTTAGATGGATTCTTCTTTATATTTGCTGCTTTATCTGCTAGAATTGTATCTGCTATATGTCATTCTTTCAAATCGTATATGTTCGATCATAAACTATATTGTGTTCTTTAGAAGTGTTATCCAGAGAGTTTATTCCGTGATTGTTCCACACCAGACGTTTGGCAAGTTTAGTACCCAGTCCACATTAACTGTATTTCGGTAAATGCAATTCAATTGGTTATTTATTAATAAATGTATTCAATACACCACTTCCTCTTTTGATACATTTAGTACAAGCCATTATATTCAATTGAGCACGTACCTATGTATAGACTTGCTTTCAAAATACAATAAGATACACAAATATCTTATAACCATAATTTGTTTATTCATAATATGGTTGGGGTATACCTTTGAAATCAAAACTGGGAAACATGTTAGCGATGCAGTAAAGATAGTTTTGAAAGAGAGAAACCCAAATTCACTCCAAACCGAAAGAAGGATCCAAATTTTTTTCTTTGCTGTGCTGGAAACTAATGACAGATTATGGTATTAATAACTATGTATCAATACAATAAATTGAAATAGCAGTTAATATATAAACATTTCACATCGAAAGAGACTTACAATTGCATTGATGTTTTGCCTGAATTAGTTAAATTTTATAATTCCAGATATCATAGAACTATCAAGATAGTGCCAAAGAAGTTATGGATAGTACTTTAATGAAAATCATTTATAATATTGTTAAAGTCATCGATTGGTGAAAACAAAAGTTAAAAGTTGGCCAATACATGCATATCTCGAAGCAGAAAGGAATGTGTGAGAAAAAATTTACTCTTAATTGGTCTTATGAAATATTTAAAATTATTGCAATTAGGCAAACACATCCCAGAGTGTATTACATAGAAACCTATGATGGAGTGCCTGTAAAAGACGGTCTTTACAAATATGAACTGGAAAAATTGTGTTCTCCAAATTAATATTTGATTGATAAATTCTGTGTAAGGAAAAAATATATGTCCTTGGTTCGATGGAGGAGTTTCTTAAAAGCACATGACTCGTGGGTTAAGAATAAAGATATTAAAATATTGTAATAAAAATTATTGTAAAATTGTGATAGTAAATAAAAAATATTTTAAATAATATTTGATGTGTTATTTGAATAAATAAAACTCTGGATGTTGTTTGGATGTGCAATTTACTGTGCAATCAATGCACTTGTTGATTGGATTATTGTTTCATTGGAATAGTGCTTCGACAATAATCTGCTACATTTATTTCCTTTGATTTATGATGCAATTCATTGCTTTTCATTCCTTTTAATTGTGATGTAATTAACATTTAGGTGGTAATCAGATACATGTTGTAAATAATTCAATAGGTATCTGTGATATATGCTTATTTCTAAGACGGTCTGGGTGGGTTGTTGGTGTTTTATTTATAAATCATTTGGTATTTGTGATTGATTGATTTAATTGTGTGTTTGATTTGTAATTTATTTCATTGTGTTTAGGTGTTAAATAGTTGTGTTCGATTTGTAATTCATGTTCGTATTTGTTTCTTGTGTTCTTAAATTGCTTTTAATATTACATTTAGTTGGAATTGGGATAAAATTCCATCGAATTTTACAGCTTACAGACATTTAGGTCATGATTTATTACATTTGTTTAATTCGTTGTTGTAACGTCCTGGAATTAAAATCTGTTTTTGCTTAGTTTTACAACTTAACGGCATTTGGGACATGATTCCGCGTTGATGTTATTTAGAATTTATTTGATGTGTGATATATTTCTTGGAACTTGGATAATGTTTCCCAGAATATGTTTCTCTTATTAAGTTTCTATGGGAATTCGTGTTTTAATGCTGTAGTTCTAGGAAATAAATTAATGTTACCCAGAATTTTTCAGTTTAATTTAATGAATTTTAGTATGTAAGTGTGTTTAGTTAGTATTAATTGCAGCTATTATTATAGAATGATACTCCCTTGCTAAAATGTTTAGATGAAATTCATAATAAAATTTATGAAAAGGTTTTGATGGTGTAAACGATTTTTATGGTGTACCCTAGAACGTATTTTCGATGGTATAAAATTCATAAATTTTTCTGGTGTACACAAGTTGGACGGTGTCGAGTAACTCACAGTATTTTTAAAAAAAGCACATTTAAGATGTAAAATTTTTCTTTTATACAAAACACGTACAAAAAACTAAGCTTAAAAATTCATTGCGATGTTGTGTTGTAAACACAGTCCGCTTGCTCCAAATGTATAGCTGCGAACGAGGCGAGGAAGGTCGCGAAGCTCGGTGTTTAGTGGAGATGAGCTGCATGACAGTCAGGGCAATGTGCGTCGTGGAGTGAAGTTGTCAGAGAGGCAGGGGGCACGTAGAACATGGTGAAGTTCTCCTGCTGGAATGCATGCTCGCAAGCAACACCAGGCTCTGCGCATGGAGCGCTAGTGTGGGAAGTGGGGTTATAGGGAGGGGAAGGGGAAAGAGGAATGTGCCTGGACAGTGGTGCACGCTGGTGGTAGCGGTAGTTTACTGAAACATATTTCATTCTCTCGCCCGCTCTGCACATGGTCTAAACTTTCATCTGCATTGTAGACTCGACTGACTCCGCGCACATAATCGTCTTCAGCTTTTGATACCTGACTTCCGTCTGCTAACCACACCCTCTGATCGCTACCTGACTCTACTCTCATCCTTGGTATATTTTTTAAACACTTCATGTTGTTGAAAACTACGCGAGTGCACTGCATCTTAATAACACAAATTATTTGTTTAGAATAAATTTGGTACAAATTATTACTTTAAATTGAATATCAAACTTCAATGTGATTATATTATATTTTCTTTTACGATAGTACCGTTGAATGTATATGTTTACTATTACACTGAATTTAAAGACATTTGGTATTAACGTGAGTTTGTTTCAAGTAAGTTTCACTTGAGTATTGCTTAAATCTAATGATGTGTGTTTGTTAGTTACTTAAAAAAATTTAGAGAGTGAGATTATCTCTTGTATTTGTGTTGGTATGAAATTAATTATGGAACAGTTTCAACTTAAAAGTTATTGTAAGTGTGCTGGAAAAACGGGATAAAGTTTGCTGGAAAACAGGATAAAATATATTGGTTTAAAATATAAAGTATATTTCTTGGAAATGTTACATCTGGGTATTATCATGGGGGATTACAATATCAGGTAAAATTAAGTTTCAGAGATATCAATTTCATCGGCGGGAGTTGTGAAATTATTTTTCTCTGAGAATACGCCAGGCTCTGGCTTTTTCATGACGCTTCAATCTCCAAGCGAAAGTCAAATCTGTTGGAAAGAGTCTGGAGGGGAGTTAGCCAAGGTCAGTTCAAAATCTGCTGGCATGAAGGTAGGTTGGGAGTTGGAGAGTTCCGGACATTTCGGACAAAAGACACACTTTCTGCCCTGCCTTGCTGAGGGAGGCAGTCAGCTCTCGAGATAGCCAAAAACGCGCTCTGGGCTGTGTTGTGTGAACTTGAATCGACAGCGAGGGTGGGGTGCTTGGACAGGGCAAGAAATACGGAAAACACATTCTGGGATAGTGGTACGTGGCCTTGGTCAGGTTTTGCAGACAGCGGTGTTGGATCGATAGCAGGGGTGCGTAGCCTTGGACAGGAACTATTATTTCGGACGAAAATGCACTCTGGGCTGTTGGTGTAGGGGGAGGGGATGCGTGAAACTAGACGGGTTTTGCGGTGTTGGATCGATAGCGTGGTGCTTGGACAGGGCGGAGGTTCTTTCTTGGTCAAAACATGCTTAGGGGAGGAGGGGTGCATGGCCTTGGATAGAAACTCTCTTTTCGCACAGACACCTTCTGTTTTGGCGGGGGAGGGGGCTGCAGGCAGGACCGATGTGGAGACTTCTCACTGAATGGTGCCATGTTAGTTTGATGACACCCCTCACCCTGGATATTCGCGACACTGAACACCACTGGTCGCGGCGGCCAGTGGGCTTCGGAGAGTGTAGGCATATCGTACACCTGAGTGCAAGCCGCGATTCTCGTTAAGCGATACTATATATGCATTTTAATATAAAGATTTTTATAATTTTAATTGATCGGGAAAAAAAATTTTTATTTATGTGATAAGCCAATATAGTGCGTTCGTTATTTTTATAAGCGTTTGTCATCTCAAGTACATTTTTAGGGCTTGGTCGACGAAAGCCGATAGCATTTTCAACTATCGTTTCATCAACTAGTGCCATGAATTTCACAAACTTAATGGAAATTTGTAGTATGTTCGTTATTTTTAATAATTTTTCTTTGAACAAGTTTGTGAATTAAAAATAATATATGGTACATTTCTATAAAGTGTTGCAGGATTATGCTTCACGGGATTAAGTTATCAGAATTTCCCTATGCTTCGATGGAAATTTGTGTTAAAAGTGAATTATTCTTACAATAGTGAAACTTGCGTTAAAAATCAGAGTAAGTTTTTTTTAAAGTATTGTTAAGTTGTCTGTTGTAGGACATAGTGTAATCAAGTCATTAATAGTAGCTTGGTAGGGAAATAGGTTCTGTAATTCGTTTGGTCTGTCATATTCACAGTTTTTGCCTGCCAGACATTTCATTCATTAACTAGCCTCCCAGACGGACAGACATGTTTTGAGAGAGCTGCTTTTGCGATTTTATTTATTTAAAAAACAGGACAGCGGGGTTCCGTAATTTGTTTAGTGATTGTCATGTACTTTTGTTCGTTAGCCGTTTAATTAATTTGGAAACATTCGTTTTGTATTTTTATCCTCTCTCGAATTTTTTTTTAGCTCAGTCTACAATCAAACATAGGCCCACACACACGCAGGTTCTGTTTGCTCTCAATACCTTGTTTGGCTTATAAGTCAACATAAATGTTATATCCAAGTCAGTGCTGCAGCGACCTCCCGAGCGAATAGCCGTATATTAAAATCACTAACTCTTAAACGTTTTCCTTTTTTATGTGTGTTAATAAATAAATTAATTTTTACATGTGGATTCCATTTCCAAAGTTCCTGACCAGTCTCACAGGCGGACAGATGTGTTTTAAAATAATGTAGTACGTGTAGAACTCGGAGGCATCAAATAGTGTAATTTTTCAAATACCTTGTTATTGTGTTCGTTAGCCAGTTAATTTATATATTGATAGGGACATTTTTGCTTCGTTGTAGATTGTTAATTAATTTCATACACATATTTGTGATCGTTTAGTGAGTTAGCACTTGTCGACACTGGGTTATTCACGTAGTTGTGTTCGTTATACTTCTATCTAGTGTTATTTATTTATATTGATAGGTAGAATTCGTTTGCAATATATTTTATTTAAACACTCCGAAATTTTTCTCGTGTGTTACACCAGCGCTGTTATTCATTCGGAATAATAGTATCTTTCAAAGGCGCCTATCTCCCAACACTGTCTAGGAGCAATATCCCTCTTTTTAAATAAAAAAAAAAAAAAAAAAAAAACCCCCGCATATGACACTCTTACACAAAACTCACCACATATGTATACCCTGTCCCCAACACGCCAACCTCAGTCGAGTGCCAGTCATCCTTAATAAAATGTATGGTAAGTGCTAAACAGAGCTTAAATACGGAATATTTAATTGTTTGTCATTTTAAAACAGAATTGGTTTTCATTATAGCTTCGACATTTTAAAATAAAGCACTCGTATTTACTTGATCCGAGAGATCATTCTCCTGAACCGCCAAAAAGCACGGTTCAAGGCGAGGTTCAAATTGATCTTAGTTCGGCGCGCAGATCGCAATGGTGCAAAAGCCAAATGTGCTGAACCAGGATCAAACCGGTATTTGAACCTAGATCATTGCTGAATCATAATGGGGCAACTGGGGATTAGAGACTTTGCTAACATTAACACTTTAACAGTATATTTGCATTCTTTTAAGATTTTGTAAATGTTTAGCATTATTAACTTTTTCATGACAGTAATAATCTTACTAGAACATAAATATTTATAAAAGAAATGGCTCCGCTATATTTATTTTTGTTGCAACAGAATTACAATTTTCATTCAGTCACTTACCCCTATCGCAAGGATCATGTAAGTATTGTATGTGTGGGCTGTTCACGTTAAAGTGAGAACATTGAGGGCCAAGTTACTTTTTCCTTTCAGCCATTTTTTATCCTTTAACCACCTTTTAAGATTAATATTGCTGTGTAAGTAATAAACACAGCGTGTATATTCCTTTACACTCTGAAGTGAACGTCTAAGGCTAAAATAATGTGTATTTATTGATTATTATTCCAAATGAGCGCGCATTCAGAAGTGCTCACTTTGCCATAAATAGCCTATGTATGAGTGTACGTCGCTAATGGTCTAGCAGGATCGCCGCTGGCCATTATAGGCGCTCACTTGACGAGGAGACCAAACCGGTAATGTTTAGAAGCCAACCTCCGGCGTGACTCATAATTTATAATCTCCTGAGTCGTTGACAGAGTGGTTTAGAGCCCGTTGTGGTGAGAAGACCCGCCGCCTTCAGTCGTGTGACGGGGACCTATAACGCCGTCTCACGACCATGACCATTCCCCCTCATCTTGGGATACGTCTAACATCTTAAGAGTTATCGGGACGTGTTAATCCCTCACACGTTTGCTGTAGGTTCCTGATGTACACAGGCAGATTTGTAAAATAAAAGGAAAAGAAATAAAATGAACTACAAGAGGTTGAGAATGCAGTAATCGCAAGTGAGTGTTCGAAACGGAATTATCATATTCTAATTGCTTGGAAATGGCGTGTAATTGAGCTGTTTAACTAATTATTTATGCTTTTGAATGTTATGTATTTGCGGGGCAGTAGACGGCTTGGCTGTCGGCATTCGCTTATTGATTAAACGATAGCTTCGGCTGTTTCGTTAAGAGAACATTCCATGAATAATTTTATATATTTTAATTGATACTTATCCAATAAATTTGGGCTAGATTAAATGACAGTGGTTGTACATGACAGCTACAGATATTTTGCTACTGTGCGTTTCAATGAAACTAGGTATCGGGGATCATCTTGTGAGGTATCTAAAAATGTTACATTATCCGCTTTCGTGAGAGCATAGGATACAAAGAGAAAAATTTAAAAATAGTTTGATGAGTGATATAATTTTGTAATTGCAGTTTAACTCAATACAGCATAATGTAAAGTATTGTATTGGGCTTATTAACGTCCCCCGCTGTTATACCTGAAGGCTTATCAGGAGACGGCTTACAAACGAAACTTATGGCCTAACATAAACTAACAATCATGCCTTAACTGCGATTCGAACCCAGAGCCTCCCGTACCCCAAACCAGCGGCGCACCAACCGTCTGCGTCACGGGAGATCGGCTTAGTTCAGCATAGTTTTCAGAGTCGTTTTATGAAATAAAATTTGTTATTTTACCAGTGCAGTAAGTTAAGTAGCACTTAATTCGCAATTTAGTATTCCCCAAAATAATGTAAGTGGCAAAAAAAAAAGAAAGGTTTTTTTTGACTGCGAATAGGTTACAAAATATAAAATAACAATTGTGTTTTTTTTTTCGATTCGGTCGCGAAAAGTAATGACTTTGGTATTACTAATAATATTAATAATAAATGTGTAAGTAGTAGATCCTAACGGGTCCTAACTCACCTGGGATTAATTGATGGATTATCGATTTGATAGATCCGATCTGAATCCAATTAAAATGATTGAAAGGGTTAGATTTATTGAAGAGGTTAAATGTAATGAAATGGTTAATTATTTATGTTTGGTGCAAGATTGGCATAAATGTCAAATTTACTAGTTTCTTTGTTTATTTTTGTGTTGTTGGGGAGCAGCTCTGGTAGATGTTGTCAGCACGATGACTGGCACTCGATACTAAAGTGCTGCGTGTTGGGGACGGCGTATATATGTGGTGAGTTTTGTGCAAGAGTAGCTGTAAATTTTTATGTTTTTTTTTTTTTTTTTTGGGTTTGGAGTGGGATATTGCTCGTAGATAGGCGATTTTGAAAGATGCGAATTAAATGTTAGTAATGACAAATGATTAAATTGACGACTGTTTCCGAATGTAGGTAAACGTTAGAGAATTTCAGAGTGTTTAAACGATTTACACGTATGAATCAATAACACGACAGAGAAGTATAACTAACTGGTCTCATAAAGAAACAAGAACAATTATGTGACTCTCCAATATGGAATTAAACGTAAAGAGATGAATTAGTGTACTCCAAGCTGTATGCTAGCAATATAATTTACACGAGACAGAAAAATAACAAACGAACATAAGTATGTGAATATGACAATTATGTGAGTGTGCAGTCTGGAATTAACGACTTCTACCTACAACGAATAAAAATGTCCCTATAAATTAAATGAACACAATAACAAGATATATGACACTACTTGATGCCTCTCACACATACCTTACACGTCCATCTGCCTGTGAGACTTGTGAGGAGGAACTTTAGAAATGTAATCCACACATAGAAAGAAATTAATTGATTAACACGTGTAATAAAATTGCACCTCTCCCATAACACGTCTGTCTGGCTGCGAGCTCAGTGAAGCACTGTATGATTATACTCTGCGGTGAAAAACTCGGAAATTTTAAACAAAACTAATGTTTCCAAATAAATATAAAAAAACAAGTAATGAAATCGCACCAGGAGCTCTCCAAAACACATACGTCTACTTCGGAGGTCAGTCAATGAATGAATGGATTGTATGATGTGCTCCTGCTTATAAACTGTTACGTGGATGTGTGATTGAGTTTAAATTTATGATTGACAGAACCTATCTCCTTACCAAGCTACTATTAACGACTTCATTACATTGTTCGTCATACAAGTACATGAATGTTTAAAAATAACACAACTTGATAAGAGTTAATTATTGAAAAATATTGTACTACAAATTATTTTTTTTAGTAAATTTTCAATTATTTTTTATGATTTTTTTCTGTAAAGTATGACTGCGTTGTTTGATCTCCAGACGTGGTCATGTTGATTCTTCAACTGCAACAGTTGTAATCTTGATGCTGTGAAGGAAAAATATTTTTATTTTAAAGGTTGGCTGGACTCTTCCAGTTGTAGGGTAGCGGAGAAGCATTGTGGTGTGACGCCAAGGGTTCTTGACCGACAGCCCAGAAAGGTTTTCTCGAGGAATGCAACCCTCTTCCTTCCATTAAAAAATACATTCATTCTGACATGTTTGTTTCTCTCCATAATTTTATGTAAGTTCTCCTTAGCTCTTCAGGCTGTGTTTTAATTCAAATGTTAGTTTTTCTCCTTTTCAAGAAACTTTTAAAATTTTTCGTGAAAATGAGCAAACAATTAAGCAGTTACCTGGTTTTGAATTCAAAGCAACACTGATACTCATCAAGTCTTTTAATGATTATGAAGAATTTTTTTTTTTGGTTTAGTAATAAACACAATATATTAGATAATGACATGTGGTATTTTTAAAACTAATTGATAACAAGTCACAGTATTCAATTTTAATATATAAAAATTCTATTCAATAATATTTTCTTTTCAAAATTATTATTATTTAAAAACATTGTCCTTAAGAGCTAACATATTTTCAATCACAATTTTTAAAATTAATTAATAAATATATACATAAAACATTATTTTACATACTTTAAAACAATAATCTTACAAACTAAGTTACTAAACAATATTAACAACAAAAAGATATTTCAACAAAAACAAGACATTTTTATATAAAACAAGTCATTTTTATCAATGACATTTTACAATTTAAACTTCCAAACATTTCGCCATACTTATTTAGATCTGGAACCTACTACTACCACAATTACTATTACTGCAACTACTGTTACTACTACTACTACTACTACCTAATTGTCTGACTCAGAATACAAGATCAAAAAAATATTTACAAAATGATTAATAAAATATTTACAAATATGATATATTGCTGTGTTTGACGTGCTTTTACCCTAAAACTAAGTGTATATACATAATATTTACACATTCTTGAAGAGGTAATCATGACACAGAGGGGCGTTCTTTTGTCAAATTCGGGTTATTCCCACTCACACACGCCAATGGCAGGGTGCAACAAACACTTAAACACACGGAGTTTCCAGTAGATGATTTGTCAGACTGTGACTTTCTTGTATTATTTATTGAAGATAGTTGTATTCTTGATACAGTTAGGCCTTACAGATAGACAAACAGGGAGCAGCAGCAATGAATGGAGACACAATACATGTTGTAGACATTGTGGGCAGCAATAGTTAGCTGTGACGTTTGTTGTGGAACAGGAGGTGTGTATGGTGACGGCAGATGAACGTCATCGGTGGTTGGTGTCATGGGTGGGTTGCATTTATTGTGGTGTTGAAACTATTGTAGGGAGGAAAATAAAAAATTTTTACTCAGGCATTCTGTAGTGTCCCCAAAATAAGGGTGATATTCCATCTGCTTCAATGCACCATTATAATCGATACCTGACAACACTACCTTGGTTACATGTTCGGTGTAGACTTGATGAGCATGCGAATGGAACTTATATTGGGTCCCCAAAACCCTTGTACAATTTTCGAGGCAATCTCGATATTCCTCATACCTGAGTGACTTGTAACACATTAGGTTTTACACCCTTTGCCTTACGTATAAATTGTTCATCCCCAACTAGGCATGCGTAAAGCTTAGGATGTAAACACACGAAATCATGCGACCAGCACCCCACTACGGCCTTTATTCTCGTGAAGGAATCCTTGCGGTTTATCGAGCGCATAGCTAGATGTATCAAATCATGGCTTGAAATCTTGGGTAATTACTTTATAGGTATCATCACAAGCAAAAGAATATACCAAGGAATCTGTGTCACAATAAAGGAGGCTGTAAGGTTGGCAAAAGAAATTTTGTACGCATTTACTGATAATGAAATTCGTAGAGTGTTAATTTTGATAGATCAAGAATGGCAACAAAGGTTTGTTGAATGCAGCAGAACTCTTTGACATCTCGATAAGGACCACATTTTCATCGATAATCTGTTATGCTTGGAATGTTGGATGTCCTATCAGCTCTGTCCTGTAGATAGTGTCATACCTCGAAACGACTCTGATGTCCCTTTCCCAGTGGACATTCTGCAAGACTTTTCCATAAACGGAATTATTCATTAACTTGAAAAATTATTTTTCGCATTTGTTCGTAGTCTGGGCACATCTCTCAATGTTAAACTCGATGTATACAGCCATCCAAGCTTTCTGCTTAAAGCGCGAAACGCGGTGAACAGAGTCGAATTTGACCCCATACATCAAGTACTGCCTCAGTGTTTCCCCATGTATAACTTATCTCTTGCATGGCGCAAGTGTTAAAAGAATTTTCTCATGCTAACCATTCGGGGGTAAGCCATTTTCTGGGGCCAAAGGCAGATCAGATAGTGAATCATGACACTGGTCCGAAAAAAATGACAGATCATCTTCCACGAAAAAAGAAGTGTTACCGTCATTCACCGTGCTTGAAATATCCTATGTTGAAAACACATCAGCCTCAACCCACTCGAAATTGCCGATCGGAAGCTTGGATTGCATCATATGACTGTACAGCCCTTGATGTCGAAATAGCATATATATTATGATGCCAAACTGGGGTCATTGTCCTCGCCCATGTAAACATTGTTGGCTTCCACACTCCTTTTTGAAACCAGGGTAAGCCACCCCTAACCCTGCATTCTACAAAAAGATACATGTCTGGGTCAGTCAAAAGCTCTAGCCGCGCACATGTCGCCAATAATAAAGCATTCCATGAAAGAGATGGAGCTGTGATGTACATAGATGGGTCAAGACTGTAATGAGCCATACATATGGTCTTGGAATTCTCAAATACATCAGCCAGCAAACAAGTGTCCACATGTAAGTAATGAATGGTATACTTAAGCAAGTTTATGCAGTTGAATGAATCCATTGCAGCTTGGGTGTGAGTGTAATCCTCATTGCTAATGACTTAACCTCTCATCACATTATGAACTGTGTCTTTTGGTGGGAGTGACTTGCACATCAAACTGTCTGTCGACTTAACAAAGTCGTAAGGTAAAACTCCCTTCTGTTTTACCAATTGTAATTGAGTGTTGTCTGGAAACATCGAGCAGGTAATGCTCAATTGTGCAGGTAGTAAGTTACCTGCCAAAGTTTCCAGAGAGGCACTCATGAATTGGAATGAATCAATTAAACTTATCTTGAAATATTGTGCCTTTCCCTTGAAATCAATCCCATTAGGAATTTGTTTGGTAATACATTTGTATTTTTCAAGGGTCATTCCAATCACTTGATTTTACCTGGGTTTTCGATTACCACAGTTCCGACAGGTTGTGGTACGTGACATTTAGCCAATGGCTTTCTGAGAAAGTGAGCATCATAATTCTGCAGGTTATGAAAAACAGCGACAGACTGTCTTTTGGGCAGTCTGAAATCTAAGTAGCACTTATTATGTGAACGACCTCTGATTTCGCCCGTCAGATGGTCATGATCGATCATAATATCATTTGTGCAGAGCATTTCTTTACTAATATGATAACTTTTCTGAGCCACCAACCTAGCTTCATCAGCAGGGTTTTTTTTGGCTTCATTGGAACAATCACGCTGTATATTCCTGCAACCCACTTTGTAATTCAACTAATTTGTACATACAATCAGCACCCACAAACTCAAAATAGTTAGATAAACTTGAATTGTATGAGCATATCAACAAAATACTACAATCAAATGGAACATGTTGGTTGATGGTAGTTGTATTATTCATTTCATCATTAGGCAAGCAAGTGGACATAAGTTTCAGGTAATTTTCTATATAACCATAGGTGACGAAGCCCAATGTCTGCTTTTTGCTGTAATCTTTAAATTCCAAGTATTTGTCATTCCCAGTGGGGAAATTAATGTGAACAGCCTTTTGTTCCTGGCAAATAATAGTTTGACTTGCTATTTTCTCCTCGGTTCTGAAATGCTGGAGATAATGTTCACAAACAAATTTACTTTTTTTTCTCCTTATTCAGCTGACTATCAACAAGCTTTGACAGATACATATAATACATACAAGTACATACAAATACATTTCTATTACATACAAAATGCACTTGAGCGGCATTTCCATTCACGCAAATAACCAAAATATTCACATGTTTGTCATGACACACAGGAGAAATACACATGGATACAACCCCTTTCGGAAGTTTTGTCAATTATTTTACTATTGTTGTCCACCACACAATAGACATTGATAGAAGTATAAAAATTCGCCTCGAACTTACAAATATCTTGTATGACTGCAGGTGTCGACATGCCTTCAATATTCAAATCATCGTGAAGATTTGAATATTAAGTAATTATCCCGCCTTTTCGTGGACTGGAAACAAAGATGCTAATATGGCATAGTGGAAACACATACCCTCCAGGCAAGGTACATCGACACAAGACTTTGATAGTTTAGTGTGCGCAGCACCGACCGTGAATAACTGGCATTGGCTCACATATACATCCATGTATTTCAATATTTGCCGACTCCAGCCAGATCCACATGAACTAAACTCCTCATTGGATGAATATAGGACATGGATAATTTACTTTGAAAATCAAAAGTTGCCCTGGCACCTTTCTCCACCATGATTGATTTCAAATATTTACTCTGTATTTATTAAGCTTAATAAAGTAACCTTACACCTATGGAATAAATTAGTAACATCTGCATCACTGTCAAGCCTATTGTTAAGTATCCGTGCATCATTTAGTCTTCCCATGTTTGCCATAGGCATTAGCTGGTACATCAGGTATGGCAAAGCTTCCGCTGAGGCTTGTGAGTCGGAAAACGAATTATTTTCAACTCCCTTGGTGAAATATCTCTAATCGACTCAAAAGTGGCTTGTGAAACAGTCTGAGCACTCTCCGAATGACACGAATTTTCAGAGTTTGATAGAAATAAATCATAATTCAAGAGATCAACATTTTCATGTTTGCGGGAGTGTACAAGTTTTGACCTTTTGGTCTCGAGAGGAATCCATGTTCGAATCGCTTAGGTCGAGATTGTCTTCCAATAGATTAACTCATGTCAACTTAGGCGAAGGGACACTGTCTCGGCAGCTTGCTGTAGACTGTTTTTTGCGATTCAGATTCTGAATTGCTTATGTAAAGCTCTTCAACCAAGATGTAAATACTGGATCGCTTACGGTCACCCATTTTACCTAACTAAAAGTTTCTTTTGTTCCCCCTTGACAATAGCTATAACACCACAATAAATTACACTGAAATGTGTCGTCGCGCTATAAAAATATAGAAAAATAAAAATATTTTATTCCCTCATCATGCTATAGTTGTTATTAATAGACATTATTAATTAAAAAAGAACAAAAATTATTTTTTAGGGAACTTTAATTTATTTAGGAAAATAAGTCGACTATAGCGACGTGTTCTTCCAAATAATATGGGGTCTAGCCATTCTAAATCCTCATGTACAAAACCAGGTAGCAGATGCCTGAAAATTGAGTGTGTACTGGAGCAGGCAAAACTTTCATCTCAAGAGCCAATGAGGACGATCGGCGTGGAAATGGATCAACGTAAAAGACTGTGTGTGCACAGGCCATGAGTGGGGCAGGTGAGAGAAGATAATAGTTTAGAAAACTGCCTCTGCCTGCACTGTGCACCACCATACAGACACACTTGCGCCAGACAACTTCCCCTTCTCCCTCGCTGTCATGTTAGGTCTGGGGGTGACCTGCGCGCATGCACTGCTGCCATCTGTATGATAGGGCTAGCAAGGAGACTGGGCACTTCTCCTTCTACCATGCCTCGCCAACAACTTCACTCTGGACAAAGGTTCCTGACCTGCAGTTCGTCTCCACTATACAATTGCATCCTGTCTGACCTCGCCTGTCTTTCACAAGTTTTGAAGCAAGTGGACTGCATTTAGAATATTGAAATTTAAACTCACTCGATTGTATTGCAGTTTAAGCCCAGTTTAAATGTTATTTTTGTGAGAAAAACTTAACATCTTAAATGTGCCTTTTAAAAAATAACGTGTGTTACTCAACACCATCAAAAATAATGTGTACACCATCAAAGTAGTATAAAGCATCCAAAACAGTTATAAATTTTATACCGTAAAATCATTTGCACCATTAAAAAGGTGTTCTAGGGTACACCAAAAAAATTAGTTACACTGTAATTCAGTAATATTCATGTAAAAATTTTAGCAAGGGAGCAACACACTGGATATTATTTATACCAACTAAACAAGCACTCTTAAAACTAAACATTTTAAAATTAAAATTTGTTTAAAATATAAAGAATATTAGTTCTCAATGCACATTTACCCAACAACATTTAAAATAAAATTACTTAAAATTAACTTAATAACCCAATTCACCCCATCACATACACATCAAAAACATTTCATTTGGTAGAAATATTCAAGGCTCATATATCCATCATCTCACACATCCTTCTCCAGTCAACTCATACTGAACAAACTTGGGAGCTGAGATTATGCATCTGCCCCTCACACTTGGTGTGAGTGGCATAGTTCTCCCTTGTTTTAGCTGTTCCAAAGATAATACCTCATACACACAGCATCCCTCCCTTAAACATTTCTTAAAACTACATAAAGCTATCTAATATTTAAATGACTTTTCCCCTGCACTCTCACACACACTCTGTCATACACCCATTCTTCCTCAGAGTACTTTATATTTTTTTTCTAAATGGTATTGAAATATATTTATAAGTATTTAACAGTGTATGGAGGGCCTCGGTCTGAGATATTGACTCGCCTTATTTCCATAGTGCAATACTAAAGCGGTTACAAAGAATCTCCCTCTAAAATCTGTTAAATGGCCTCTTAAATACAAGTCAACAAGCCATCTAAAATTGATTGAAAACACCATTTTTCCCCTGCATTCATACACTTGGTCTACACACAATTGAATTATCATTAACTAAAACTAACAAATTACTCTTTAAATTGTAAAAAATATACTACACTCAGAATAAATTTTATGTAATTTTCATCCAAATTCTATCGATTTGTAATGAAAGTTACTAAAGTCCTTATAAACTGTATAAGTTTCAACGGTTTATTTACAAATTTCTTTCAATTTGTTAAACAAGTTAAAGAAAGATCATTTACTTTGTTAAAAAGTTAAACTATTTTAAAGTCTTGTTTTACAATTTTAAAGATACTTCATTCAATTTGTTAAAAAGGTCAATGATTCTAAAAACTTATTTTAAATTTTAAAGACACATAATTCAATTTGTTAAAAAGTTTTCCATTTTCATAAAACCATAATTCAATTTGTTAAAAGGGTTAACAATTCAAAGGCCTTTTTTCGATTCAAAAACTTAACAATTTCAAAGACCCATCATTCAATTTGTATAAAAGGTTAACAATTTTAAAAATATGTTTTAC
Source organism: Dryococelus australis (assembly GCA_029891345.1). Taxonomy (NCBI): domain Eukaryota; kingdom Metazoa; phylum Arthropoda; class Insecta; order Phasmatodea; family Phasmatidae; genus Dryococelus; species Dryococelus australis. Next base: position 71,154,203 of record CM056999.1, read on the forward strand.
AATTTCGAAACCCATCATTCAGTTTGAAATTTTTTTTAAGAACTTTAAAGAAAGTTTAATGACATCATATTAAAGTGAAGCAATTTGAAGGAAAAAGTAAAAAAAAATTATATATATATTTTGATAAGAAAGTTAATAAAATATTTAAGAAGCCCAGTCAAAATGAAACAATTTTTAATAAATTTTTACGAAAAGTTTTGACAAAATACAGCAAAAGAATTAAAAAGCCTGAAGCTAACAATGTACTTTAACTCTGGTAGCGAAGCTGGTAGGCTTCGAACCAAACCTGAACTCAAGGTCAAGCTGGTTGAGCGATTGCCCTCTCGAGCTGGCGAAAGTCCAGGCTGTCTACTGCAGCAAATGTGCGGTCGGCCAGATTCGCAAGAATGCTGGTGAATTCCCAAGCAGGTGGTAGAAGTGGAAACACGACTGAAGTTCATTCACAGCACAACCCCGTTGCATGGGGTCCCACTATCGGATGGTTGAAACAATCGACCGGTGTCCTTGAATAGTCAAGGCTAGACTGGCAGCTCCGAGCAGTGTGCGGACTCGTTCGCAGGCTGTCCGAGCACAAGAGGGTAGAGATGTTACCTCAGTGAAGTCATCATAAAATCAGGAGCTGGGGGTGGGCGGTCCTATTTATAACTCACATCCCTCCCTTCTCCAAAAAATTGATATTGTGTAATTCACTATCTAAATGTATTAAACCTACATATTATGTAATAGAAACGGTTTTAACACAAGCAAATTTAAAGCATTGTAAAGGATTTTACTTTTTTTTTTAAGTTAGCTTGTATATTTTAGATTGCATGTGTATTTGTCCGATTTTAAGCCATTATATTTGAATTATTTTCTTATTTAACAATTATGTACATGAACAATTGTCATTAGAATACAAACTTTTCACATTACCAGGTGAAATGAATTTATTACTACATTTTACACCCTAACATGAACAAACGATTATCAAGCTATTGTAAACATTTTTATTACGTGTTTCATTATTACTTTTACTTGGTTACATTCGAACCTAATATTAGACTGGAACCCAGAATCTGTCTATTACAATAATAGCTACACAACACTGAAAGTCAGAAATTAAATTCCAATCATACATGATCTAACTGGGACTCAAACCCAGCTTATATCAACTATTACTTACCTGGGAATCGAATCCACAAACTATATATTACTATTAACCATGCCTTATCCAGGATTCGATCCCAGAGCCTCTTTTGTATACAGTGATTTTTCTATGGAGGCAGGCGCAATTTAACAAGTCATTTTAAGTAGTTTTAGAGTATTGTAAAAATATTATTAAGTTTTTTTCCAGCAGATATTTTTATCAGATTCAAATATATCTTTAGTTTCAAACTATTTTTGAGGGAACTAATAGCCTTTCGTCTGTTTTATCTTTACGCCACTATTTTGTGTAAATCGAGAAAATATGTTTCTTAGGAAAACAAGTCCACTTTTAAAAAGGGAATAGATTCAATAAATGTAAAAATTTCATTTTACAAGATAAATTTATTGACAAAATATGCACATGCATATTTTTATTATTGTTTTGGTAAAACAAAATAAACTATGTTTCAAAACATATACAAGTAACCACAGGCATCCCAAAACATAGAATAAAACAATCAATTATACAATGATTCAAAACACATAAACAAGTACAGGATTTCACTTCAATTACACAAGTATTATTTCAAAAATACATGTAGATCCAGAAATTTAAGTAGAAACAATTACACCTTGCTCCAAAACAACCACAGAGTTACACAAAACATTGAATGCTATCAAAATATATACATTTTTTTCTTTAAAAACAAATATTTTTATAAACTACTAGGAACTTCTGTGAACAAAGTTTTCATGCATTTTCTTAATATTGGATCCAGGCCCCCTTTTTGACCTCTACTTTCAAGGAGTGAGTGTTTCTTACATCCTGATTTTAATCTGTCTGTACACAAGCATCTTCACAAGTAGGGGCGTGTAAAACAATACTTTCAACCAAATCAGGATATGATTCAACATAATGACAGTACACATCTTCAATACTAAATGGAAGAGGTGCGTATGCAGTCATATAAAACACTGGACATTTTTTTATCACCACACTATGAGTTCATTACTCTTCTTCTCCAAGAGAAAAAAAATTAATTGCTTAAAAATGAAAAATACTGTCACAAGTCTCTGTAAATTCTTGAAAAATCCGTTGCATGATAGGGCATAAGTTATATTGAATTTTCCTTGTTTGACACTGACATAATGATTTGAAGGATGAAAATACATCATGTTGCTACTGTGACATCCAACACTCGACTGAGAAGATTTAGCAAGGCACAATGTATGTATATTAATAAATTCATTCACTAAATTTGTAAGTTGAAACATGTTTGGGGGTTAAATTTTACTTTTCCTATTTTTATTGCTCGATGAATGTAACATTTTGATGAATCACACCCAGTATGAGAGAAGAAACCAAACTTGTTTTTGCTACAAATAAAGTATGAAGATTGTTATCACATTTTTCGAAATTCTGTTAAGGTAAATAATGTCTATTATAAACAAGATATTTCAAACATTTTTATTTGTCACAATATGAAGTTACAATGCATTTGCCTTTAAGGTTAGGCTTACAAACTACTCCGTGCTGACTACTGGTTTACAAGACATTCAGAACTGTTGCAGTTAGTTAAAAGTGTCGTCATAACTTCTTGGTTTACTATCTGCTGTAAAAGCTTGAGAAAAATACGTGCATTTGAAACAAATGTCTGACTCACATATATCCTTAACAAAATGTGAATAAAAACCTTTAGTAATAAACACATACTTTCAAATCGGCGAGATCATTATTCTGAATCAGCAACTTCACACCCAATTACATATGGTCAAAAAACTAAACTTCTTGTTCAAAAATAGAGTTGAGGATATCTCCATCACAGGTCTCCTTCCAACGAACGGTGATTCTGTGGTGAGGTCTGGTGAGTTGGTATGTGATTACTCCATTTCTCCGTTCCTCATCTATTTCCTCACTAAGACTGGCAATAATCAAATCTTCTAATGTTGTTGGCAAGTCACTGTCGGGGCGATGATATCTCACAGCACAATTGTTGCATGCTATTCCTTCACCAAAGCGAATGCCGAGACTGTTGTCGAAAGTGTAGCATCAATGTTCTATATTGTTGCAGGCATGAACTTGTAGAATACCATCATATGGTATAAAGAAAATACTTCTGTATCCTATTTGCACAATCTTGTTTACGTATGTAGGGTCGAAGATTCTAGCCATGACTGACAATTTTATACTGAATACTCCTTTATATAGTTTGGCAGATGTTTTTGCTTTCAAAAATGTTCCATTGCTACATACCACTGGTATAGGTTAATTTTTGGTCACTGATGTACATATACTGTTGCTTGTTGCATTGTTATTACCAAACTGTAGTAAGTGAACAGCAACTACACCCCTACATAATGTATTTGATTGTCTTGTGGGGGCTTGTATTTGGTGATGTAAGAATTTTGAACTTCAAATTCTGGTTTACCTTTGTTACAAGGTAGTTTGCTGTCAAGGCATAAATTATTAAACAACAATAATTTCGCCCATAATATATGTCAAAGACTTTTAAAGTTTCTGTTGAACTGATTAATGAGAAACACCAATGTTCACATCTGTTGCACATCTGAATCTGTAGTGGAATATGTTCATCTTCAATTCTAAACCACACTCGCCTGAATCCTGGAGTAAGACTAGTGTACTGAAGTGATGAGTCGAACCTCCCCATTGTAACTGAAGCTCTAGTGTACAATTCTCTCTCTTTATATAGTAGCATTTTCTTCCAGATTGTAGTTTAATTAGTTCTTCAATGAGAACTTTGTTAAATCAAATTTTCAAACAAACAATATTGTTCCAAACCTCACAGTCCCACATTCCACATGGCACTCTTAAAAGGCTGATACTATCTTGTATTTGCGTGATGTATTCCGTATTATTATATGTTTCAGTCCATAACCTGGTTATTTGGTTATTTATACACTGCGATTTTTAAAACATAGATGCATAGAAAAACAGGGCAGTTCGGTGTCATGCCGCATATTACAAATAGGACAGTCTTCTTCACACAACACTCATTCTGTGTACATGCTGTCTCCTAAACTTCTTGCTAATTCTAATGTCGATCTCTGTTACACATCTGTGTTTGAAAGTATGTTACCTAGAGACTGGAACCATACTTTCTTGTGTCTTCAAAAAATTCTGGAATTCATCTTCTCTGGGTCAAATTTCTTCTTTTTTTTCGAAATCTTAAGCTACCTGGAACAAACCTTTTTTCGAAATATTAATGTCTCTACACATAGGTAAGATTTTTGTACAAATATTCTCTTAAAGCTTCTCTTTTACATAATCTACTTCATCGACTCTGGATGAGTCCATTGCTATATCTGGAATGATTCTAGCTTCAAATAGCTGTTCCAGCCTGCACTACATACACTCCCTCCACATATGTTGCAAGTACCAATCATTAGCAAAGGCAGGCATGCTGTAAGGACAGTCATCACATGGCAAATATGATATATCATCATCGGCTTGTAAATGTTCAGCCAGGAATGGATACACTAGTTTTATTTCATGGCCCACAAAAGAAATTATAAATTCTTTTGGCAACACTCTCAGTTGGGATTACTCGAAAGTCACTAAGGTTATCTCCTTCCCATAAACTAAAATTGTATTGAATGTTTCAATGCATTCAGATTCACAATTGTCACAGCAGTGACCTTGGTGCATTGTACCTGTTGTGAGTTGATGCAGAGATGAAATCCCTTGTAGATCGAGATGATGTGTGTTGAAGTTGTAATAAATGCTTGTTGTTGTAGTGGACACCTGGAGCTGTAGTAGATGTTTGTCGTTGTAGTGCATGCCTGTCATCATTGATGCCAGGAGTTGCAGTAGATGCCTGGGGTTGTAGTGGAAGTCTGACATCGTAGTAAACACGTAAGTCTCACAAGTGCTAATGCTATGCAAATGCCTGCATACACATATTAAGTGACCTTAGAAGATGCCTAGTTAACACTGAAAAAAAGAATTAATTTATCCCTACTTATATAGTAAGCAGATACAAAATGGCAGCCATTTTCCTTTAAATTTACTTTAAATTTGCCCTTTTAGGAAAATCAATTGAAATATCATGAAATTTAACAGATTTCAGCCTCAATATCAGTAATTTAAAACTGGATACATGGTATTTCAGTAATAGCACCTCTATATTTATTTTCTAGGGACAAGAAATTATAATATATGTATATATACATTTTATGGTATAAATTAAAAAGTGGGAAAACTATATGTAAAATACGTACATTATATTTAAAAACATTTCGAATATATTTGTTAAATGAATGTTTTATATGTTTGAAAAATAAAGTTTAGTCTGAGTATTTTCTTACATCGTAATAGTTAAAAATTGAATAAAAATGTGTGCCATTACTGACAAAAAATATGTATAATATATCTGTTGGTGTGAAAATTAATCATTTATTAGTTAAAAGTTTCTAGAAAACTGGAATCAATTTTGCTGGAACAGGAGTAAAGTTTGCTGGATATGGGGAAAAAGTTTGGTGGAAAACAGTTTGTATTTTTTAATTGAGTTGATTGTGTGTCGAAGACCTTTTGAACGTGTTTCTCAGTAATGAGAAATAAAGTTGTATTGGTGGGAGTTTGGTAGCAAAATTTTATGTAGCTGGGAATACGGCAACGTCTTGCACTTCGAAAAATAGGAGGAAGCTTTAGTTTCCAAGTCAAAGTAATAGTTGGTAGGGGAGAGGGTAAACAGCCCGGTTAAGTTCAAAATCTGCTTCTGCCTCCCTAGGGGAAACCATCACTTTGGCCTTGAATCAAGCCTCCGTTCATAGCCGAGGCGCAGTGCTCTGGAGGTGAAGGGCCAGGCCTCTGTGGATCGGCCAGTTCCCGATATATCCGAGAAATGCATGCTTGAGTTCTGTAAGGGGTTGGGGGATGTGGTAGTGTGTGGCCTTGAATCACTAGTGAAGGATTTGCAGCACCCTCTGTGGCCAGTACTCCGAAAATACACTTCCTGACCTTGAGTAGGGTAGGTTTTGCGAAGCGCCACATTGGGATGGACAGTTTTTGTGCGGTGTATACAGGTTCTTTCAGTGTTAAATCGATACCAGGGTGCATGGCTCAGAGCTGTGAGAATGACAAAAACTAACTGTGTTGGAGGGGAGAGAGGGATGGTCTGGGTTCTTGACATCAGGGCTCTTCGCTCTGGCTAGGAGCAGAGGGTAGGGAATGGCTACAGGCAAGCAGGGCCGATGTGAAGCCATCTAGCCAGTCATCACCATCTTGACTCAGTGGCGAAAAATTGACAATTGGAGCAGATGGGTGAATGACCTCAGGGCTGATTGCTTGGGTGAGCGGTGGTGGAGGGAGGTCGGGAGCTATGTGGCTGTATATAGCCAGTTGTCGCCATCTTGTTACCATGCCTATAAAATTGACAATCGAGGGCAGAGTGATGTGTAACCTCAAGGACAGAGCAGTGTGCTCTGGCGAGGCGTGGGGGAGGTCAGATCCCATCTACACACCTGTATCCAGTCGCTGCCATCTTCAGTTGCTCATAAAAGCATGGACTAGACAGATGTAAAACTCAGCAGATGTAAAACTCCCTCATAAACACCGGGCTTCGGAGTGTGATAGCCGCAATTCTCGTTAAGTGATATTTTATGCTCCAGATTTCAAATCTTGTTCACAGTCTTCGTAAATTTTAGTGTGAAAAATATTTTATAAGTCTTTTATTTATCATGTGATAGTGCATTTATCGTGTAAACCCTGTTTTTGTGTTCGGTCGAAGAAACTTCATAGAATTTACAACTTGTCTTTTTATTACCAAATGCCATGAATTTCACAGACTTGACAGAAAAAGAAATTGTAGTATTTCTGTTATTTTTAAATAATTAACTTTTATCAAGTAGTATTATTTTTATATATTCAAGTACCTGTAGGACAAATAGTGTAATTAAGTCGTTAATTATAGCTTTGTAAGGAAATAGGTTCTGTCAGTTGTAAATTTTTACTCAGCCATGTTCTACGTAACAGCTTATCAACAGGCACACGTCATACAATCCACTAATTCAGTGACTGACTTCTGAAGTGGACGAATGTGTTTTCGGTGATCTCCTGGTGCGATTTCATTACATGTTTTTTTATTTATTTGGAAACATTAGTTTCGTTTAAAATTTCCGAGTTTTTCACCGCAGAGTATAATCATACAGTGCTTCACTGAGCTCGCAGCCAGACAGACGTGTTATGGGAGAGGTGCAATCTTATTACACGTGTTAATCAATTAATTTCTTTCTATGTGTGGATTACATTTCTAAAGTTCCTCCTCACAAGTCTCACAGGCAGATGGACGTGTAAGGTATGTGTGAGAGGCATCAAGTAGTGTCATATATCTTGTTATTGTGTTCATTTAATTTATAGGGACATTTTTATTCGTTGTAGGTAGAAGTCGTTAATTCCATACTGCACACTCACATAATTGTCATATTCACATACTTATGTTCGTTTGTTATTTTTCTGTCTCGTGTAAATTATATTGCTAGCATACAGCTTGGAGTACACTAATTCATCTCTTTACGTTTAATTCCATATTGGAGAGTCACATAATTGTTCTTGTTTCTTTATGAGACCAGTTAGTTATACTTCTCTGTCGTGTTATTGATTCATACGTATAAATCGTTTAAACACTCTGAAATTCTCTAACGTTTACCTACATTCGGAAACAGTCGTCTATTTAATCATTTGTCATTACTAACATTTAATTCGCATCTTTCAAAATCGCCTATCTACGAGCAATATCCCACTCCAAACCCAAGAAACATAACATTTTTTTACTTATGCCACTCTTGCACAAAACTCACCACACATGTGCGCACACGCGCGCACACACACACACGCATACCATCCCCAACATGCCGCACCTCATTTGAGTACCAGTCATGATGCTGACAACATCTAACAGAACTGCTCCCCAACCCACAAAAAGAAAGAAACTAACAAATTTTCACTTATGCCACTCTTGCACCAAACACACGAAAAATTCACCCGTTCAGTACATTTAACCCTGCCGTTAAATTTAACCCTTTCAATCAATACACTTATCCCTTTCAATCAAGCTGATATAAAATTAATTAGGTCAATCGTAAAAGGTGGCATCCCCTGTGATTTAGGACCCGTAGGACACTACTTGTGTTTGTGTGTATTTAAGTAACTGGACGTTCTGAAGTAACACAATTAAGTAAATTTATGTTTAGAAACCAATTTTCAGTCTTTTAAACAGTTTTGAGGCGAGGATATTGTTTGGAACTGAATTAAAAATATACTGAATTATAAATTAATTACGCCCTGTCATTTTACTACGTTAAAAAAATATATGTTATTGCATGTCTTTAAACACTTTCTTATTTGCTGTAAACTGATAACAAAGTTGAAATTCCACACAATTATTTTTTTTGCCTAACCTGACCTGCCTTCGAATCAATCAGATTATACTGTCTGCCTAAAACAGATAACGTGATTTTTTTTATTTTATGTTGCAGTGCTATTATTTATAAGTATATCAAAGTAATCGTATATAATGTTTTGATTGGAAAATTATTTATATTCTATTCACGGTAAAATTAATACTTTTTAAGGCCCTTCAAACAGGTATTAAGGACTAATAAACATATGTTAGTGGCGCTTCAGGCATTAACTTTTGAGAGTGGCGAAATCAAACACTATGTTTATTAATTATATGGCAATGCTTATATAAAAAAGTAGTGGAAAGATAACAATTAGTTGAAAAGGAAAATATAGCAGGGCCTTAAAGTGCTCACTTTACAGTGAATAACTAATCAGTAAACGTTTGCAATGTCTGCCCCGGTGTCAGTTTCGATATCAAATTTGTTTGGACTCGTAAAAAATGTGAAATGGCTAAATTGTTTTCCGAAAAGATTTCTACAAGTATGGAAACTTTACATTTCTTAATATAATAAACTTATAATATAGTATATTTGTTACATGCTACTGCACATAAATAGGAGATTGAATTGGAAGAGGTTAATTAACGTTCGGCGGTGTTATCCTTGAAGACTTATCAAGGGATGGCTTACAAGCTCAGTTATGACCTGATTTAACTACCACCCATGCCTTATCCAGGATCCGAACCCAGACCCTCCCGCACCCCAAACCGGTGGGGCACTAACCGACTGCGCCACGGGTGGTTGACTGTGTAAATAAGAGAACACCGTTTCCATTTTGAATTATAAATGACATTACGTGCTTGCCAAACGACAGTAGCGGTTTGTACGAAACCAGCTGATAACTCCGAGCTTGTAATTTGCGCTGTCGTCATGACCAAGCCGTTCATTGCAGTAAGAGAGTAAGATTGGCCTTTAAGTACATTCTATGAATACGCAGTAAAGTATTAAACATGTTCGCAAATGTATGGCAATAATTTATAAAATTTTAGCGGAAAAATTTGATGTTCGAGGAAGTGTGAGAAATATGTACAGGTTGATAATGAAATGAGTAATGCGTATCTGTGTGTGTGTGTGTACCGGGTGGGTGGGAACTCGCGAATACGGAATGCAGTATACGATTCTATGGCAAAATGTAAGGCGAAAATATCTTCAGGTGAAATTGCACTTGAGACGTAGTTTCTGAAGAAGCCGACATGACATGTCTGGAACGAGTAGGAGCAAGTTAGTGCTAATGGGACGAGTGTGGTGGCGTGGCGACACTGTGGGAAGCAACAGAGATTCAATGACATCAGTTTCGTGAGTTAATATCTTATGGGTTATGGTCATATGCTGGCATATTATACCTTGGATACTTGTCGACGAATGTTTTAGCAGTGTCTATTGCCTGAATAACTCTGTGCGAAGCTTGTAGGCACAGGATATAACTTGTGAAATTACTGGAAATCTAGTGATTAGCTATTCGGTAACACCTGCGATTTCCGCTGTGACTTTTGGGTTCTCGAAAAATCGCCTAGCCGTATTGCCACCGTTAGTGTTTCCAGGGCTTTTCTCGACATCAATGAGGAGACCAGTTTTCTGCCGAAATTTGTTGGTAGAATCAGTGTTAAGGTGGAAAAAAGCAGTTTGGACTCAGTATTGGCAAATAGCGGTGGCATGCCAAGTGGATTGGCCGTGTAGGGATCAGTGGAATGGCCACCGCGATCACCAGACCTGTCTCCACTGGACTTGTTTTCGTGGTCTCGCCTGAAGTCTCTATAAACCAAGACAACCCGCCCCAGTTGCCCGAGGACATCATTGCGCGGCTACATGCTGCTATAGGCTGTTCACCGTAAAATGAGCACTTTTAAAAGCCCTGCTTAAGATCTACCTGTACACACGTTGTGTATTCTTCCGCCTTATGTAAAATTATCATTACCACTGGCCTCAGCACTTTATTCATACGTCGGTCAAGTGAAAATGTGAAATTATTTTAAAAATATTTTTTTCTTTCAAATATGCTAATTCTTACACTTTGACGCATTAAAAAATAATTTAAGTTATTACAAATAATAACTTAGCACTTTTTATTCGACGTTAAGATATGGAACTACTTTTCCTCCATCGCTACCAGCTTTACTGGACGCATGTTACTCAGTGAGCCCGTTAAAATATATGCCCGGCTGAAGCAGTGACATTTTTCTAGAGTTCATTTCAAAAGTGCTTACTTTATCGTGAAAAACCTATATCACCACGACTGACATTACACGCGCCGAAAAATGCATAATGCGTGGAACCAACGTTGACCAGCTATTGTGAACGTTTGTAAAGGTTTGTAAAGAGAGTGTGTGTATGTAATAGCATTAAAGTTCTTTCATCACAGTTCACGTCGTTTGTCTCAGAAACTATGCCTGTAATGCAATTTCATCTAAAAGTATTTTCGCCTTACATTTTGCTATAGAATCGTATGCCGCATTTCCGTATTCGCGAGTTCCCATCCACCCGGTATACCCCAAAATTAACGGGCGCTGCCTGCAATACATACTAACCGTAATTACTAACTGTACTTGCCGAAGGGTGGTTGACGTTTGATAGTGGAGAGATTGTAAATGCCGCGTCATCATCAGTGGTCAGTGCATGCGAGTATTGGCAGCAACACTAGAAATATTCTTGTGAATAACAGCATCAGGACCACCAATCCCGGACAGTGGAATTGGACGCGGAGGACTCCATGCACGACTCGTCCGATCACAAATCATAATCCTGTTGACGTCTTAAGGTGGGCCGGCTCAAGACGTTATTGTGCGGCACCCCTATTGAGACCGTAGAGGAAAAGCCTGGTTAAAATCCTCACGAGAGCTTCATAGTAGCCACTGTCCGTGTTCCACACTGGACTAGAACTAACAAAAACAGCTTGGGTGTGGTTTGAGATTAAGAACGCTCTTTTATCTGTATACTGTTCAAGGTAAAATGAGCACTTTTAAAAGCCCTGCTTTAGATCTACTTGTATGCACGTTGCGTATTCTTCCGCCTTATGTAAAATTAATTAAAATTAATCTGCTCATTTTTGCACTTCGATGCATTAAAAAAATTGAAGGCGAGAGAAATAATTTAAATTATTCTCAAATGGTTACCTAACACTTTTTATTTTACGTTAAGATATGGAACTACTTTCCATCCATCGTTACCAACTTTACCGGTCGCATGTCACTCAGTGCGCCTGTTTAAATATATGCAGGCAGGGTCAGTGACTTTTTCCTAAGGTTGATTTCGAAAGTGCTCACTTAATCGTGAACAGCCTTTAAGTGCCTTTAGATGTTCGTGCATTTCGTCAAATCTAGTTTTAATGCAACTAGAATACTTTCCATTTTGTCAAAGTATTTTATTCATGGGCCTGTTTTAGGATTCAAATGTGAACAAACACGTTCATTGCTGTTGACCATGTGACTTTGACAGTTAATTGGCGTGGAGCATGTCAATGTTGGGTACATGTGCAGAAGACGAGAACAAAGACAATTTCACGCAATTGAATATTTCATTGAATTCAATAATTATAACTCACGCCTTTTAATGCAAAAATCGTTTCATGTGAAGGCCTACATCAAAGAAATTTGTCCGAGAAAAATTGAATTGGAAATTTGAATACTTTAATAGATATTTCACACTGCGAAATAAATCTTGAACTGTTTTAGTAACTAAATCATAAAAAAGAATGTTTTGAAAACAACAGGTAATTGATCATTGTATACCACGCGGCTGCTTTATATAAGTTCACGTATTTAATTAAATCCATTTCAGCCAAAAAATTCGCCAATAAAATACCTACTATACTTCAACAGCCTTTAAAAACCAACTTTTTTTCTATTTAGAAGAAATCTCGACATATGAATCAAATATTCTGTTTTATGCTTTCATGAAATTATCTTTTTGTTATTTAATTTGTAAAGTCTTCTCGCGTTTTGCCGAAAAACTGTTCTGAGTGGTGGATGGAAAACGCAATTTTAAAAAAGATACAGAACACCTCCAAAACGAAATTTTTTGAAGGAAATTGAACCATTCAATTTCTTGAAAGGTAAAATTGGGCCGCGGTTGTGGCGTCAAATGACGTCAGGTATTGAATTAAATAAAAAGTGTTATAATTTGAAGCAATGTTTTATCCATTGACTAAAGATGAGGTAGACTGATCTCGCTGGCTGCGCACAACCAATCACCGTGTCCCAACATTGAACTGATTTTCTGCCAACACGTCTAGCGAAAACGGCATGGTTTGGATTTTAGGTTAGAAAACCGATTTGTAAACAAATGGTTTGAGATGAATGTATACTTCCTCCAACCAATTTGTAATGCAGTTTTATTAAATTGAAACTGGTAAAAGTATTTCATTATTATAATAATGCTTGTCATTTAAGAATTAAGGTACAAACAAAGGCGTTCATCACTGTTCACCATGTGACTTAGATAGTTGGGTAGGATTGGGATGGGTGAATGTTGGGTACATGCGCAGAAGACTAATAAGCGGTCTACCTCACCTCTGGTCTATGGTTTGACAGTGTGGAATGTTGTTAAGGATGGTCGTGGCTGATGGGACGTGCGCGTGTGTCTGTGTGTGCGGCAGGTTGAACGGCGATGGACGAGTCACGGGAGACGGACACTGACGCGGAGGCGGAGGAGGGCAGCGCCGGCACGAGCGCCGACGAGCCGGACAGCGCCAGGGCCCACGGCGGCAGCGGTCTGCAGCAGCTGCCCAGGTTAGCTCCCACCCGCCACCACGTCTCTCTTACGTCTATGCATAGGCTAGTCGCAGTAAACTGACCAGTTTTCAGGCCACAGTTATTTTTTTTTCCTATCAGCTATTTTTTTTAACCTTTCGCCACTTTTAAAAATAAAAATTGCCGTGTTAGTAATAAACACAATGCATACAGAATGATTCACAATTAGACCGACAAACTTTGGGAGGTGATTCTTCAAGAAAAGTAAAAGGAAAACGTATATGACACTTTATACCTAAACCGAATATTAAGGGAGGTACGAGCCCTTAGAAAACGAAGTTTTAAACCGTATTTGTGCATAATATCGGTAACGAAGTAAAATGCAATGACAACTCTCGAAACATTATTGTATGTTATCGGTAACTTCAACGTAAGAGCCGATATTTTGCACAAACACGGCTTAAAATCTCGTTTTTTAAGGGCTCATACCTCCCTTAATATTCGGTTTACGTATAAAGTGTCACATATGTTTTCCTTTTACTATTTCATGAAGAATCACTTCCCGAACTTTGTCGGTCTAATTAAGAATCATCTTGTATATTTCACCGAACTCGAAAGTTAATGCCGAAAGCTACGATAAAATATATTTCTTGACTATTATTCCAAATGAGATGGCTTCAAAAAGTTCTCACTTTAACGTGACTATTCTATATCGTCGAATATTCCTAGTGGTTCCCAGACTGTGATCCTCGAACTACGCTACGTCCTAAGTGGTTCGCGAAACGTTCTAAATGTGCCATGAAGTATTTTAATTGATTTCAGATGCCTTTTACGAAGTATTTTTTATTTTCATGTTTCATCCTGTGTTCAGTAAGTTTTTATTTTATTTTAAAGATAATAAAATAATGGCATTGTTATTAATTTATTATTTAATTTTTTACTTCCCACAATGTAAACAAATGATTACGATACTGAATTTTGATGTGCTGATAAATCAATATTCGTATATTTAGGCATTTGAATGATACAGGTGTTGAAATGGGTGGTCCGAAGTTAAGGAAAGTTTGAGCATCTTTGGAGTATGTAATAAATATTGTAAGAGGAATCAAGCTATGATCGGTTCTCAAGATCTCGCTGTTAATAGCCGCCCAAATATCTTCATTCACTCTCACTCACTAAGCCATAAGATAATTTCTTCGCGATTTTTGGAGCTGGTTGAGTGGGTGGCTCTGTAATCGCTTCCCTTTCGCCCGTTGCGCCTTCGTGCGGCGAACCAAGTCACTTGAGAGTGCGTGTTGCCTAAATTAACGCCAATTACGTTGACTGAATCCACTAATTTTTTAAAGCCAAAATAGCAAATTTAAGAAAGGGTAATCGTAAATACCTTTTTTTTTTGCCAACTTTGTAAGCAAATATTATGCCAGGTTTATGTACACCAAAAAAATTGCACCAGCGGGTTTTCTAAGTAATTTAGTTGATCTTAGCTCAAATGTAATTTTTAATGCGCCGACTGTCCCAGCGAACATTCTTCATGTGCAACCAATTACAGATGGTGCAAAAAACAAACACACACACACACACACATACACACACATACATACACACACACACACACACACACATATATATATATATATATATATATATATATATATATATATATATATATATATATATATGCCGCGTATAAACATTTACGGCAGAAAAAATGTCTCGTAAGAAATTTACCATGATAGTAAAATATTTGCTCACGAAGTTAGGAAATACAGTTGTGAGGAATTCGCCTTTCTTGGTTTTTCTATATTGTCTTCCAAAAACTTGTGGAATACTATTAACGTTTATAGCGTGGGTGTATGTCCTTTGCACTCACTCTGAACGTGTGTCATCGTTTCTTCTCTTCCTCTTTCCCTCGACACATCTACGTCACTTCTTTTAAAAAATAAAGAGTGTGGCTACGTTGTGTCGGGCCGAAGAAAATAATTCCAAAAACAAGGAGAATTTTTTATAACGCCTTCGTTCATTCTGTCGTGTCCTTTGTATTCACTTTGTTTCGTAGAAAGTGTTTTGCCAATTTTAATATTGTGCTTCTTTCGGTTTGTTTTAAGTCCCAATGTAAACAAATAAAGCTATATCATTCCGCCGCGAACAGTAATGATCGGTATAGTGCTTACAACTCTTAGATTGCAGTACGTAGTAAATGACGCACTCTGTTGGCAGATTGCTACCGATTATCAGCATTCAAGAAGTTACGTTTCGTTGAATGAATAAGTACACACATACCAAAATAGTTAACAAAAATTGTTGTATTGTATATAAGTGCGTAATCTGACATCGCTAATCGCATTAGTATAATAAGTATATGCCACGTACCTTTTAATCTCTATTGCTGACCAAAGCTGACTTTCCTTCCCTGAGTGGGTCAGAGAGAACACCGAATGATTGGGGATGATGCTGAGCACGTGGATGACAAAAAACTTATTAAAAACCTCTCTTCTTCATCTTGAAACTCGTCGGCCCTCCACAGCTCTTGTTTAATGTTTTCAACTTCTCTAAATAATTTACCCGATTTTCCACTGATACATGGGCATAACCCTGTTCTATTAAGAACTCAGTGTCTTTGGTCCGTACTGAGATGTTGTATTGTGGAGTCTTATGTACGAATTAAATCGCGTCCATACCATTTCAGTAGGATTTATCTAATCATGATATGGAGCGAGCGAAGTACAACACGGTCTTTACTGGTGGCCATTTCTTCCAGTTTATATTTTCGATACTTCTCCTCCTCCCATGCTACGATGTGCAGAAATTCCCACTTAAATCATTTCGGCTTCAAAAGGAATGCCGTTTTGAGTTATACCAATGCTTTTTTTCCCCCACACACTTCTATTGCACTGAACTGGCTCACATAACATACAGTGGTATGGCGAGTTAAACAATTACTGGCCATTCGGGAGTGTTCTGCAGTCTCTGTTCTCTGTTCAAGAAATAAAAAAACCGCTTTCTATATACATCTGCATCCATTTCATCGTGGACGTTGGCGGTGTTCTGTTTGCATAAAAAAATCCGAAACAGCATTTTGAGCAAAGCCGTTCTCATTGCCTACATGCAGTAAAGCAAAAACGCGAGGCTCGTCACGTAGGTGGCTTTAGTTCCTATGTCTCGTCCAATGTGATTCCAAATTACGTCCTTCTTGGTAGTCTTTGCGTGCCAATTCAAACAGAACGGGAGACGTTCTTACATCTCCCACGAGATGTTCATCCTTTTCTCGAGAAAAAGTAATAATTTTTTAGTAATTTCAACCTCCAGTCAAGGCACAACACGAAAGAAAGGCCCCTTGCTTGTGAGTAGCGCTCGGAGGGAAACAACACAAGACTGGAAAAAGCAAACGAAATTTTGTCTTCGTTTCAATTCGTCTGTGCTGTCTTAGTCGTGTTGTACATGGTTTTTTTTTTTTATTGAAACTAACTGTGCTCTTCTGTTGCGTCTTGCCTTGCGGCTGTTATTTCATCATTGTGTCATCCTGTCTTCCGCGAAAAATGTTGGTTTTCGACTCTGTGCTATTCTGTGCTCTCTTAATTTGGATTGTCCTTGGTTTTTTCAGTTTTTTTTTTTCGTGTGATATTTCGTTCTGCAATTTTTTATTTTGTTTTCTATTTTGTTTTTTATCTAACAAAATTCCTTATGGGATTTATTGTACGTTTTATTGATATATTTCGACTAGACATCTACTCTCGGCTCATTTTTCGTGTTTGTTTCATGTCTGAGACTTGGTTTCTTGGCGTATGTTCGAAATATTTCAAGGTTAAAGTAAAACAACTGCCTATTGAGCACTGCGCCCGACTATACAACGTGAAGAACTCATTAAAAAAAGTAGTTCAGACGCCATAAACATTGTCAGGAAAGTGCAATTTTTTGCTGTATGTGAAAGAAGAATTTTGCAACATTATAAAATATTTTACTAAAATATACTTTTTAAATCTAAGGAAAGAATCAATTAAAATAGTCTGTATTTTTTAACAAAATTTAAGCATATTTCCATTCTGGATGCTTCAGAAAAGAGTATTTCTAAGAATATCTTCGTCATGGAGTATCTTCATAATGTTTACTATGATTGTAGGTAAGAAAATTGTAATAATAATGTAGGAAATAATTTTATAGTAGGTTTTATGTGCGTCCATTTATCACAAACATTTATGACTGAAACAGACGTACGTAAAGTTAATTATAAAATTTATATGATGCACTATTACTATGACTGTATTACACATGATCACAGTAAATATCAAAACGATCTTTCTCGAAGAATACTTTTTTGTAAATTCGGCTTTCCGAAGTATCCAATCCGGAAATGCGCTTAGATTTTGTTAAACTGTGGACTCTACCGATCGATTATCTTTTTCAAATTAAAAAAATATATTGTAGTAAATTATTTAATAATGTTGCAAAATATATACATTCTTCTTTCATATACAGCATAAATCACACTTATGACCATTGTTTTGGTGTCTGTACTAATTTTTTTATGAGTTCTTCACATTGTACATTCAGGTGCAGTGCTCATAGTTAGTTGCTTTACTTGAACCTTATTCGTTCACTCCCATGGCAAGGTCCTTTCGAACTGTGGATTACTTGCTGGTCCACTCACTCACTTCCTCTGAAAACTTACACTTCCCGAAACGGTGCAACAAATCCAAGCAGAAAGAAAAATAATCTCAACGTTTGAACCTTCTGTGAGACTATTGAGTACTCTTCGTCCAAAGTAAATTCTACAAACAGACAGATTATTCGGCAGTGAGTTTTTTTTCCTCTATAGTCCGTCATCGCCAACATATTTATGGAATCGTGAAATAAATTGAACAGGAAGTCCGAGTGGAACTGAAACAGCTCCCAAAGTTTGGTTAAAGTTAGGTTCATGATACATTTTAGTCTCGCAGTGTGGCATTAATAAAATCAAAAGCTGCGCAGATTTACTTAATTCACTCAAACATAATGCACAGTTCACATTTGAAGTTGAAGTTGGTTGCAATAGCCACATTTACCTCGATGATATGGTTTGTGTAGCAAAATTTACAGATAACCAACTTACGTCGGCCAGTACTTGCTTTGTACCACCATTCATACATCACGAAGACTGGCATTGTCCGCACCTTAATTGACAAAGCTGTAAATCAGTGCTATTTACGAAAAATCTAAGGCTAAAGATTTGGTGCACGTAAAACAAGAATTACTTTATAATAATTATCAATTCATGGTAATCCATTACATTTAAGACCTGTGTAAAAAATAAGAAGAGTAAAAAAAAAAATTGCACTATAATGAAAGTTTAGTTTACCTGTGAAGAGCATCGTCACCAAAATAAAAACAGGAATTCGATTTGGGGGGGGGGGGGGGTGCGGATACGTCAAAAACTTTGCAAAAGGACGGCACCTTTAATCGAAGACCGGAACAAAACTCACAACATCGAAGTAGGATTTTATGGCTTGCATTAACAATTCCATCAGCCAACGTAGCATTAAAACCAAGGAAATCTGACTATCTGCTATGAACAAGGAAACTAGTTTAGAAAATATCATTTCATGCGTACTGATCAATCTCATCTCCACCACTGTGCAGACGTTTGGACCTATCAGAAACAACCTTTCTAGACGCAAGTTCGATTTCTAACCACACCCTGTTCGGCCAATTGGAAACAACCTTGTAAAGCGTACCTATCAGAAAGCATGCCTCCTGTTGGTGAAGTGGTTGCATGAGCTAATATTGTTATCCATACTGCGTGCTTTCATCGATACTTAGTCCGCACTCACCCGAGAACGGGACAGATTACATTTCCCGAAATGTCGTGACTGACTCTTTGTTGCTTTGTTTTGTGTCACGTTTCTGTTTCTTTTATCCTTTTTCGTTGTGTTTTATTTGTTTCGGGTAGTATGTTGTCAGACTTGTTCATAGTTCTCTGAGCCTTGCATTTTTTTTGTACAGTTGACGGACCTTTTGCGCCGAACACCGGGATATTTATTGTTGAATTTTCTTGTTGTCTGATTATCATTAACTTTTTTTTAATTGGCTGTTTTTCTACGACTGGTTACTCATATTATAGTCTAGATTTGTGGTATCATTATGTAAAAAAGGGAATTTAATTCTTCCTATGTATAAAAAAAAAGGTTTTATTCTTATAGTATGTTGTAACTCCGGGGTTTGGGTTGATTGTAATGCATAAATGTGAAATAGTTAAAAAAATAATAAATAAAAAGAAAAGTGCGGTTAGTTTGCAAAGAATGCAAATTTCCTTAAAATACGCATGGTAGGAATAGCAAACACGCATTTCAGTCTGAATTAAATACCAACTCTTACGATTCCTTATTATGCGTACCCTGAATCAGGAACTCTACAATCAGGATAATACTCCTCCATTGCTCTCTCTGTCTCTGTCTCTCTCCCTCTCTTTCTTATTTGACTTACCATGGTAGAGTACATAAAAATACCTGATAGTGAATAACAAAATTAACACACTTGAACCAATCACTGAAAACTAGAAAATCTTACTATACTAACAGTAAAAATACGCTCCATAAAGTATCACTAACCAATATTTATTTAAATATTTCGAGATCTCGAACCACATTTAAGATTATCATTCAAGACACGACGACGCTCTTAGTTCAACATACACGTAATATCTGACACTGATAGGAATCAAATACTTGTGAAATTGACACCAAAATTTACTTTCATTTACGCGGATACAATTGAGGTAGCTCAAACCAGTGATCGACGCCAAAACAAAATAATATTCAATCAAATTGATCTTTTCCTTTACTAATTATTATTAGAAAGCTCACGCCACTCTGACTTGGGGTCATGAGTCACCTTGGAGTCTACAGGGTTTGCGTGGGCGTAATTAATAAGCAAGTTTGGGCGACTTTCAATATGGCGTAACTGGTTGGCTTAATTTGCAATAAAAATTAATCTTCGGCCTCGAAGTTCTGCGTTGCGTAGGGTCCTGGGTTCGGTTCCAGCCTCCTCCCTAAGTTAATGCTTGCGAGCTCTGGTACGCGTACATTACAGTTCCTTCTGGACCACTCGTATAACTCGCGGTTGGCGAACTGAATTAAATATTAAACGAGTAGGAAGCGCGAGCAGACATTCGCCTTGTCTTTCCTAAAATACCGGCTTCACAGTTAGGTAGTCTGCTGTCTTAAGGGGAATGGTGCACGATAATCGTATATTTATATCATTTTTGTCACAATTTGTTTTAAAGAAAATTTTTCGAAATTTTTGGTTCGACAAGACGTAAATATCAATTTTGAACACCTTATTACATAGTTAAAAATTCTCTGCGTTCGTTGTTCTCGGAGCTCTGATTGAAGATAAGAAAAAAAATAATAATTTTCCTCCTTCCATCAGCGCCCTGAGAATAATGAAGGCAGTGAAAATCTAACAACGTACAAATGCGTTGAAAAATATTATATACGTCTTGTCGAGCCAAAAATTTCGATAAATCCTTTGGAAAACGACTTATATCGAAAATCGGGTAAATATACTGCTTTCATGCACCATTCCCACAACGGAACTCGTACAAGTTCCCTAGCAAATTATAAAAAAACTACCGGGCCTGCGAACCGCACCGCAGGCCGCCTATCGGTTGAAAAACCAAGATGGCTAAACCCTAAACTAGCGGCTTAAGGTGAAGCTTTCATGGTCAGCCATTCACGGCATGGCTACCCCAACGAGGACGACCACGTCATCTCGTTACTATGGCAACTGTCAACAAGGTTACTCAGGTGTACAGTAACGTCACAAAAGACCAGTATTGCATAACTTGAAACACTTATAACGTTGCAGATATGTAGATATTATAATACATCATGAAATATCTTGCAAATAAATTGTAATGATTGAAAATAAGACGAGAATTAATACATATATTTGTCACAAAATTATATGCAAATTATTAAATATTATCTGTCGCGTAAACTCTGCATACTAATCATATGTCTTGTGCATGCACAACGACTGAAAAAAAAGTCAGGCGTTACAATATCCGTGTTTGTGTTTGCATTAGTTTTTAATATTTTCCCCTTTTGTTGCAAGTACTTTTTTGTTGTGTATTCAACATAAGTATTGAACACAGTCCACGTAAATTAATAATACAGGCTAGTTCAGGAGAATATCCCTAGTGATTTCACAGAACTTCTTGGTATGACTTAAGTTTTTAGAAATACTAAATGTGCAACTTAAACTATTTTTGTTGTTAGCTAGTCTACCTTAAATTGACTATAAAAGAAAATCTCAATTTGTTTGATGGTTTAGCTCTGAGTAAATTATCAGACCTTCGTGAAATGCGCAGTCCAATAACTGGGTTAGACAAAATCGTAGAATATTAGCAACTCTTGCATCAATTCGTTAATAGAGGTGTTTACGATCTAATAATTATTGATCTAATGGCGTTTGTAATGACGTTGCGCTGATAAATAAGTTTCTAATAGTTTTTCTGCAGGAATATCACCTGATCTGTAATCGAATCTGCATTAAAATCAACATAATTCTCATTTGTGCTTAATTTCATTTAATATATACGAAGAGACATGTATTCATTTCTGTATGAAAGTAAACAGCTCGCCGCAGGATGCCAAGCGATCTGTGACGCTCAATTTGCGAAGTGTGATGTCAAACATATACTCCTAGATAAGGAGCTCACCACCTGACTGTATAAATTCCATTATTAATAGAGGGGTGTTGTCTCTGCAAGGACAACACTGATTTTTTTGTAAACATTTTTTGTAAGCAATTAACATTGTTCGCAGATTAGCGTGAATCAGGAGCATCTTAGTCTTCGTGCCCAGCGGTGATCCAATGGTACAGAAAGTTATTTGAATTCTTCAGCAAAAAGAATTTGTATTTACGCTGCTACATCTCTTAGATGCTGTTTACTTTGCACTGGGTGAGACGTACAACGAGAGGTAAGAGGGCTGCTTAAGTCTAGACCGGTAGTCTACGTAGGCACAGTTACTCGTTGTATCAACTGCTAGATTTTATATTAACAGGGTTGCCACAGGTTTGGAAAACCTGGAAAACAGGGAGATGTCAGGGGATTTGAAAACTGTCAGGGAAATCAGGGAAATGTAAGGGAATTTCAAAACAAGTTAGCTAAATGTCAGGAATTTCTGTGATATGCATCATATATTTTGCAGCTCTCTCATCAATCGTGCACCTCTGCCAGAATCATATAAAATGGTTTTAATGATTGTGGACTAAATGGTTAGGTATTTTTCTTAACAATCTATGTAGTGAGCAATTTTGCAAGATTTGGAAAGTATCTTGGTGTAAATGTATGTTATAATGCAAAGGAGACAGACCTTACAGAAAAAAATGTTAGAAAAATGTCAGGGAAAAAAGATCGTTTTTGTCTGGACATCAGATAAATCTCAGGGAATTTTCCAATGTAAAAAAGGTGGAAACCCTGATTAACTGTGCTGAAACTTATGTAATATGCAAATTAATAAACGTTTTATCGGCTTAAGGCTGTTGCCTGGTTTGAAAGCAGTGAGATTCTGTATAGAGAAATAGGCCTACATGTCAATGAAATTCGATTTTTGGCATTCCTTTTAAAGATATATATATGTGTATATATATGTGTGTGTATATATATATATATATATATATATATATATATATATATATATATATATATATATATATATATATATATATATGTTTGTTTTCAATCGAAGCCTTTTGTAACATCGGTGTAGCCTATAGCCGTTTCCTGGAAAAATCAGAGAACTTAATAATTAAATAAAAAGTGACTGAAAACCAAATTATTATATTTGCTTCTATACAGACCGTGGGAGTATCATTTCTCACACTTACGTTTTTATTTCAATTTTATATCTTCAAAATTGTCTTCGAAAAACCGAACTTCGTTAACATGTGCCTATTTCCCTATACCAAATTCTCGCTACTTGCAAACCGAGAAACTGCTTGCAGACTTGACATGGGGCTGTTCGGTGTTGGCTGTACTCGTTAGTTATCGTAGGGGGTTCGCCTGTGGTCTCGGGCCAGCTGTTAGATGGAGTGCTGACAGCGCCTCCATCCAGGCCTGAAGAGCCACACCGACCAGCGCAACCCTTCTTCGTAAGGGGTCGTCTGTGGCCTCGGGTATTATATACCCTGCTCAAAGGAAATAAGGGACGGCCCGCCATTGTGTCGGGAATATTTAGTTCCCCTCCACTGCAGCCGCCCCAACCGCCCCTTTTTTTTTTTTTTATCATGGCTCCTATTACCAGAGGGTAGGTACCAAGTGTTTTTTTAAAACCCCTCCTTTGGCCTGTCTGGGTTGTCCCAGCCACCTGGCCACTTCCTTTCGCTGCACACCGACGTGGTCACGATATTTGAATGGGAATTTTTACATTCTGAAAGAAAAAGAATTCTTAAGCCGAAGATTTTATCGTTTCGCTTTTCCTTCGCTTTTGTAAAAGGAAATTAAACCAAAATAATCGAGAGGATAATAACAAAAATGAAACAGTCCGACAGGGGTTGATGTGCGTATACGTAAGGCGTTCGTGATTACTCGTGTCTTTTTATTTATTTAGACAAGAAATTATACGGGTTTGTAAGTGTATTTGCTAGAGAAACTGAGAAAGAAAAAGAACAGATATTGTAACATCCGTGATTGATTGCGTAGAATTGAGAAAGCAGCGTTATTTGTTATAAAGAAATTGAAATGGATATGCTTGTAATGTATTCCCCGTTTCATATATCTTGAGTAATTTTTGACAGTTCTCGAAAAGTAGTGCGGATACAATGTATCCCTCCGCCACAGCTGTTCTACCAGTGAGGAAAACGATGTTTTTAAACAAACTCTACGTTTACGAATCCAATAGCTCGCACTGGAATACTGACAACTTCAGTCCATTCCCATCTGATATATTGTATTGTATTTCGTGAGAAGGGATTGTTTTGTGGCTCTTTCTGCGAGTAGCAATTTGAACTGGCTATTGTTTTGATGGTACATTAGAAAATTTTGCTCGTACGTAAATAACATTCAAATTACTATAACCAGAAAGTTGTAACGTCATCGAAAAAACAAAACGCGATAAAAAGTTTAGCTGTTCATGCCGATGCGAGAAATGCACACAAACATTTTCAGTGAAGTTAAATTCGCACATGAGAATCGTTCGATTTTTTCATACACTAATAAGGGCGTTTATTTAGACCACGTGCATTTTGAAACCTCCAAACACGATAAATATCTCGTTGTTCATTTGTGAGAAATACACAGTGTAAAATGTAAACATCAAATGTTTCCTCACCCGTAAAAATCGTTGGATATTCAGTCAGATGAACTATAGTACAAAAAGGCGTTTTTTAAAGGCCAAGTACATTTAAAATATTCCAATAACAGTTTTGCAAAACATTATTTACAATACGCACAAACTTAGTGTTCATTTCTCAATTTCTAAACACGTGACGATTCTTGGACGATTACTTCACTAAAATAACTTTCGTCTGCCACTGACGCGAAATGATTTATTTGCTGACTTATTCAATCCACAAAACACTTCAGCTGTTTCTCGAAATAAACTTATTTAAATTTCAGAACGTTGTCACTCGCATCGTGCTTCATGACGGTTAGGGGAATGATGGATCAAAGCAAACGAGCAACCTTTTTACGAAGCGGCAGACACGTGTTGATATTTCATTTCACCGAGGAGACTGTTCTAAAAAGGCGCCTGCAACGAACTACATTCAATGAAATAGGTTATGTAAATACAAAAATAATTAAGTGCAGATATAATATTCCAACACCAGTAGCAAATAATTCTCGCATGTAGATAAATCCTGACGAAAGAGGATTCAATGGTATTCACCGGGTGGATACGTTTCATATAACCGTAATGTACACATGATCTACCGTAATTTTCAAAATATTTTTGAAGCTCGTGCTCTATAGCTGTAAAAAAATTGCACATTATTATAAAAGCATAATTTAAACTTTGCAAATCAGAGCGTTCACTGTTTACATGCTGTGTAGGTTGGTCACAATGTCTATCAAAATATACTGAAGTTATATGAAACGCAATACAGCGGTAAAAATCGATGCTTTACTGAGAAATATAATCCACTCTTTTCTATTAAAATTGGTCTGCAAAGCAATATGCAAAAAGACACAGAAATAGAAACATCTAAACAGTAGCAGTACGGATTGACATTATCACTGCGCGAAATAGAAATGCAATACTGGAATAGGTACCGATAAATTAATTTTTCTACAAATAGACTCACGTATTCTGAACATGTAAGGGAAAAAAGATGCGATAGGGAACACCGATGTAGTGGCGAACATCCGTTTATTGGTTTGACGTGCGAGGGACTGCGAGTGTGACATGTGCTGCTACCTACTGTGAGTGAAGGTTAAACTTCGCTGGGCCCAACATCAGGCTGCTAAGTTTGAAAGCGAAAACTCTGTTTATCCGCCTTGTACAATAGTACGGTTGTCGACTACAAGGTAAGTAAACATTTATAATTATTAATAATATGCTGGTTATTTTCCTTTTAACCCTTTAATTCTCACATTAATTGATAATTTCTAGTGTTCCAAATTAGAAATTTATTGGTGCTTGCTGTACTTATGCTGGCAAAGAACTAGTTTTGTTATTACAACCAATAAGCTGTAGGACTTGTACTTGGTGATCAGTTGATATGAACCAGTCATACGTAGCGCAGTATCATCGTTTAAAAGCTGTTCGCGATAAAGTGAGCACATTTGAAATGAACCTTAGAAAAAAGTTACTGCCCCTGCCTGCATATTTCAACGGGTGCACTAACATGCACCCAGTAAAGTTGGTAACGGTGGATGGAAAGTAGTTCCATATCTTAACGTTGAAAAAAAAGTGTTAGTTAACCATTCGTGATAACTTAAATTATGTATTTCGCTCCCCCCCCCCCCCCCGATGTTGAAGTGTAAAAATGAGCAGATTTGTACAATATTTACGGTTCTAATAGTTTCACATTTTATGTGACCGACGCTGAATAAAGTAATGAGGCCCATGGTAATGATACTATTACATAAGGCGGAAGAACACACAACACAACGTGCTTACAAATAGTTTTTAAGCAGGTCTTTCAAAAGTGCCCATTTTACTGTGAACAGCCTACAGGAATCAATTACTCCTAGGCAAGATCATTGGGCACTAAGACTCGCAGAGTACAGTATCGGTCAAATACAATCTCTTGTGCAACATGTAGACGATTGTATACAATGGGCATGAAAGGGTTAATGTGCTCAGACTAGGCGGAGGGCTAACCAGACATGGCTTACTTTCCAAAAAACCTGATTTATGTCTAAAAACAGCACACGCATTTATGGAATACTTGTGATTCGAGTCGGGGACCACATGGTCTGGAAGTAGTGCTGTAGCGACATCTGCTATGCGAGTCATTTTAATTCCATCTGTTATTGTGGAGTTCTGTTATTGTTATCGTGATGATTTTGGCCTGGTTCCTACGTGGATGCAAACAACTTTGATAAGTTCTTAAAAGGTTAGATGGTAGGTGGGCATTGACTTCTATAGGCTGTTCACGGTCAAATGAGTACTTTTGAAAGCCCTGTTAAAATCCACTTTTATGCACGTCGTGTATTATTCCGCTTTATGTAAAATTAACGTTGCCATGGCCTCATCACTTTATTCATTAATCGATCAATTGAAACGGTGTAATTATTAGAAAAGTAAATATGCTATAAATCTGGTCATTTTTATACTTCAATGCATTAAAAAAAAGTGAAAGGAAAAGTTGAAGTTACCACAAAATATTATTTAACGCTTTGTATTCAACGTTAAGATATGGAACTACTTTCTGTTCATCATTACCAACTTTACTTGGCGCATGCCACTCAGTGCGTCAGTTAAAATATATGCAGACAGGGGTAGAGATTTTTTCTAAGGTTGATTTCAAAAGTGCTCACTTTATCGCCAACAGCTTTTATTAAAAAAGATATCATTATAGATATAACCAGAAACAAATGCAACACTTGTGATACAATTATAATGTGCTTTGAGTTGAGGGATTTGGGTGGCTCTTAACAACGAGGTCATGAGAGCCAATACGGGTGAAATGATGTGAGAGTGGAGCAGCGCCGAAATGCTAGAGCGGGGGACATGAGAGATCCCCCCGAGAAAACCCCGCCGACTAGCGGCATCGTCCGTCACGATTCCTACTTGTGAAAATCCGGGAGTGATCGAGAAGAGGATTGAACCCTATTCGCCTTGGTGGAATTGGAGGCAACCAGTCTAACCGCTCAACCACCGTGGACCTTTTTTATTTTTAAAACAATTGAGTGTTTCATTCAAACATGTATGTTTAAATGACGTGCAGTAGCACTACTTATGTGCAGAATTTTGTGAAAATAGGTTGATAGGTTCCGGAGACATAACACAAAACTATATTTCTGCATTTGGCGTTGTCTTACAAAACGGCTTAAAAGGAGGCTCTGTATAGGCTTGTCTAATACTTCAGTATATACTGCAAGCATGCAAAGTTTCGTCCAATTTCATCCAATTTTTATAAATAGATTTGATAAAATTATATAAATATTTATATTGCCGATACGACCTCAATTGGCTCAGAGAGCTCACTCTTGTGCTCTCGCTTTCACGTCATAATGACGTCACAGAGAACGCTCTCTCGTTGTTTCAATTTTTCCGAGAGACTGCGAAAGAGCGAGAGCAGAGAGAGAGAGAGAGAGAGAGAGAGAGAGAGAGAGAGAGAGAGAGAGCGAGAGAGAGCACTAAGTTGTGTACTCACTGGTGCTCTCTCGCACTTTCTGAGGACGCTCCATATTTCTTTTGCATTAGTTCAGCGTTTGAATAAGGTCATAGTAGCTTTCTGGGCCAGAATCACGTCACAGTTTACCTTTAGGTGAATAATTTAAACTACTTTAGTCGACGAAATAGCTTACACAACACGTATTTATAAATTTATTGATAAGGATTTCTGACAAACGTTTGGTTTTACCATGCTATATATTTTTGCCACTTTCGCATAATGCACAGTTGTATACAATTGCTGTAATATGGCGGAAATGTATAAAACAAAAAAAAAAAAAAAACAGCCAAATTCTGTGTATGTACGTATGTGTGCGTGCGTGCATCATAAGGTGATCATTTCTTTATTGCTTCAATGCGATACATTTGTGCGCAGATTTGGTTTATTCCACGTGAGCGATACAACTTATGGTGAAATCAAAACGAACGAGGCTGTTTAATTCAAGGCTGCACACTTCGTCACGGAGGGATCAAGGGGCAGTATGGGATCAAAGTTGTAATGCATGTCGTCACGAACGTAGTCATTGCTTTTTCAGTCTAGCGTATGTCGTTCCTCTGAGACTATTGCGATGCTGTGTTTACCCGTAGCGATAACCTGTGTAGACATACAAAGATGTGTAAAGGTAACGTCTGTTATTCATCGGGAATCGAGTGCAAGTATTGCAACAAGACATTCACGACTAAGTCTAGCACCAGACAGTACGAAGATAGTAACTGTCCGTTGCCTTTGGCTATAAGACCTACGCATGTGCTAACTGCGATGCTGTAAATACGAATAAGCATACCTTGACTGTTCACAATACGATTTGTACTATATAATTAGAGTAAAGCATAACTATTTTTGTTGAAATTAGAATATGATTGAGTGCATGTAAGTATTACTATGTATTTTTTGATAATTATGTGAAATAAAGATAATGTTTATGAAAGAATATTGTTTCTATTCATTTTATCCCTTCCAACTTTTAAGTGTAGGTGTGAACAATCGCTTATAAAAGTTAAGAGAATGATAATAAGTGATTTTAATATGAAAATGTATGGATAGTTGAATGTCAACATAAACATTCATTTTACCGAAATGTATACATTTCTGGAGACATTAGGTGAAACATTTTTCGTATATGTATGGATAGAGAGTTTCTATAAATCTTGGATTGGTAAATATTGTTAAAGATTGGTTGAAAGATTGTTAAAGATTGGTAATGATTAATGGAAAGATTGGTAAATATTGATGGAAAGATTGTTAAAGCATTCTAAGGATTGATGGAAAGACTGTTAAAGATGGGGAAATATTGTTAAAGATTGGCAAAGATTGTTCAAAATTGATGGAAAGATTGGTAAATGTTGGTAAGGATTGATTGAAAAGATAGGCAACTATTGGTAAGGATTGATGGAAAGATTGGTAAATATTGGTAAAGATTGGTAAAAATTGATGGAAAGATTGCTAGAGATTGGTAAAGATTGTTGTGTGTTTGTGTGGCTTGGTGATAAGGTTAGCTCTCTGTTTCTGTAAATGAACCTTTGACAATCAGGCCATGTACGATAAAAGTAAATATTATAAATATAAGTCTGAAAAATAAATAACTGCATCAAGCAACTACAATGTAATGTGAATATTAAATGTACCTTTATGGGTGAATATTGTGTAGGGGATGAGATGAGTCTAACATATGTATTTATTATACAAAAGGTTCTCCACTAAATGGAATATCATGTGTGTGTATGTGCGCGCGCGTGCGATTGTGTGTGTGCGTGTGTGTGTGGCATGGTATAATGTTCGATCGCATGAATTTTCGAATATGGGGTGTTTCTCTTGGCAGGGTAATCGACTAATAGATATGATATTATTTATTTCTTGTTTATGAGCTTTATATGGAGATAGTTATTTTAAAGGGGTCTGCAAAATTTTTTTAAAAAGTAATTAATAATAGCTGTTGTTGTTCTTTTTAATTACCCTAGGATGGTTTTTAAATATATTTTCTTCCTCGAATGTTACTACGTTCACGAAAAGTTTCTGTGGTTGGTGTGTTTAGGTGTACCGGAGTGTTAGAAAGTGATGTAGGTCTTGGGTTGTTACTTCATTCTGTGTGTATTTGTTTTGGAGTAGATTTTGGACATTTTGAGACAATTTTGGGTTATTTTGGTTCAATTTGCTTCAATAGGAGAAAATCTTAGGTGTAGCGGGTTTGCAAATTGGAATATTTTAGGTTCTTTGTGTGATAGTTTGTGTTATTCTCTCTGTCTGTGTGTGTGTTCGAATTGATCTATGAATGTTTTGTTGTATTGTGATAGCTTGTTAGATTTGTTTTGTAGCACGAATGATAAAGTTGCTAATTGCATGGGTTGTATACTTCCCCTCGTGGGATGTTCTATTAGGTGTTTGTGATCTGCTTGGATGTTAGGTAACAAATTTCTTGCCGTTGACATGCATGTTGTAGCGGCAATGTTGTAAGTAGAATCGCCCTCATCTCCTTGGATTTAATTATTTGACATAAAATTTTCTTTAAAATGACTTTTTTTAAATATATGTATACATTAAATATACCTGTTATACAGTTCGTGATTGTGTAGCCTTCCTATATAAGTCACTCACCTACATATTTTCTTCGAGATCGTTGTTCTCCCTGCTAGAGATGATGATAAACTAAGTTGCTATGGATAGCTATTCCTTTGTTGAATTACTAATGCTGTATGGGAGTTGAATATATAGTGAGCTAGTTAATGGAAAAAGCATATTGTTTAGGTGATTGTTGTGTAGTGGATTACAAGATGGCTTGCATATAAATTATGCTTGATATTCATCTGTTAATCAGAAATTAGCTTTCATTATGTTAATATGTGTACTTAGAATGAAATTAATCATGGTAGATAATCAATACATAAATACTATTTATAAGTGTTCTTGACTTGCAATAGAGCAATGAGTATGTTCTCAAACCTATGGTTGTCTTCCACCCTTGCTTTTTTTTTCTTTTCTTTTTTTCGGACGATGGGTGTTTGGTTTCAGATCAATACATACATAGACGTTGCATTTGGATATACATTACGCCAATATTTTTGTTAATTTACTTGATATGGTTCTTGAATCGCTATGTATGTACTACTTATATCTAAATATTCTCGCTAAATATATATTTTTGTTATGCGAATATACATATTTTACTCTTGATGATTGATAATGTGTGTGCTCAACTCTCAAAATGTAAGGTTGTATAGATGACAATTAAACATGGTATTCTTCGGAAGATTGGGAGAATTAGCTAGCCATTCACAAAGCATTCTTCCTAGAATAATAAAAAAAGTTAAAATGTCTTTGGTTTTGATATGGTATGTTAGGTAATTCATCGACTTGCATTATGCACTGTTGATGTTTGTTGTGTAATGAGTATCTACGTAGCATTTGTGTTATTACCTCTTTGGAAATTGAAAAAAAAAATTTGTTCGTATAACTGTATATGTCTGTGTTTAGGTTGGAGTTTTGACTAAGTCAGTACGTATGCTTGATTTTTGACGCTTTTCGAAGTGGATAACTATAGTTATATTTGAAAAACACGTAAACTTCTTGTGTGATGAAAAAAAAAGTTTAATTGTGTAAATACTTGCTACGCAGATAAGATCTAAGTATCCTAGAAGGATCGAATCAACTGTTAAAAAGAGCTCATATTAACAAACATTCTTTGATTATGGAGTTTTTTAATGTAATAAACATGTTTTTATTGTTATATGTAGTATGGGATAGCGTGATTTGAGAGCGATGAGTGTTTTATTTGGATCATAATTTCGTTTTAAATGATGTTATATATAGTAAATTAGAAAAATATAACTTGCTAAGGCTTTTTCTGTATATCGTTGTAGTTTAGATAAAATATGTGTGATATTGTGTATTGTGTTGTATGATATGTTGATATAGTTTTCAGGTATTTAGTTTTGCTTGTAAAGTTTGATGGTATGGGGTTTCGCAATTGCCTGGTGAGTGTGTGTGTTTGTTATGAATTTCATGCCTGTAGCTTTGGTATATGGGAAATTATGAGTTAGTATTCTTATAAAAAGGCTTTAGGCGTGTTTGACCTTGTAGTGTTGTTTGTTGTTGGGGTTGATGTGTGTGTGTTATGAAGTTGACGTTTAGTTGTTAATTATTCATGCTTATGTGTATACCTGGTAAATATGCATTGCATGTTTATGCAAGTATGGTTTTTCATGATTATGTTAATTACACAATTGCAACATATACGTGCATACCCCTCTACCAATCTCGACCTTCTACGGTTGATATCGAACATATAACACGTTAGTTGAGCAGTATACACCGATCAGGTAATATGATAGACAGCAATCATAAGTGAATGTGTAAAAATGAATTTCCCAGATTTTTTTTTTAAACTGTTAAGTGAGTCCTCTGTGAATCGATTTCGGTAATTCAAAAATAACATTATATTAATTACTATAAGCAGAAATATAAAACTAAAGTAAATCTATTTAAAATTAGGATATAAATAATATCAGGTGTTCTGATCGAGACTCGAACTCGATAATCCGAAATTACCATTACATTGAGTAAACCTAGAACCTACCCAACACATAAATAAAATTTTTGTTAAAATCGGAAATGAAATAATATTATGTGTCCTGACCAAGGATCGGACTCCAAAATTAAAAATTAACATTGCATTAATTACCCCTGCCACCTACCCAACTCACAAACAAAATCTGCTTAAAATCGGAAATGAAATAATATTACATGCCATGACCGAGGATCTAACTCCAAAATCCGAAATTAACATTATATTAATTACCCCTGCCACCTACCCAACTCACAAATAAAATTTGGTTAAAATCGGAAATGAAATAATATTACTTGCCCTGACCGAGAATCGAACTCCAAAATCCGAAATTAACATTACATTAACTACCCCTACTACCTACCCAACTCACAAATAAAATTTGGAGTAAATCGGAAATGAAATAATATTATGTGCCCTGAGCGAGGATCGAACTCCAAGATCCGAAATTAACGTTACATTAATTACCCCTAGCATCTACCCACATGACAAATAGAATTTGGTTAAAATCGGAAATGAAATAATGTTACGTTGGTAAATATGTCCTTGATGAGTATGTACTTAGTGAGTTTATGACTATGTTTCTAAAAGGCCTTAAATGCATAATTGACATTTCCAGAAAGGGTCTAGGGCCTAAATGTCATTATTATGTTGAATATTGGGTACAGTGTCTATGTTACGAATTTGATGAGCATAGCATCAAAGGTTTGGAAATTATAAGTACATTTATAAAAAAGGATTGACTCAAAACGGACCTTGTTAGAAAGGCCTTAGGGCTTAAATCCTCTTACTACCACAATGGATATCGGATACGGTGTCTATGTTATGAAATTGAACCTTATAGTATCAACGGTTCGGAAATTATGTGTATATTTACAAAAAAAGGGCTTAAATTCATAATTGTCTTTGTCAGAGAGGGCATAAGTCCAAAACAGACGCCCTCTTGTAAGGTAGTTGATGCGTTGTATTTGATGGTCGGAGTGGTTGCATCGAGGTTTACTAAAATTCAAGATGGCCACGGTTATGTTTGTTGTGTAAAAAATTAAGAAATATATTTTTTTTATCGAAAACAATAACTTTTCTTAAACATTATGATGATTCTAACCCAAAAATGAGAGAACCTAACCTCCCTTTTTAGGTTAATTCCATATACCTACCTCGCCTCCGACACTCTCTCCCCCCCCCCCCCAGGTTAAACCTAATGTCACTACGCATGACGATGTCGATAAGTCGGAGAAAACACTTGGAATGAAAAAGAGGTAAGCCAGAATAATAGCGTCGTGTGAAAAAACAACTTGGAATGATAGAGCATGACAAATGATGTACTGGCCACCAAAATGGCGGAATTCAACATGACGTAATCCAAGATGACAGTCACATGACCAGAATGACAGAGAGGGAAGTCCGGGAATCCAGGATGGCTGCGGGAAATGATATAATACAAGGGGGCGGCGGTCGGAGCCGGAGTCGGCACCTGGCACCTGGGTGCTTATTCTAAGTTTTGTTGGTAACTGCCTACACCGGCATGAACCTACTGTCTCGCAGCCGACAAAGTGATCTTAGGGTCCAAAACGGTATTCAGAGTTATTAGTCGTTTAGCACGGGGGCGCAATCGGGCATCTTCGGCTTACTGACTTTTTCCACTCCACGGTAGACGAACGTTCGTCTCTGCGTACGGTCGACAATGTACCAACAAAATGTTACTAGAACTGCTTGTTTTAAAATTTCACAGATTTGTTGAAAAAACTACTTATAGACAGAAATAGTAAGCCTTATATTTTGTAGCTCTTAAACATTAGTATGTGATTACATGATTACAAATAGTATGTGTTTTAGAAGAAAATAATAGTGTACAGTTTTCGTTGATTTTGTGAGGAGTTTGAGAAACTGTGGTTGGTGGCCATGTTGAACAGTATTTTTTTGCCCTTCGTGTGATATAGGTGTTTACATGTTATGGACGAGGCCTGTGTGTTTAGCAAAGTATTTGTGTATGCGGAAAAGAAAATATTTGGCCAAGGCTAAGTGGAGGGATGTTAGCAGATGTTAATTATAGACTTCACGTAAATCTGTACAGAATAACAAAGAAATGTACACGTCTTAAATCGATTATATTAATATTCCTAACCTTAGTGCCCACCGAAGTGTAACTGCAGAGCCATGGAAAACCTCGTGTTCAAGTGATTGCGAATTTTTCAAACAGTAAGTCTGTGTGTTTTGTAAATGTATTTGTAAACCGTTAATATAATTATTGAAATGCACGTAGGCTGAAAAAGCCGCACTTTCCATATTTTAGTAGTGAGTGAATAATATTTGTTACTTGTCTATATCGTAAATTCAACGAGTGTAAGGTTAACTTCGGTCAAGTGTGTGTGTGTGTGTATTGCTGCATCTATACGAATACGAACATGGATGTATATGAATCGCGTTTTGCTTTTCATTCAAGTTAAAATTTTCGAAGTTAAATAATTCGAACGTTATTTCCATACGAGCAAAATTTTCCACTGCTTCATCAAAATACCTAATATGCAAAACAAAATGCCGCACACTCGTAAGAACACCAAAATAATGCCGTCTCGCGAAAGACGTGAATCTAACCCTCCCCCTAACCCTCCCCCCCCACGTTCTCCGAAAACATCGCTGTTTCCTTTCTCCCTCGAATCAAAATAAACAGAACCCCAACATATATAACTTGGTAATTACAAAAATTAATGAACTTGGATTGCCAACATAGCTATAATATATTACATTTATTACTGAACGGAAGTTAGATAACGTTAGTCTTTCAGTGCCCGTCACGACAGGAAACACGAGGAAAGAGGAAAATGCAAGTACGCATTGGACTCAAACATTTCTTTACAAACATATTTTTCTTCACTGACAAAACAGCTGTGGTGGGAGGATAAATTGTTGCTGCGCTACTTTTCCAGAACTGTCAAAATTTACCCCTCTTACATGAAATAGACTATAACAGAGCCAGCCTCAAAACATTCCAAACTGTAGGCTATTAGGGGCCGAAATACAAATGTACACAGCTTATGAGCTTTCTTTTTTAAAAAATGTTGTTACCGCATAACATCTTGTAACTGTATTTCATATATTTAAACAAAGTAAAAATATACAGGAGTGGAGTTTCGAGCTCATACCTTAAAGACACTTGTGGTTCAAAGCATGTAACTTAACCGCTAGACCACCAAACACGTGTTGTCTGAGAGGTAAATAAATGGGCATTTAAGTTAAGGTAATAGTAATTTATTGAATAAATATTTACAATTGAGTATTTGTACATTTACGCGCCTGTAATAATATCCCATGCGTAAAATGTTCTGTATAAGTTGTGCACAATGTTTAATAAGGACAGGCGTGTGTGATGCACGTTTGTAATAGTTATAACCATTCTTTTCATGCTTATTCATATCGTAAATGTACGTGTACGAAAATTATAACTCCATACAACACAAACATGTGCTGCACTGACTTTATACTACACAATATTTATTTCCGTATCATTGAAATACACGACCACATTTCATACCGATGCCCGTCATATGGTTTACCTACGAAATTCTAGCCAGCAAACTGCTCGTGAGCAGATGAGAAGTTCCAACTCCACTCGTGACGTCACTCGACCTTCGTTTCAAGCTTAGAATACCGAACGGTAGTCTGAGCCGATAGTTGTAAAGAATCTGTCGTTTTTCGTCGGAATGAGAGACCTAGAATAACCCCCCGGGTGTTGGACCGACTACATTATACTACTCGCAAGACGCAATGCAAAAGTTGGTCAGCTCTCAACTTCATGCGTTCTTGTTTGCGTTTTGCGCCTTCTAAATTACCAGTGATCGACTGCAAAATCATTCTACACTACTACAGAAGGCTATGATCTTCAGTTATTAGTATTTTATTTGATTGTTCAATGAATTCATGCCTTCACATATGTGTTATTCAATAAAGGAGTATAATTACGAATTAAAGTAATTTAGTAACTCCGTATTGTCGAGAAGACTTAATAGTGATAGTAGAAATTCGATATTAAAGGATTTAAAAACTACACTGCTCAAAAAATTAGGGTGACATGACTTTATACTCAGGTAATATTTAACCGGTTACTGTGTAAGAAACATGCTACTTATTATTTTTCGGACATACTTAACTAAGGGAAATCATCCATCATATAAACGTTTTAACGTCCTGGGGTCTACACCTTATCGCAATGTGTAGTAGACACTATCGACCATGTAGTTGTCAAACCCCGACTTACTGCTGCCCGGTACATAGCGGATATTGTCCTCGAGCACATTTTGTCCATTGCTGTTGGAATGGGTCCCCAATGTGTGTTGTAAGAAGACAATGCAAGGGCACATAACAGCCATCATGGACGTCCTACCGGATCTCCAGATTAACACAGTGGACTGGCCTGCTGTCAGCCCAGATGTCAGTCCCATTGAACATTAATGGTATAAACTGGATAAACGAGTCAGAGACCGCCCTGTTTCCCTTCAGACTCTTGAACAACGTACATACGCCCTTCTTGAAAAATGGGAGAACATCTCACAAGCAGAGATCCGCGAACTGATCAGAAGCATGTCTCGAAGGTGCGAGGCAGTAATACAAGCACATGGAGGCCATACAAGATACTGGAATGGTGTTGTGTTTTGTGTGTTCATTTGACATTAATGGACGGAGTCTCCACTTTAGAATAGAACACTGTACGTGATGTATGCTTACAACACCCATGTGTGCAATGACACAGTAACATGTTTTTCGTCACCGGTAAATAAAGGTTTTAAAGGTCGGGAAAACCATTATTTATCCCTCTCAAGATCTGTACGGCACATATGTTCAAAATCTTGTCCCCCTTCATTTTGTTCTTTGAGTGGTGTGTATGCCAGTAAATTAACAAAGCTCGATATATATATATATATATATATATATATATATATATATAACAAATATTTTCTATAAAAAAAGGGGGGGGGGGGAAACATGTTCACTAAAAATCGTTATGGAAATAGAATTTTTTGTATTTGTTTCGTATTTTAATTTTGCATTGTTTTCAACGTCTTGCGTCGTGTGACGTTTACGAGCAATTGTTATTTTCTCGTGTTAAGTCGTTTGCCTTCTTACGTTTGTTGCGTAGTTCATATACCCGGCCTAATGAATGCTTTATGTCGATGGAAAAACCATTACATTTGTGAAATAGTGTTATTACGGCCGTAAGTAGGCACCTGAAAAACTGGCTGTCTCACTTGACTGAAGACAAACTGAACTTCAGATACTTGTACGTTCTTGTTATTTTTTAAGTCAGTCAGAGACTTGTCGGACACTTCCTGGAGAACTCTGATCCAACTCTATGGCAGCAAGCAGCCAATGAACAATCGATGTTTGTTTAATGTGTAAACGCCCATGAAGTCTGGCCTACCGGTCAATGAACTCGCGAATTTTCTATAGGTTTAGTGATTTTTACAGGTATTCAGTTATTGTCCATTGATGGCAATCTTGGATGGTAACGTAACGAAACAAACAAGTTACTCAGTAACAAGTTACTTTAAAGTAACTTTTTGCGGTAACTAGTTAAATTTTTATGCAATGTAACTTGTAGTAACTTAACTAAGTTATTGTAACGGACAGGAAAATTAAATTAACTGTAAAAATACTTTTAAAACCAATCTTTTATTTATAAATGCACCAAAAAGAAAATAATAATGACAGTAGTTAAAAAATTTGTAGAACTTGTAAGACGTGGTCGAAGAGCTGTTATAAACTTAATTACAAATTGATATTTTTGTATCAATTCATATTTAATAGCTTGGCGCAATATAGAACCTATGCCTCATTTGCGTAAGCGTAGTAAGCACATATCTTGAGTAAGAATTTTAACTATTCACAATATAGAATGTATACCTCATTTGCGTAATCATAGTAAACACATACCGTGCATAAGGCACATATCGTGCACAAATGTAGTAAGCAGTTATCTTGCGTAAGGCTCTTAACTATTCGCGCCAAGCTTTTATATACTAAATATAAATTGATACAAAAATATCAAGTTGTAGTTAAGTTTATTACGGCTGTTCGACCTCGTCTTACAAGTTCTACAAATTCTGTAACTAATGTAATTATTTTTCTCTTTTTAGTGCATAAAAGATTTTTTACAGTTAATTTATTTTCCTCTCTATAGCCTGGAAAACTGTTTTTGTTATTATTATATATGTAGACTATTTACACATTCACAGACTCGTGAATGTATAACTAGTCTACCTATATATTGATAGTAAAAGCAATTAGTTCGACTAAAACTACTATAAATGTAAAGTTAAATACTGGTGGCCCCTTCTACACTCTGCTCTGCAACCTGACGAACAGTGATGCAAAAAAAAAGGTGAGACTAAAAAGACTAAAGAAAGTTACACACTGGTGGCCCCTTCTACACTTCGGGCTGCAACCTTACGAACAGTGATGCGCTGCAGGCAGCCTGCGCACCAGTTCAGTGCGTAGAGGTCGGACAGACACCTACCATACATACATACAAGGTAAGTTAAATGAAAGCGTGTAATAAAAATTACTTTTACGTAACTTTTCGCTTCACGATACTATAGATTCATCTCATGTGCAGCGAGAATAGCTGAAGTAAGGCGAACTTCATGAGTAACGAGTTAAAAGAAGCAGGGGGTGTTTGCTTGATGATGGCTTACATTCCTAGAATTAGTACCATTACTTGCGCTGCCATCTGCCCTGCCCTCTTCATGTTTTACTTTTGCGTATGAACCATGCCTACAAGTAATAACTGGTGCCATTCGAAACGCTAAAATGGACACGGACAATGAAGAAAATAGTTTGTCATTTCCTAACCGTAAAAATTATATCGTTATTAATATTTAACATGAAGATGACGCAAATTTTAAAGTTAAATGTTTATTGTGCTGTATCAAATATTTATCTTCATCGAGAACGTATTCTAACCTGAGGAAAGACCTAAGCTCAAGACAATTTCCGTGACTTACGTGGTTGTCTTTGTATCGTATGCGCACAATAATGGCGTTCGAATTGGCAGATTTATTCAACCAAATGGTTACGCACTTTTATTAGTAATATCTTCAAGGATACTAGTGTCATGCCTGAATTTAATTTTTAAATATAGTAACAACTATGTAGTATTTCACGAATGATGTAAATAAGTTACGTTTATTTCTAATAATTAAAATCCTTAAATATGTGTTTTATTTAAAAAAAATTTAGATATTGGCATGCAATGCGTTTTAAAGAAATGTCTATTTAGAGAATCCGAACAGAAAGCTACTAAATCATAAATTAATAAATTATTAATTGGACAATTCAAACACAGTCGAAGAACAGAGTAAAAAAATACACAGAGAAGA
Organism: Dryococelus australis; assembly: GCA_029891345.1. Taxonomy (NCBI): domain Eukaryota; kingdom Metazoa; phylum Arthropoda; class Insecta; order Phasmatodea; family Phasmatidae; genus Dryococelus; species Dryococelus australis. The sequence continues at coordinate 71,194,186 of CM056999.1, forward strand.
AATGACGTGATGATTCCTTTGATATGTCCTTACGCACTCACTGATTGGTTGTGCGACTCTCTTGAAACGGGCCTCATGTCTGATTGGCTACTGCCTGCTACGAAAGTTTCCCTAATGTCTTGGCTACCATCTGGCTGGCAAGTTATTTACAAGGCGTTGATTGGGTAACGAAGTTCCAACATGTTGTTGGTCAGTGACGCCATCTTGGTAGTGTGTACGCCTGGAGTTCGCGGAATAAGTGGCTATGTCACATTTGTATATATAAGTACTCTGTGGCCAAAGTTTTGAAAATATTGTATATTTATAATTACGTAGTTACGCCCAGCATGTTTTCTTGTGTTTTGTACAAAAACTGTCGCAAATGTTTAAGCTGTTACAATAATAAAAACATGTCCTAGATGTATTTATAGTAAAAGCAAATGCCATAGTGTGAATCTGCAAAATATCGAGACCGTGCGATAATTTCCTAAGTATTTGGTAAACCATTTTGTTTGTTTGGCTTTAATTTAATAAATATACGTAATGCTATTTCCAGGGGAATTGAAAATCCGCGAAAAGATTTCAAGGCAAGGTATATTTCAAAACACTGTAGCATCGTTTACCTATAATGATTGTCTCAATTTTTTTGACACGTGTTAACTGTCTGCACACGAATCTCGTAGGAGCCGTGCCGATGTTGCCGGATTATGAGTCTGGTCTGGTCAAATATGACAACGCCTTCACAAGGAGACAGCGACCACTGGCAATAGACAAACTGCTGTTGGATGCTCATAGTATTGAAGTTCACCGTGTACTCATATTTTTTTCGCGAAAAATCACTAGTTCTAAAATGTAAATATGTGTAAAAAAACTACCTACCACTACCATACTTTCGTTATGTTTGATATCTGCAAATTAAACTAACACTTCAGTGTTATTTAGTTTACAAATAGCCTACCAGAAATCAATTTGATAAACATTTTTCTTGAAAACTACTGCCAAAACTTAATTCAGTGATTAAAATTAATATCGACTACGAAATTATTATAGTGTTGTACATATACATGCACGTATGTGCAAGTTCCATTTAAAGCAAAAAAAATGGTACTTTTAATGTTAACGACAGTAAGAAACGCTTGTTATGTATAGTTTTGTGTGTTTAGGTTTAGAGGAACGCAAAAAAAAAAAAAAAATGAAAAGTAAATTCAGTTTTGGAGTAAAATTTTTCTTGTGACTATTTGATCTGTTATATGGGAATCTTTTAAAAGCTTGCGTGGATGATGCCTCTCCAATATTGTCTGGTTTTAAATATTTGCTATTTTTGTTCAAAGTAGCCTAAATACTTCAAGTAATATATGCACTGAAAACAAGCTTCTCTTATATTATGTTTCCATTTTATTAAATGTATTACTAAATCTAAGAGTCAAATTGCCTGTATTATAATACTTAATATATTTATTACTCGTCTTATACTACGGGCACTATTGCTACTCAATGACTTTACTGTTAAACGCATAGGGTATTCCGTAAAATATTTTAACATTTAGTGTATACAGAGCTGAAAAAGTTCCGTGTAGTGGGGGTGTTAAATTTATGATAGTAGGAAATAAATTATGATTTGAGACCCGGAAATTTCGCAAACTCATTCGACAAGAAGGCAGACTGCGCAATGCTTCGGTACTGGAAACTGGATCCCAATAGAAGCAGAAGTTTCAGTATGTACGTGGTTGAAGTTTAACTTGTCCTCAAATGGATTCGCGAAATTTCCAGGCCTATAGTTATGATAAAATGTCATACCTGAAATATTAAAGTACTGAAAAGTAATTCTTCTAAAGTCTTTTCACGATAAAGTGAGCATTTTTGAAAAAAACCTTAGAAAAAAGTTACTGCCTCTGCTTGCATATATTTTACCGGGCGCACTCAGTGGCATGCACCCAGTACAGTTGGTTACGATGGCGGGGAAGAATTTCCATGTCTTAACGTCGAATAAAAAGAGTTAGGTAAACATTTTTGATCAGTTAAATTATTTCTTTCGCTTTCTATGTTTTGTAAAGCATCGAAGTGTAAAAATTAGCAGATTTGTAAAATATTTACTTCTCTAATAATTTCGCAGTGTCACTCGACTGAAGCACGAACAAAGTGTCGAGGCCCATCACAATGTTAATTTTACATAAATGCGGAAGAATACACAACGTGCATACAAGTAGATCTTAAGCAGGGCTTTTAAAAGTGTTCATTTTCATTCAAAGTCCTAAATATCATACTAACGAAGTAGCACTGGCCTGCTAGTGTTTGCAATAAAACTGGTTATCCAGTTCCTCCTTCAAATGCCTGCGCCTCCTGGAGTACGAAATCACTTTAGATCATATATAATAAATGTATTTTCAGCTTATTATCTCTCGAGAATCTGCAGCTGAAGTATAACCTTCGAATTCATATTCGTTCTATGCACTAATGCGTATTCAAGACCTATACAAACTGTTTTGCAGGTTAACCTGAAGAAGATATTCGTACAAACACTCGTGACCCATACACTAACCTAACCTAGCCAATCCCGAGGTAGCTTGTGCAGATTCGTGCCGTAGTGGAATAGAAGAAAATGTTACGGGGAATATATGGGTAGATATAGTCTGTTTGCGGTTTCTTCTAATTTTTAAAATCAACCTTTGAAAAATCACCCTATGTATGACGCGTTCGGTTGTTTCCTAAATATGCAATGTTCCACAAGTGTTTTCATCTTGTGTTATAGGCTGTTCACGGTAAAATAAGCACTTTTGAAAGCCCTGCTAAAGATTTACTTGTATACACGTTGTGTGTTCTTCAGCCTTACGTAAAATTAACGTTGCCGTGGGCCTCATTACTTTATCCATGCGTCGGTCAAGTGAAATAGTGAAATTATTAGAAAAGTAAATATTGTGTAAATCCGCTCATATTTACACTTTAATGCATTACAAAATACAGAAAGCAGGATAAATAATTTGGGTTATCAGAAATGGTTACCTAACACTTTTTGTTCGACGTTAATATATGGAACTATTTTTCTCTCCATCGTTACCAACTTTACTCGACTCATGTCACTCAGTGTGTCCGTTAAAACATTTTGCAGATAGGGACAGTGACATTTTTTAGGGTTGATTTCAAAAGTGCTCACTTTATTGTGAACAGCTTTTAACATAAGTACCTATTTTTTTAGCTAAATTGATATTCTACTTATATTTATCTGCGAATTAAATATTTTATTTATTATTAATGCACATACAAACTGAGAGAAAATAGGTGTGTTGGTAATGCCTAGTAAGAAATAGTTCTTGTGCAAAATATTATTACACTGAATGCGCGCGAATGTGATGCATTGTCCCTTTGGTGTGATTTTCTAAAGGCTGTTCACGATAAAGTAAGCACTTTCGAAATCAGCCTTAGAAAAAGTCACTGCCCCTGCTTGCATATATTTTAACAGGCACACTGGGTGACATGCGCCCAGTAAAGTTGGTAACGATGGATGGGAAAATAGTTTCGTATCCTAACAGCGAATAGAAAGTGTTAGGTAACCATTTCTGGTAACTTAAATTATTTATTTCGCTTTATGTCTTTATTAATGCGTAGAAGTGTAAAAATGAGCAGATTTGTAAGATATTTACTTTTCTAACCAGTTCACAGTTTCACTTGGCCGACGCATGAATAAAGTGATGAAGCCCGTGACAATGTTAATCTTACATAAGGCGGAAAATTAACATTGTGCGTACAAGTAGATCGTAAGCACGGCTTTCAAAAGTGCTCACTTTACTGTGAATAGCCTATAGTCTTGGTTAAGCTTTGTTTGCGTGAGGCTGAGTGATAGCCTGGGAGTAGAATTTGAGCAGAGTTTCAGAAAAGTTGGACGTAACCGTGAATGAGCTATAGCCATGCTGTACTGAAGGTTCTAGTAGTAGTGGTGGTAGTAGTACGAGGAAGGGACGGGACCTGCCGCTCCATAGCGCAATGGTCTCCTCTCCAGAGGCACCATTGACGCGGCGGCGCTGGCGGAAGTAGCGGAAGGTGGGCGCGCACGCGGTTGTTTCGGCCATGACCTTGGTTGCGCGCTAGACGGTTGGCCCGGTGCGCGCGCCGGCGCGGCCACGCGGCGCTCCGCGTAACAACGCGGTGCGCTCGGAGGCCTCCCGCCGTCAGTCGTGGTGTGCGCGCGGTTGTGTGAGGTGTGTTCGCGACGTACCGCGGGGCTGTTTGTCGGCTCACGTGCTGAACACACCGTGTGCTCTTGCGTGCAGTGCAGTCGCCGTGGAGAGAGGGGAAACTGTGTCGTGTGGTGCTTCCTTGGATGTGCTCCGTCTGACTCGAGGCCCGCGCGCGATGTTGGGCTGGCCGCACTTCTACCACGTCCCCAGGGGCAGCATGCTCATGGACGCCGAAATGGGCGGGTGAGTGAAGCGCATGCCGAGTTCTCTCTTCTCAGCGCGCGGAAGCTGCGAGAATGAGTGTCATTCACTGCAGTGATCTCTGAAGTAACCAACTCTGGAGCACTTCACGTTACGTGCTAGTCTACCTGTAGTTATCATCAGCTAACACTGCAGTCCATGCTTGCACAAGTTTTTGCCCTAGCGTATCACAGTCTGTCGTAGACCCTGAGTACCCTTTGTCCTCGTGAAAACGCTCCAGATGTTCGAGAACACCGTATGTGAAATTTCAAGGTCGAGGGAATGTGAGAAGCAAAACGGCAAGGCACGCGAGGAATGACTTTACTCGAAAGTTTAAGTTCAATGCCAATTTTTTTGTTACAAGTTTATGTAACTGTAATGCCGGAATCACATAGCCCCCCGACGCGCACGACACGACGGCCAACAGCCAATGAAATACAAAACGATTGACGTAAGCCCGACGGATTTTGTCTTCCGACCAGCAATTTTGGATTAAAAATTATTTCTATTCTTCGTCGTGTCGTGCGGCACGACGCATAGAATGTACTACAACCTTGCAAAATGAAATTGTATTGCAAACTTTCACCACAATGATAAATACGCAGCTTAAAAGAAAAATAAATTGAAAATTACTGTATCTAACTCCTAAAAACAATAATTTTACCTTTGTATGCATTAGCGATACCATCACAATTATGTATTACAAATATCCCTCTTGTTTACTGCCTTTGAGACTAACGTAGCCTATCAGCGCCTTCGAAATAGTTAGGATAAATGCCGAGAGCATGGTGTCGGTCATACTGTAAATTAAAGTAGTCACATTGAAATGTGCCGTGGTTGCGTTTGTGGTCGGGGCTACGTGATTCCGGCATAACAGCCTACCGCCTTTCGAACGTGACGAGTGGAGAAAGGGTCGCCATGGCAGTGATGACGCAGCACGCTCAGTAGGAAGACATTAGAGATTAGCGAAACCAGTATTTCTCGGGAACAACCCGTACCTGTTCCCAGTCGAAAGCTATTGCTGATACCCGTTATTGAGGATACCTTTTATGGGTACACTGTATGCTAGGCCGCGTTGTTCTCGGATACCTGTTATTAGCCAACGACTGGGCTGATAATTTCCGCCACCTCTATGTATAGGTCTGTGTGCTGCAGAGCAAGTAAATAAACGTCGGACATTATGATTGTCCACCCAGGGAATCATGACACATGAGGAGGTATACCTCCTGTCTTATGTTCTCCTGGTAGTACAGTGACAATAGGTAGCAGTTTCACGGTCGCATATGGTGGGGGGGGGGGGGGTCGGTCATAAATAAAATGTTATTCAATACTGGATTCTAACATCAGACGTTAGGAACAGATATGAAATGATATCGCACGAGAGTGTCGAGTAACAAGCGAGTTCTACTTATGATTGTTCCTGCTTCGAGATACAAGTATCAGTAACAGGCAGGAGGGATGATAACAGGTATTTCCAGAAGCTTGGAACAGGCTATACCTGTTCCTACTCAATATCTGTTATTGGAAATACTCCCCATCTCTAGAAGACATGTCCGCATGCTGGCCCACGGCGGGCCGTGGGAGGGCTGGGAGTGGGCGTCCAAGTGAACATACTTGCTCTTAGGTCATTGCCAGGTGTACTTGGCAAAGCGGTTTTCCTGCACGTCGCGGTTGGAGGAGGGAGAGCTCGGGAGGGGCTACGGGAAGACAAGGTGAAGGACCTCTCTCGTTATTGTCACTTAGGCGAGACCTGCACAACCGCCACGTCCACGCGAGCTCCATAGCAACAGTATATCGGCATTGCACTGCAATGGCGCCGCGCCAGTACGAGCAACAGTTGCAGGGTTGCCACAGGTCTGGAAAACAGGGAAATGTCAGGGTATTCTGTCATCAATCGTGCACCCCTGCCAGAATCATATGAAATTGTTATAATGATTGTGGGCTAAATGTGTAGGCGTTTTTCTTTTCAATCTGTGTGGTGAGCAATTTTGTAAGATCTGAGAAGTATTTTATTTTGGTGTAGAAGTGTGTTATAATGCAAAGGAGCCAATCGTTACAAAAAAAATGTTAGAAAAAGGTCAGGGAAAAAAGATTTTTTTTTGTCTGGAAATCAGGGAAATGCCAGGAAATTTTCCAGGGTAAAAAATGTGGCAAACCCTGAGTTGCACACAGCACGTGTTGGGGGGGGGGGGGGGCATTTACAGGGATACCAAATATAAAGGTCTTATTTATGAAAAACGTCTGAAACTGTGCGGATACAATTCCTCTGCGCTATGATTGCGTGTGAATGGGTGAGAATCGCACCTGTTGGAATATTGTGTTAGCCTGCAAAGGCGTAATACGTTCATAAGTATTTACAGCTGTCGAGTTGAGGGATTTGGCCGGCTCTTAACAACGAGGTCTTGAGATCCGATGAGTGTGAAATGAGGTGAGTATGGAGCAGCGCGGGAATGCAAAGGCGGGGGGAAACGGGAGATTGCCGAGAAAACCCGCCGACCAGCGGCATCGCCCGGCAGGATTGCCATAGTTCTTTTTGAGGACGGCGTATTCAGGGAAGCGTTAGTTTTCTCTACTTGTATTGCAGCGGCAACAAATGCTACTCTCATATACGTGTCTGCATCTGTAGCAGTTTCGTACCATGTTCCTCAGCAGATGGAGGGTTTTCGCAATGCTCGCAAATTGGATCGCTCGCTGCTGGAATCAGTTTCATGACTTTACACGAGGTTTCTTAAGATTGGAGTACAGCAACTGCCTGCCTACGGAGCACTGCACCTGACTGTACAATGTGAATAAATTATTTTAAAAAGTAGTGCAGACACTATAAAAATTGTCAGAAAAGTGCAATTTATGCTCTATATGAAATAAAAATGTATATATTTTGCAACATTATAAAATATTTTACCAAAATATCCTTTTTAAATGTAAAAAATTACTCGACTTATGGAGTCCGCATATTTAACTTAATTTAAGCGCATTTCCGTTTTGGATGCTTCGAAAAGCAGATTTTACAAGAAAATCTTCAAGAAAGATCGTGATAATATTTACTATGATCATATGTAATGAAATCATACTAATAAAGTATCATATCAATTTTATAATTAACTTTATTTACGCCAGTTTCAGCCATAAATGATTGTGACAAATGGACGAACATAAAATCAGTTATAAAAATTATTTCCTACCTTATTATTACAATTTTCTTACATACAATCATTGTAAACATTATGAGGATATTCTATGACGAAGATTTTCGTGCAAATTCTGGTTTCTGAAGCATCCAGAATGGAAATATGTTAAAATTTTGTTAAAAATTTAGACTATTTCAATCGATTATTTTTTATTTAAAAAGTATATTTTAGTCAAAAATTTTATAATGTGGCAAAATATATACATTTTCCTTTCATAACCAGCATAAATCGCACTTTTCTGACAGTTTTTATGGTGTCTGTACTACTTTTTTATGAGTTCACGTTGCAGTGCTCCATAGGCAGTTGCTTTACTTCAACCTTAAGACGAGACAGCCCCACCGACACACACACACGACCCTCGGTAACACAAATAAGCTGATTGCTGCCATGTTGAAATCGCCCTTCGTCGCTCATGGACAAGAAACGAGGGCAACAGGATATCAGCGTGAGGCAGATGTAATGGGTCCGTCGGTTGCGCGTCACGCAGGAAGCACCAGTACTTGGGAAATCAAGTCGATTTGTACTTGTCTTGCTGATTTGTTAGATCTTCTGACATGTAGTCTCGCAGAATAGTTATTGGTTTCGTAGGTACTGTATTTTGTTGAGATCTAAGCACGCATTACGTTAATTAACACTGTTCCGTCATTTGTCACTTTCATTTCCTAGTTCAAGTATTGCAATCACGTAATTACCTTTTTGGTACGCACTGTGGAGAATACTGGTTATAAGTATCACTCACATGCAACATGGCCACGTTCGTGGCACGGTGGCTGAACGACTTAAAACGACATCAAAATACTCACGAAGAATAGCATTAACGAACTATAGGAATAGGTAAATTCTGAGGTCTGTACTACCTTGTGAGACGCTGAACATTCTTTCGTCCAGTGTGACAACATCATTTCCTGTAATATAGGCTATTCGCGATAAAGTGAGCACATTTGAAAGCGCTCTCATTTGGAATAATGGTCAATAAACATGTTTTATTTTAGCATTAGATTAACTTCCGACTGCAGTGGAATATACACACTGTTTATTACTCACATGCATATATTTATTTAAAAAGGGCGGCTAAAAGATAAAAAAAATGGGTGAAAGGAAAAAGTAACTAGGGCATCAAAAGTGCCCTCTTTACCGTGAACAGTCTATACATACTAGTTTAGTTTGGTAGTGGGATAAGCAAGGAACATTGGCCGTAGTTTCGCTGACGTGACATCCCGACCTCTACATTTCTTAGGTTTCCGGTTCCTATCGTAGGCTTAGACAAGCCGGTAATTTTTCGGACATATAGGTCTACCGTAATCGTGGGGATCACACCGGAAATGCAGGATTGAATTTTTCCTGGGTTACTGTCGTTTCGTCCCTCCTTTTTCACTCCGTAATTGTTCCACTGTCGCCGCCTCCGTATCCTAGGCTGGCCGGGAACAGCCCTGTCCCGCGGTCTGCGTTCATGTTGACTGTGTCTCAGGTTAATGTTATTGGCTCTACAATCCATTCACGGTTACTTCTAACTTTTCTGAAGCCCTGATAAAGTTATTCTTTCAGGATATTCCTCCGCCTCATGCAAACGAAGCTTGACTGTGTCCAGAAAATTGCAGCAAAGGGACCACTCACCGCATTCGTACGCACTCAGTGTAATGCCATTTTGCATAAGAACTATTTCTTACTAGTCATTGCCAACATACCTATTTTGTCCCTATTTTTATTCATATTGATTATAAATGAAATATTATAGTGTATTAATACAATATCGGTACTAGTCCCGTTTATCCAAAAATAATATACTTTTACGTTAACAGTAATATAAAATGCGTTGTGATACATGGCATATTTGGGAAACAACCAGACACGTCATAAAAAGGTTATTTTTAAAAAGTTGGATTAAAAAAGAGTGAGGAAACCACAAATATACTAATGTATTACGGCGTACGACTCCACAATTTTGTCTATGTATAGTAAAACATTTAGTAATATGTGGATAAGAATAACATTAATAATCATTAACCATACTTGCAGCTTTCATGCTTCTGCATGAATGCATTCGCCCTATTCTATGTTTGAGTTCTTTGTGTAAAAAATGAAATAACATCGGTGTTTGTATAATTACACACCCATTCATTTAAAAGTAGCCTATATAGATTATATTTTAAACACATTTTCTGAAATTTAATAAAACTTTTTCTTTGGGAACGGTAATGTTGTGTCACGTAAAACTAATTGCCATGTGATGATATTTCAAGTTCAGTTTAACGTAAAAGTAAAACGTGGTATCCGAAATGATTAAAGAAAATAAATGCTGTCTTTAGTTTACTCTACTTATTTTCACCGTATCAATTTCAGCCAGGATTGATAGTGTGTTATATCGACTGAAAACTTCATATGATTGTAGTGAAAATTGAAGTTCTAATTTCTTTTCTGCATGTGCATGCGTGTTTCAACAACTCACAAAGATTTGGAGGAGAAAAAAAAAAAAAAAAAAAAAGCCAAACTTACTAAAAAATGTACGGGCACAAATACAAGTGCAAATAAGTGTGCTACCCAATGGTTAATTATTAAACTGAGATATGAATAACTGGGAAAAATAAAACGGGTCACAGATGGAACTGGGTTGGTACCTTTATTACTATTAAAGGACTGATCTATAATTCGCAGTCTGGTGCCCTAGATAAATTGCTAATATTACTCATGCGGGTATTCAGTTTCTTGATGCTAACAGTTGAAGAAAGGCCTAACCAATCAGATTTGGGGACGCTTTATAAGTAACGTAAACAATTATATATTTTTTACCTTTCTGCGGTGAAACAAGCACTTTAGGCAGCGAACTCTGTTGAGTTGAGAGATTTGGGCGGATCTTAGTAACGAGAGCCGATGAGGGTGAAATTAGGTGAAAATGGAGCAGCGCCGGATGTAACGGCGGGGAAAATGGGAGAACCCCGAGAAAACCCGACGACCAGCGGCATCGTCCAGCGCGATCCCCACTTGCGAAAATCCGGAGTGATCCGGCCGGGGATTGAATCCGATTCGCCTTGGTGGGAGGTGAGCAGTCTAACCGCTCAGCCACCACGGCCCGAGCGAATTGTCCAGAAAGTTTATGTGGGTTTGATGTGAAGAGTTTCTCGTCTTCCATCTTGTAGACCACAGTTAACACGTTCAACTTACAAGTAAAAAGAGTTGTTAAATAAATGGCATTGTAATACTGGCTTTCAAGATGCCTATTAAAATAAAATGATAATACAGAAAAAAAATGGCTTTTTAGTGTGCTAATTAACATTCTGTTCTCATAGGATTTCGTTAAAAATGACGTGCAAAAATATAGCAGTTGTTATTTTGCCTGAATGGCTGTGGCTTTACCTTGAAAATGTAACGATTCTATTAACATTTTATAGTGATTTTAGCTTCACTGAATTTATAGCCTTCAAAAGAAAAATATTTTTTTCTTAGTTCCAAACTCGTATGTGCGTATAGTTTTGTTATGCAATAAAAAAATTCTGGCATCTATGAAATCTATTTTTTCGGCGCGGCCTTAGAATGAAAATACTCCTGCCATAATCCCGTTTCGAAAACATAGTAAATTCAGTTCCGCGAGTTCTTGTAAATGTTACTATTCGGTAAAGCAACTTACAACACATGGTTTCTGGCCCACAAGGTCACAATACTCGCTACTAACTGGGGAGATTGCTATCTTTGGATTGCATATATTTCCGATATGTTAAATTATTCAAGACAGCTTCCTCTTGGAATTGGCCCGGGCCTGTCGATGGTTATTACCTTGTGTAGTCTGCATAAAAGTAAACTCTCCTTGTGGCCACTGGCCTTTCGTTGCTCTTCGACTATTCCACTTGAAAATGAATATACCTACACACATTGAATTCTTGTATAGTCTATTCGCTGTTTCTTCGCACTGTTTAATCAAAACTTAAAAAAATCATCCCGTGTATAACGTTTTTTGTTATTTCCTAAATGTATCATGTATCATAAGCGTTTTATACCTGTATTAGCATCAACGTATCTCATTTTTCGTTAATTTGAAGTTTTATGTATATTTTAACTATTAATTATAATGTACAATAAATTTGAATTAAAACAGTGAGAAAACGTGCTGCGTTAATAATGCCTAGTAAGAAATAGTTCACATGCAAAATATTATTACAACTGAGTGCTCACGAATTCGGTGCGTTGTCCTTTAATGTGATTTTCTGGACTTAGTTAAGCTCTGTTTGCAATAGGCGAAGGAATATCCTGAAAATAGATCTTCAAGGCTTCTGAAAAGTGCGAAGTAACGGTAAATGGATTATAGCGTGATGTTGCAGCAGTAACGAGCTGGCAAAATGAAATTTTGTGAGTACACTGTTGTGCATGACACGTAAATCGTAACAAAAATGTCTAACTACGTATATATAAAATAAGTCTGTATGTTCGTAGTTGGTAATGTTTTCAATTTATTGATTACAATGCTTCCGTTTTCTGCCTACAGACTTATGAGTTTATGTACCAAACTCAAATAATATGAACTCTGAAAATGGCGCACGCGTCCATGGTTTGCCGGGATTGGAACTCAGAATTCCATGACTGAAACGTGACGCCGTAAGCAACTTTGGCTGAGTTCGCCAACAGTGAATAATAAATTTAAAAAAAAGTCCTCAAAACTGCTCACTTTACCGTGAACGGCATATAACTAGGGACGGTTAACACCATTTCACGCGATAAAATTTTGCTGCTAGTTATATTCACTTTTTATTGACTTAATTTACGTGAACATATGGCGTCACTCTGTCACAACCATGCCCATTTTACCTTGAGGAGATTGAATGGTTTGGATTATTTCAAAGATTTCCGAGCGTGAACAGCCTATAACCAGAAAGGCGGTATTGTGGGTATAGGCTGTTCACGGTTAAGTGAGCACTTTTGAAAACCCTGCTAAAGATTTACTTGCCTGCACATTCCGTATACTTCCGCCTTATGGAAAATGAACATTGCCAAGGGCCTGGCCACGTTATTCGTGCGTCGGCCAAATAAAGGGATGAAATTATGAGAAAAGTAAATATTTTACAATTTTGCTTATTCATACCCCCTAGATGCCTTAAAAATACAGAAAATAAAATAATAATTTCAGTTTTCTCAAATCTTTTCCTAGCACTTTTAATTCAGCGTTCAGATATGGAACTACTTTTTTTCCATCATTGCCAACTTTAGAGGGCGCATACTAGTCAGTTGGCCCGTTAAAATATATGCAGGCAGGGTCATTGACATTTTTCAAAGGTTGATTTCAAAAGTGCTCACTTTATCGTGATTAGCATTTATTAGTTCCACCGCAAATAACGATGTCGAGCTGATTTAGATTGTATTATCGTGTCAGTGGTAGCTTGAATTTATGAATAAAATATATCAATTAATAAAAATGAAACCACCGCATGATTACGAACGTGAATGTGACTGTGCCTAGAACGTCATATCTCCATGCCAGTTAAAGATTGCAGTGTCCATGAACTATTTCCCGGACTATAGGCTGTTCATAGTAAAGTGAGCACTTTTGAAGCCCTAGTTACCATTTCAGCCATTTTTTATTCTTTAGCTACCTTTTTAAATAAATATTGCAGTGTAAGCAAGAAACACAGTGTTTATATTCCACCGCACTCGAAACTTAACGTCTAAGGCTAAATTAAAATATATTTATTTACTATTGTACCAAACGTGGGGGCTTTCAGAAGTGTACTTTACCGCGAATAAACAACATTATTGTCGATTCTGCTGCCACACGCCTAATTTCCATGTCGGAAGGTATCACAAGCATGTGCCACTGGCTGACAAACCGAAATTTTATTTGTCAGTGATAACTGTTTGAAATGATAAGATAAACAGTTTACAGTCGACATATAATCTCTTAACTTATTTCTTTGCGCACACAATGAACTACCGTCGTTATCTGGTGTTGCATTTTTCGCGCGAATTTATGGCAATTACCAGTTGAAAATCTGATTTCAAGACGCCTAATTACCTTACAATGAATTTAACAAATATAGATTATTTTCAGTTATCTCAATTACTGAAATCGAACCGCAAATTTCTTTGCTCACATCTGTGTTACGTATTGATCGTATGTGCCATGTATATTTGTTAGGTGGAGTCACTACCCGGATATCCGAATGGTTTAGAAGGGAAAACTTCAAGGGGGTGTTTTAGTGAAAACCACCGTTTATCATTTTTGCTAATTGTTCGCTGTATGATGGCGATGCGGTAGAAACGCATATTATTTTATTTATGGCACGAGCCTAAAAAGGGAGGTAACATACTTACTTCAGTGCCGAATCAGGCACTAAAATTCTGAAAATAAAGAAAAGGAAACTGCTAATGTTAATGCCCGATACAGAAATCACTGGCAAACTATCGACTGACTGGTGTACGTACAAACTCAATTACAAACTAGATTGATCTAACCATCCCTGAGGCACGAGATGAAAATATATGCTTTGGTCCAGACTCATCCCCAACATTTAGGTTGGCTCCGCTTTGGAGTCAACCTAAAAATGAGGTTACATTTGAGCCGTGGAGGTGAAGCACAATGGTATTATTTCGAGTAGTAGGTCTATACGTTTCCCGAGAGAGTCCATCCCTTCTTTCATTCCTGAGACGCTCTGAGGGTCGTTGGAAATGCCGCCTTACTCACCTTTGTATACAGTGTCATTACAAGTGATTTTTCCTTTTACAAAAATTAACTACTCACGTGTTATAATACTCAGATACATGAAAGTTGTTTCAATGGGAAGGGAAACTCAAAAAAAAAAATTTTAGAATTTGGTTTACAACACCACATCACATGTGCTCAATGTGAACGACCTTTGTCACGCGACACACATCGAGTATGTAGTCCAATTCCTGCCATACACATTGTAACATTGGATGATCCACTAATGCAATGGCCTCTGCGATGCGAACACGAAGATCCTAGATGGTCGATGGTAAAGGTGGCCGATACACGTGTTTGACAAAACCCCAGAGGAAAAAGTCACAGGGTTTAAGATCGGGGGAACGTGGAGGCCAACGCAAACGTTCATTATCGTCACGGCCAGCACACACAATCCGTATGTTTGGTAGTCTACTATTGAGTTCACGTCTGACACCCAAGTGGAATTGGGGTGGTGCCCCATCCTGCTGAAAAATGGAACCTTGTTTACCCTGTTCCAGTTGTGGAAGAAACCATGTGTGTAACATTTGCAGGTACGAGATCCTCGTGATTGTCTTCTCGTCGAAAAAGAAAGGGCCGCACACCTTTTGATGGCTGATGGCACAAAAAAATATTCAGCTTGGGGGGGTCGCGCACATGCTCCATATAACCTTTAGGACTTTCCAGACCCCAGATCCTGACATTGTGTTTGTGCACTTTGCCTCACAGGTGAAAGTGACTTCATCACTTAACGCTAACAATGCCGAAAAACCATCTGTTTCCATTTCGATTTGTATGTTCTCGCAGAAAGACAGTCGCTTGGCGTTGTCGTCTGGTTCCAGGGCATGCAACAATTGCAGACGGTACGGATGGAACCGCAAACGTTTGCACCAAAATATTTCACCCCTTTGGTTGCGGAATGTCTAATTCTCTGCTGGCTGTTGCGGTGGATTTCTGTGGACTTCACACGAAACTCTCTCTCACACGCTCCACAGTTGTCTCACTTAATGGTGGACGGCCGATTGACTTTCGCTTACAGATGCATCCTCCTGCTTTAAAGTCAGTGTACCACTTACGGATACTGGGCTCACTGGGTGCATCTTCACCAAACTTCCTTCTAAAGTTACGTTGCACAGTGATAACAGACTTGCAGACGTGAAAATCCAGCACACAGAAAGCGTTCCTGTCTTCGTTGGCAGCCATTTTCTCTCCTGTCGTCTTAGCGGCAAAATCAATAACTATGTGACTGCTGTACCTACTACTAAAACTTTTCGTTTCCCTTTCCATTGAGACAACTTTCATGTATCTGAGTGTAATTAAACATGAGTTATTAATTTTTATAATTGGAAAGATCATTTGTAGTGATACTATATAACACCTGTGCTCTGGTTGGTGTGCCAGGTTGTCGACGTCATGTGCTCATATTTTGAGCGGATGACTGTACAAGAGCAGTGCTGTCAGCGTTTTGTAGCTGTTTACCCCAGTGCAAGTTGTGCGAAGGGGAGCAAGGAATCTGTAAAAGGTTGGTATAAGTTGTTCATGGTAAAGTGATCACTTTTTAAGGCCCTTTTAAATTTTTACTTTCGTGCAATTTCCGTCTCCCTGATGCTTTTTATTATAAACATTGCACTGTGACCAATAAACACAGTGTATATATTTTACCACCTTCAAAATGTAATGCCTTAGGCTGCAATAAGATATATTTATTAGTGGTTAATGCCTGTTGGGGAGGGCCTTAAAAAGTGCTCACTTTACCGTGAACAGCCTATAAAAGGTTGCTGCGCTGCATGCGA
Source organism: Dryococelus australis (assembly GCA_029891345.1). Lineage (NCBI taxonomy): Eukaryota > Metazoa > Arthropoda > Insecta > Phasmatodea > Phasmatidae > Dryococelus > Dryococelus australis. Next base: position 71,210,219 of record CM056999.1, read on the forward strand.
GGATCGAACTGTTTCTCCCGAGGAAGGCTGCGTTTTGGAGGGACGCCGACATCACTTACATGAAGTAGAGCTCATGAACTAGTCTAAGTACAATTTTTCAGCCAGCGGCTTTTCAGTGTGGGCTTTCATGACATATTTCGCATTGTTCACCAGACGGTATTATTGATTTTAACGTTTGTTGTTTGTAATTGCATTGGGCTTGAACAGTGTAAAGGCATACATGTTGTGAGCTTATCATTCTCAAATAGGATGAGACGTGTCTGCTTGAGGAAAAATCCTTTCGTGTATGATTATTGTTGGTTTTTGTGTGGCATACGCATTTTGTTACCATAGTGTTTTTCTTTTAGTTGATGTAGGAGACTCAAATCACTACCCATGATGGATCACCTGGATTATTTTACAGTTTAATATTTGTCATTGCAGATTTGGTTCAGAGCCGTTTGCTCCCCGTGTTAATTTATTCAGACATTAAATTTCTAATGCTAATAATTAAGTTTTCCTAAATTAATTTTGGGCTAAATCTAAATATATTAAGCACCAAATAACTGCAAACTAATAGTCTGTAACTTGTATAAATGTCTGTGTTCACTTTATTTCTGTACTTGTCTAAAGACGAATTGGTAGCGGATATATTTTGTGGACCACGACTCAAGTTATGGCATCGAATATGCAGTCTGTAGATAAGTTAATTCCATTGTGCCGAGCATTCGACGTGTGCTAAATATTGTGGTGCCTTGCAGCGAGTAACACATCCCGTCAGCTACAGAGTTACGTGTAATAATACACAGAGGGCTGTCAGTAGGACGACTTTAGAATTTTGAATTCTGGAAAGTTTTGCTATAGGTCCTCTCACACGAGCAGATTTTTCGTCAAATGACCTTCAATTTTTATTGAATTCAATTCATCGAATGCTATATGACCTCATAGAAACGTCATAATCGTGGTAATTTTCTCCTAAATTTCTTGCATGTCTGGTTCATAAAGATTTTGGTTTTGAACATGTTCTATATTTTCTTGAATCCAAAATTTCAATCGCTTATCACAGCTTTACTGACAGTATTAATGGAAGTAATCTTATGATATTATAGTTGTGTGAGCATATTTAAAGTTTGTACAAAATAAGGAAGTATTTTAAAACGAAGAAAATTTATAGGGGTTTAACCAATTATTTTCGTGCTGTGTGCATGTCGTAGATACTTATTAAAATTTACTTTTTTTTTTTTTTTTTTTTTTTTTTTTTTACTAGTTTCATTAAAACGTTTGTAACAAATTTTCATGTGGAGACTTGAAAGTTTATTGAATGCAATTCTTTCAAAGGCAAATGAAGTGATTTTTTTTAGTTCAATAAATTGATTTCAAGTAATTGAATTCAATAAATATTTGATCATGTGAAATGGCCTTAAAGTCTCGTTAGTTCTTTGTTAAACAATGCTGTCTCGTAAGGAAGTTAACTGCTGCCGACAGTCGGCCCGTGGTTTTCTTTCTGCCTGCCTCTTACTTTCGGAGTATTGACTTCAATCCTAGTCTCCGACAACAGCATCCGGGGATTGAACTTTATTCTTTTTGTAACTCAGTAGTTTCTGCACCCCATTCCCCAAATCATGTTTCATGTCGTGTATTCTTCGTATTGACCATGAACGACATGTCTTTCTCTCTGGGTTTCTCTCTCGCGTAGACACAAAAGTAGGGCATTTGAATCCTCCCGCTTCTATTGGCCGTGCCACAGGAGATAACAACGTGCGGATTTTCATTTCAGGCAGTGTCCGAATTGGAAGATTTTGTAGACAAAATGACCACGTGACCCGATTTTGTATACAAAAATGGCGACGTATTTGGTAATTTGGTATTTCGTATCTAGAGGATGTTAGCAAAAATACAAAATGACAAAATCAGCTCCAAGTTTGTTACTACTTTGAAAACACATGCGCGAATGCGTAAATAAAATTAATTTTAAAACAAATTACTCATATATAAAATACACTAGGCATGTTGTAAAAAGCAAGTAAGTGTTGTGATTTGTATAATATATAGGCTCTACACCGCAAAGATTTCGTTTTAAAGTCGTTATTGCATAATTTATTATTTTCTTATTTATTAACGTATTCGTAGTATTCCAGTGATGATTGCAGAAATATTACGTCTGTTTTAAGCATTCGTTTTAGATAAAAATATTTTGCACTGTTAATATAATAATGTGTTGCCGCGAGTGGTAAACAAGCGACTATCGACAACGTCCGAATTTATACCTATCAAATCACGAATTTACAAAATAAACGAAATAACAAAATTTGTCAATTCGGACACGGCCTTAGATGGCTCATGTGCTACGGGCATCTGGTTGACACACATTAGCACGATCGACACATCGTATAAAGGAACTGTTTTGAGGAAGTATGCCCGACCTGTAAAACCTAATGATGCCATTAAGGTGACGACGTCAATAAAACGAATAGACTTGCCTTCAAATTCTCCAAGTTTACCTTGGCGGCATAAACGTACTGTACACACCAATGAATAGAGCCTGGAGTGGACGTCCTTCGCGTTCGGAAGGCTGTCGCATTTTTTTCCGGCACATAAGATGGCTCACGCTGCACCTGGCAGTCGAGTGCTGTCGCTGGACATGTTTTGACTGATGGTGATTACAGTAAATTGCAGCGCATCCAGAGTGACAATGCTGGAGGACTGTGTTACGTTCACGGTAATGTAACGTTTGTCTACGGCAGACTTGCAACTTTGTGCAATGGGTGGCTCGTATAACCGGCTACTCTCCGGTCGGCTTTTTTTCCCCTCTCGGCCCTAAGCTGTTCTGCGGGTTTTCTGCTACATGGGCGAACGCTATGAAAGTCCTTGCAGAGCTGGCTGGACCTCCCAAAGATCCCAGTTTCAGCGCAAAGTACACTACGACTCAATTTCGTCGTGGTTATGATGGCAAGAACGAAATTGATGGAAAATATAAGTGTGTGAAAATGGCTTGCTAGATCGGGGGATATAGTCCATTCACGGTTATTTCGTCTTTTTTGAATCAAACCTTTGAAAATCTCCCCATGTATGACGTGTCTAGTTATTTCCATCTTATGCCATGTGTCGCAAGCATTCTATACTTGTGTTCATAAAAGTTACTTTTTTTCCTGTTCAATTTAAATCTTATTCATATTTTATATATAAATTATAATGCTTCATTTATAAATAATTCGAATAGAAAATGGGTATGTTGGTAATGCCTAGTAAGAAATAGTCCTTATACAAAATACTGTTAAACTTGGTGCGCACGAATGTGGTGCGTTGTCCCTCTGTGTAATTCTCCAGGCTTAGTTAAGCTTACTTTGCACAAGGCGAAGGGATATCGTGGAAGTAGAACTTTAGCAGGGCTTCAGAAAAGGCTGAAGTAACCGTGAATGGATTATACTTTTATCTTCTTGCTGTGAGCTTTGCATGCCGATGGTTTCGGAAGTTATATGTTGACAAACGAGCACGTACTTTTTTTTTATTTTGCATTTCTTACTGACTCGTTTGTATAAGACTAGTATTTGTATATGAGATATATATGTAGTAACCCGACAAAACACACTGAAACTACAGCTTCAGTAATCAACTGTCCGTTGTTGCTGTCAAACGAGAAATATTATGTGCTTACATGGAACAAGTTCGTGCGCCTAAAATCACAAGGGCACTTACGTTATTTTGGCATCTGTATCAGCGTTGCGATTGTACCGCTTTTTGGCGTTTTTGTGTTGTACACGCAGCGAAGCTTACGTATTCGAAGTTTGTACGGGCAGAATACTCTTGTCTATAGGTTATTCACGATAAAGTGAGCACTTTTGAAATCAACCTTAGAAAAATATCACTGATCCTTCCTGCATATATTTTAGCGGGCGCACTGAGTGATATGCACGTAGTAAAATCGGTAACGATGGATGGAAAGTAGTTCCACGTATTAACGTCTAACAAAAAGTGTTAGGTAACCGTTTCTGATAACTCGAATTATTTCCTTTGTTTTCTGTTGTTTTTTTTTTATGCATCGAAGTGTAAAAATTACTAGATTTGTAAGATATTTACTTTCCTTATAATTTCACAGTCTCGTTTTACCGACGCATGAATAAAGTGACGAGGCCGGCGGCAATGTTAATTTTACATAAGGCGGAAGAATACACAACGAGCATACAAGTAGATCTTAAGCAGGGCTTTCAAAAGTGCACATTTTACCGTGAACAGCGTATATCATTCCCTTCAGTATTGTAGTGGTAGCAAGCATCCTCTCCTGGTAGCAGTGCATTTCGGTACACGACTGGCGATCTCCCGATAAAGCACTGCGTCTGTGAATACAGCTGTTGTTCTCCTGTCATACCGTCTTAAAACAATGGTTGAACTGAAGGAGGCGATTTCTGTTTTCCTTTCCTTGCCCATAAAGGATGCCGTGATGCGCTGTGACTCCGTGCTCTTTTCTAAAAGTGGGTCACAACGAATTCTGGAGTGATTCAGGGCAATAATAAAAGGGGACAGAAAATTAGCATCAGGGAAAACCGAGAAAACCTGGGAAAGTCAACGAATTTTACATTTCTGCAAAAGTCAGGGAAATTTGTGTGAAGTCAGAGAATTTAGATAAAATAGTTCGAAATGTATTTAATAAGAAAATTAATATTATATTCGAGCACTTCTGCTACATGCCAACTTATGAATTGTACTGTTACTTGCACTCTAAATCCTGATCAGTGGAGAACCACTGTTTCGCAGTGAAAATGGCTCCACTTAGTACCAGTAAATAAAAATAAATGTAATAATAAAAAACCTGATTGGTTTAGTGTAAAAATTACGTTCATTGAATTAGTGATATGAAAAATTTCACTGATTCAAAGTGGGGCTATTTTCACTGCAAATCAGTGGTTTTCTACTGATTCGAATTTAGAGTGTAATTTATGCCATGTTTAGAGGAAGCATAGGGGACAATTTTATTTTATCTTTAATTGTAGCTATTATTAGACATATTTTCTTGGCTGATTTTTTTTTTTTTACTAAAATAATCATTTAAACACTTTTAGTAGTTCTCATTGAATTTATACATTGTATTGTGTCTTGTCTTTGTATTGTGACTGTGTACCCATGTTTTTTTTATATAAATATTTATTTCCTAGTGAAGGCTATGTTATTGTTGTTAGCCATAAAAAATTTGTAATTTATTTTACGAAAAACATAAAAATATTAGTAATAATTGCTGTGTAAGTTAGTCAGGGAAATGTAACAGGATAACTGGAAAAGTCAAGGAATGTGATATAAGGATACTTCTAGCCATCCTGCAGGTGCATTTTACTAGAAATAAAACCCGCGCAGCCTTAAAAATAAGTAACATGTCTGTAATTTTAATAACAATAGCTGCGGTTTAGATGCTGCTGCCGAATACTGATGGTCATTGCCAGTGGTTTTCTTAAGCTAATGGTTAGCGCCCTGTACTAGGCTAGCAAGAGAACTGAAAACACTAAATTTACTGGGGAATTTGTGGGAGGTCTTGTAGAGCAAGTGAATTGGAACATTGGAAGGATATTCAAGAAATTTGTGTTCTAAGTTTAATGTAAGCCTACACATTCAGAAGATAGTTGTGTGAAAAATTTAAGGAAAGAATGGTGAATGTATGATGTTATAAAAATATAAATTGCTGCCGTTCCGCGGGATCCAAAATGTTGTGTTTAAATAGTGTTTTAAAAATGTTACTAACTGACTAAAATAAATATAAATTAAAGAGTGTAATTCTTACTTGTGCCCCCCCCTTTTTTTTTGACGAATGTAATTGTGGAGTATTCCAAAACCATGAAATGGTGACAGCTATCCTACTTATTGGTAACTTTCCTTACTGCTTGCAGAAGAACTGATGAACCATCGGTAATGTGAGTGCTGGGTAGCAGCTATTGAAAAAAAAAAAAGGGGGGGGGGGACATTAATAGCGAGTTTCAGTTCATTACTTTTACCTCTCGCTTCCGTAACTAAGCTAGAGTGAAATGTCGAGATTAACATGGGTTGTTCACGGCAAACTGAGCTCCTTTGAAAGTCCTTCTTAAGATCTACTTGTATGCACATTGTGTATTCTTCCGCCATACGTACAATTAACAATGCCGTCGCCTGATCACTTTATTCATGAGTCAGCGAAGGAAAATTGCAAAATTATTAGGAAATTAAGTATGTTCATAATTGACTCATTTTTACACTTACATGCATTAACGAAAAACAGAAAGGAAAAGAAATAGTTTCAGTAATCACAACTGTCTTGAATTTAATGTTAATATTATGTGGATCTACCTTGCCTCCGTCGTTACCAACTTCACAAAGCGCACGCCAGCAAGCGTGGCCGTTAAACTATACGCAAGTAGGAGCAGTGACATTTTTCAAAAGTTGATTTCAGAAACGCTCACTTTACCGTGTGAACAGCCTTTAATGCAGTATATTCGGATATATGAGTGTTACTGTGGCGTGATAGTTTCTGGTTGGCGTGGAGTAGTGGGATCCTTGGCAAACCTTGCACTCTAAATTCGAATCAGTGGGAATCAACTGATTCGCAGTGAAATTCAACTACTCGAATCAATGAAAATGTCTCCACTTAGAATCAGTGGAAAACCACTTATTGTTTCTAGTGAAAATATTTCACTGATTGAATTAGTGACGTGAAACAAATTCACTTATTGAATAAGTGCCGGCCGACTGCATTGGGGAATTAAATATTGTTTTAATTAAATGTAGCCAAATAATTACGTGAAATAAACATATTTACAATAATTTACTATTTATATTGCGCAATTTGCCGTAATTTAAAAAAAGTAAACATGGACATTGCAGGTGGTCGGGATCGAACTTATACGCCCTTTTTAATTTTTTTTACTTCGAGGCGTTACCTTGCCATCTGCGCTACGAAGCCTGGTTACAAATCGAGAGAGGAAAATATGTGAGTTATAGTAATTAACGATTTAAATTGTATGCTCTTACTTTTCGTTTTTGGTTTAATTGGTACCGTTAGGCGTTAGGGTTGTTAAAACGAATAGTATATATGAGTGCCCTCTCTTCATTACATTATAAGCAGGTTCAACCTTCAAACAGAACTCTGCGTCGATTACATGAAAACGAAATTAAAGACGTAAAAACGGAATGAAAGGCTGACTGTTCATATTACCTCATAAATAGCGTTTTGAAAGACGAAACACATTTAAGAAAGTATTTTGTATTACTTTATTCGTTATTATTTCACTTGACACACTTAGACGGCCATTTTTAAACGTTGTTTGACGGGCATTTTTACACGCTGTTTAACTGATTCATCAGTCAAAAATAAACCACTTAGTAAACAGAGAAAAAAATGACTGATGAATCAGCGGAAAGTGTCACTGAATCAATACGCGAAGGAAGTCTGGCATTTTTTCACTGATCATCAGTTAAATTCACTGAAGTGACTGTTGAATCAGTGAGATACGTTTCACTGATTGAAGCAGTGAAATTCTCACTGATCCATATTTAGAGTGTGCCTCGTCCAGTGGTGCGGCGTCGTCTACTGCGGCGACCTTTCTTGTTCGAGTTCCGAGCCGGCCCCGTGTGAAACCTTACAGTAACTCTTGGCGAGCAGTTACAATCCGAAGAGAAATTACCTTTACTCGCGTTTTACAACGCATCCTTCGTAGTGGAACTTCTTTCCGCATGGTATGGTTCTAAATATCCTGATTTAGTACTGAAGTACATCACTAGTGTCTACCTAACACTATAATTTATTGCTAATATTAACAGTTTCGGCTGTCATGTAAAAGAATTTACATTTTTCTTTCAATTAAGGTCGGTTCAAAACAACCAAAGAAGAGTAGCATGCCATGGTATTTTGTGAAACTTTGAAGAGTACTTTTTAACGTTCCACGCTAACGCCTTTCGGTCTTTATAGCCGAAGATAACACACTGAACTAAAAATACGGCTGTTGCCTATCCATAGATTACTCAGGATTTTGAGGTGCCACCGTGGTTGAGCGGTTAGCATGCTCGCCTCCCACCTAGGTGAACCGGGCTCAATCCCCGGCGGGGCCACTCCCAGATTTTCGCAAGTGGGAATCGTGCCGGTCGATGCCACTGTTCGGCGGGTTTTCTCGTAAATCTCTCTTGCATTCTGGCGTTGCTCAATTCTCACTTCATTTAACCGTCATCGGCTCTCAAGACATAGTTGTTAAGAGCCGCCCAAGTCTCTTAACTCAAACTCAGGATTCTGATCTAAGGTTCCCGCGGCTTGAATTTTAGCGCCTCAGGCAAGTTAGGGTCGCTTGTCGTATCCGAAATGTGGTACAAATCAGTTCGTCGGTTTACTGGTACCTGGGGAGGATGCTGATCGTGTGCACAAAGCTGGGCGACACAACAAGCTTCCTACAACGAAAACTGGAACGCGTATCACATTCAAACATACATACGTCTGTTTTGCCTCCGTTAGTCAATTTTTGTGCCTCTATCAGTTTTCGCCACCGTGTTCTTTTGTGGGTTGCCTTCTTATCTGTATAAGCTAGTGTTATCTTGCTGGGAGCTGGCTCCTAGGTACTTAATCAGTAAGTGTAAAACATTTGGTTGTCTTTCACATACTGATGCACATTCAGGCACTCGCGTCACCACTATTAGCGAACGACGATTATACGTGGTGGCTCTTCGAAACAGGCACCAGTATAGTGAAATACAAGAGAGAAAATGTGCAGAAGACCAAAACGCGTCGTGCGAATCTGGTTGTTCAGTTTTGTATAGTCCATTCACGACTGGAACAGACTTATGAAAATCAACCTTTGAAGAAATACCCTAGCCAGTACAGTACCTGCTACCTTTATTTTTTACTAAAGACTGTTCACGATAAAGTGAGCACTTTCGAAATCAACCTTAGAAAAAAGTCACTACCTCTGCCTGCATATACTTTAACGGATGCACTGAGAGATATGCGCCCAGTAAAGTTGTTAACGATGGAGGGAAAGTAGTTCCTTTTCTTAACGACGAATAAAAAGTGTTAGGTAACTATTTGTTATAATTAAAATTGTTCCTTTCCTGTCTTTTTTTTTTTTTAATTCATCGAAGTGTAAAAATTTGCAGATTTGTAAAATATTTACTTTTCTAATAACCAGACAGTTTCATTTGACCGATGTACGAATAAAGTGATGAGGCCTATGGCAATGTTAATTTTACATAAGGCAGAAGAATACACAACGTGCATACAAGTAGATGTTACGCAGGACTTTCAAAAGTGCTCAGTTTACCGTGAACAGTCTATAGCTATGCATGCAGCTAATGGCTAGGGTATTTTTTCGAAGGTTGATTTTCATAAGTCTGTTCCAGTCGTGAATGGACTATAGCGACAGCGGTCGGGAGCGGGTGGGGCGACAGCTGCTCCCCGTGTGCGAGTCTTATATGTCGGAGAACGTAAGTCGCGCAGAGCAGCATTCAACAGCGAGGCAGCAGAGAGCACTGCTATTATAGGCTATTCCCGGTAAAATGAGCACTTTTGAAAGCGTTACTTAAGATCTACTTGGATGCCCGTTGTGTATTCATCCACATTGTGAAAGATTAACATTGTCGTGGGACTTACAACTTTATTCACGCGAAATTATTAGAAAAGTCAATATTTTACAAATCTGCTAATTTTTACTCTTCGACTCCTCATTAAAAATAAAACAGAAAGCGAAGGAAATAATTAAAATGATCAGAAATGGTTACCTTACACTTTTTATTGGACGTTAAGATACGGCACTACTTCCCATCCATTGTTACCAACTTTACTGGGCGCATGTCACGTAGTGCGCCAGTTAAAATATATGCAGGTATGGGATAGTGACTTTTTTCCGATGTTGATTTGAAAAGTGGTCACTTTATTGTGAACAGCCTTTAGTACGGTATGTTCAACGTCACCATTGTCACGTGGTTTCCCTCCCTCCAGCGGCGAGCGTTCGGAGGAGCCCTTCCCTACACTGCTTCCCCGACGTTCGCTCCCACAGAGCTGCAGAATATTTATTTCTCAGTGGAACTTTACTGCAGAGGTGCGTGCTACTTTAAAGTGAGACAGGGATTATAGTTCTCGCCCGCAGTTCTGATTCTGGCATGGAAAAGACAGATCACGATAAAGTGAGCACTTTTGAAAACAACCTTAGAAAAATGTCACTATATTTTAACGGGTGGAATGAGCGACATGTGTCGAGTAAAGTTGGTAACGATAGAAGAGAAAGTATTTCCATATATTAACGTCGAATAAAAAGTGATAGGTAACCATTAGTGATAATTTAAATTATCTCGTTTTCTGTATTTTTAATGCATTGGAGTTTAGAAATGAGCAGATTTGTATAATATTTACTTTTCTGATAATTTCGCAGTTTCACTTGACTGACGCGTGAATGAATAAAGTCATGATGCCCGTGACAATGTTAATTTTACATAAGGCGGAAGAACATACAACGTGTATACAAGTAGATCTTAAGCAGGGCTTTCAAAAGTGCTCATTTTACAGTAAACAGCCTATAGTCAGTCCCACAGAAACATCCGATTCATCGCAAAATAAGTCCCCTATCTTTAGCATTGCTTTGAAAACAAAGACGACTTCGTTAAGCTTTAAATGCTTCTGGATGTTTTAAAGTGTTGTGGTGGAGCTACCATGTGTCTCTGTGGAGGGTGGGCGAAGAAGCCACTAGCTCTGTGTTGTGCTTATCCAGAAGAGGTCTGCGGTGTATGGGCACCTACCTTCGCTTTTCCATTGCACTCAACACGATCTTACAGCGAAGTACAAATGGCGGAGTGATGGTTCCCTGTGGTGCCTACCTATTACCTGGCATGTATCAAACTCTCAGTTGTCCATTCGGCTGTCTTCCACGTTTTCTCAGCATGCCTGGTACTCACCAAGTCACGCCTGGCAATTATCGAGTATGTTATAGAACATACGCTGTTCGAAGAACCGTGTATACATGCCACACAAAGACGACACGCACACGCCTATTTGTCAACTGTCATGGTTACATTTTTTTTTCCATGGTGCGCTAATTTTTATGGTGGTTAGTGTAGATCGGTTTCCTTATGCTGCTTTAACTGCTTCTGACCAGGTAATAAACAAGATGGTGACTTCCGAACTGTGCATGACCTTGTAATTACTTGTCTGGCCAAACCTTGAATACCAGATGCTTGGACACAACAAGGACTACCTTTTCCAGTTATGTTGTTTCCAGTGGTTCCGGTACGGCGACTTCCACGGGATAATAATGAACCGTAATAGAAACCGTTAACTACTGTTAACTACGCATTCTGGTAGCACTCAGTTACAGATATCTCCTGATCAAGGGTGTCTGTATTACCCATGTCTCCTGATCAAAGATGTCAGTGTTACCCGTGTCTCCTGTTCGAGAATTTCGATACGTCCATCTCCAGTCATCCGAAAATTCCGTTACCACTCGTCGTCAGATGTCTTCTCTCCGTAGGCTCCTCAGAAGTGACGCGACGCATCACAAAAACTCTTTCCCCAGTACTTCGGCCGATGTATCGCACCCAAGTCAAACCAATTCTCTCTCCCTCCCTCTTTCACACATTCTCCCCATCTTTCTCTCTCTCTCTCTCTCTCCCTCTCTCGTGTTCATCACAAAGATTGAAAATCTAATACTAAACTACACATTAAAATAAAAAAAAGTATTCTCCCATAAAAAGTGTTGGCAGAAAAAGCGCCCGCCGAAGATACAGCATACTCAAACGTGAGAGGAAAACGTGCCCACTGCAGTGAATGTATAAATTTTGAAACAACCTAATCCAACTTACTCTTTATAGTATAGTAAATCTTTAGCAATCGTTTTTGCTTCCCACACTAAGCAAGAGCACTATTTCTTCTCAACACCGTACTTAACACCTAGCACTTATGTTTTCAGCAAAACAATAATTCGCAAACGTTTCTTTTTTCACACGTCCATTCCAGTTGCACTCACGAGCAGTTGAATTAGCGTTACCTGCCCAGTAGCGTGTAGCAACCCCTTTCGCCCGGATGATGGTGGTAATGCGGGGGTGCCGTGGACTTCACAAGGCACTGGAAGCAATACTGAAACATGGCCGCTGCACAGGTTCCCACTACTGCAGGGGTTCCCAAACTTTAGTTTATTTTAGTTTACCACAAAAATTAATAAAAGTCTCAAAGGTTTTACTTAATCATTAAATTTTAATGCTTATTGAAGAGAAGTGGTGGTGAACAAATCAATCAATGAAACGGATGAGCTTGCATATTTTTAATAAGATTCCCAATTCTTGGTTGAATAGAAGAAATTGCATAACGTAAATCACTGGCAATACCGAATTTGCTTCTATACTTTGGCGCCCGCGCCCTCCTTAGCATGTCGTCACGCCTCCCTTGGGGGCGCGTCCCCCACTTTGAAAATCAATGCACTATTGTATGCTTGGGAATCGGCTAAAGCAGGATCCACAGCACGCACATCGCTCTCGACAGCATCCCCCATATGTGTTCGATAGGATGGAGGTCGGGTGACATTGGGCCCCGGGCAAGCAACCTCATGTCTCTGGAGTGTTCATCCAACCTTCCACTCGGTCATAATTCGTGAGCGGTGGGCCAATGCATTGTCTTGCTGTAGGTTTAGGTCTCGCGCAGAGTGCTGTATGTGCAGAAATGGGCGCACGTAATCTGCCAACAGGTCCCCGTATCGTTCGCCGGTGAGGGACGATGGCATATATACCAGGGGACCCAGTTCATCCTATGCAGACAGCCGCCATACGAGGATGCAATCACCACCGGCATGAACTGTACCCTGCCGACACAAGGGAACCATCTCTCCATGTTCTGGACGACTCACTCATTACCTGCCATCGGCGTTTACCAACGTGTACCTCGAATCATCCGTCCCGGCGACCTTTACCATACTCTTGCAATTTCTCTCTCGAAATTCAGTAGGCTAACCCAGTTCGTTAATAAACGGAGGTCTTTATTAAATAAAATAGTTAATTATAATTTCCAATTTTATTTACAATAACCACAAACAAAATTCTCTCAACACAACATCTCACAATAAATCGATATAACTTACTGTTTACAATTAATGATTTCAATTCATAAAATTTATAATTACCTCAAAGAAATCAATGAAATTAAAAATCAGGCACAATAGACAGTGTATCAGCCTGTTCAGTTATTTTATAAACTATGCGTCCATATTTTACATTGCCAATATTTACAATAAAATCCGTATTACATGTCCATTCAGTCCCACCTCAGTCCAGTCCATGTCCCGCCAGTACGCAATGTTCCAGAGTCCTCCGAGCGCCCTCACGCACAGTAGGCTTCACTCTCCGGGTTTCACGCTCTCTCGTCCATTCACACCAAGAACACTTGTCCGCCGCCGTCGTCTCGCATTTGACTTCGCTCGCGCACTGACCGGATGGCCTCCGCCAAAGACTGCCCGCAGTCCCGCTGTGGCTTATATTTATAGGTCGTAGGTCGTCATCCAGAAATTTCGCCAATTCCCGAGTTGCGCCGGGTGTCCTAATGCCCAGAATATTCCTGCGCCTCCTGTTGGCTTCTTCAACGGGGGAAGGAGCAAGAGAGTCTCGCCGCTGTCAGTTATTCACGGGCTTCCCAGAAGCGAGGCAACCTGCAGCGAGTGCGTCGTTCCAGGAAGATGGGAGGGTCGAGGTGGTCCCCCCCCCCCGCATTGCCAGACAGCCTCCCGGCGGCAATTACAGCGCGTAAAAATATGTTGAGGGTTCAGTGTCGGTGTTCCCGCATCCATGTTATTCGTTGAGAATATTTTATTTGGTCTGGGTTTGCACATACACATTTTGAAACCTGTACATCACGTATTCATTTCGTTTTGACATATTCGTTTCAGTTTATGGTTTAATTGTAAAGTAAACCAATTATCACTTATTTGATGGCAGTATGGGACTGAAACCAGTATTCTGTCGGAAAAAGAACTGGTTACCTTGCGATAACACACACACACACACACACATATATATATGCCAAAGAGGTGTTATTTAAAAACAACTCTATCAAGTTGAAAAAAGCTCCTCTATCTGCCACACCAGGAAATGCTAAGCCGTATAAAACACTGCGATTGTTTATTATTTTGTATTCTGTCTTTCGTGTTTGCAATGGTTGCATTATCTTTCATAGAATGAGTTGATTGTTCCTACAAATTAATTTATTTTTTAAGCCTACAGTTGAGTGGGATGGATTTCCGCATCTGTAAAGGAAACTGATGGGTCAAAGAGTGCGCGACACTTCGTGCACACGACGTAATGCGTGCACGAGAGACAAAACACGATCTGGTTGGATAACACTGTCCTCGCGCGAATGCCTCCATTGTTATCGTTCTTGTCTCCAAGTTTTTGCCACGCGTAGCGATAATTTTTTAGTGAGTAATTTTGCCAAAAACATTCTCACATCCCTGTTCTTTTGTTCAACTAGCAAACATGCGTGTTTCAACAACGGATACACTGTTTTGAATCTCATTCTCTCAGACAATGCTGCAGGACGAAACCGTTTTCACATTCCATTCGCAATTCTCATGCTTACCTGCGTCGGTATTCCGCTTAAGTCCGTATTGCAAAATAAAAGAATGTTCCGTTAAAATTTTTTATGTTAGTCTGCTCACATTGCTTTCTGTTAGTGAAACTTTACTCACTGAAAGTAGATGTATAATGCTGACCCTAGCGCAGCACGATTTTTCTGATAGTTTTAATAAAATATACTTCACTTTATTCACGCGTCGGTCAGGTGAAACTGCGAAATCATTATAAAACTAAATATTTTACAAATCTGGCAATTTTTACACGCCGGTAACAGAAATCTAAGAAAAAATTTTTTGCTATTACAAATGGACACCAAACACTTGTTATTCGAAGTTTAGACATGGAACTATTTCCCATCCATCGTTACCAACTTTACTGGGCACATGTCACTCAGTGCACCCGTTGAAATGTGTGCAGGCAGGGGCAGTGACTATTTTTCTAATGTTGATATCAAAAGTGCTCACTTTATCGTGAACAGCCTTTAGGTTCGTTTTTCTTGTACCTTGCTTGCACAATACTATGGTTTGTAGTCGGCTCCTGCTTACGTCAGCAAACTGACGGCCGCAGACGTGCTTCTTCCGACTATCGCTTTTAAGCGAGCTTAGACAGTTTGTCGAAGTCGTCTGTAACGCGTGTCGTGTGGCGCGATGCTCACCGCCCATGTAAGCTCGATTATCGGAAGTTTCCTTTCTCTCTTTTTCACTCTCTTGCCCAACCATTGGAACTTGCAGTGCGCGATACACACGCACGCCCGCCACGCCGAGTTGACAGAGTGGAAAGCTACACAACCAATCAGAACGCGTTTTCGCATCGTGCAAAAAGCTCGAAAAATAACTGAACTCGAGGCGAAATTTTAGCACGCTCAAATCCGGACTCCAGCGATAATTCATAGACGTCCACAGGTTCACAGTCATTATGCTGTTATTTGCGTGAGTAAATCAACTTATATGTCATGGAGTAGTCAAAATTATCCAGATTTCTGTATTCGTAATGGTAGTTTAGAAATATAACTGGTAAGAGCGCCAGAGGTAAATTTTTTCAGAAAATGCTAATAGCTTTAATTAACTTTAAAATGTCCCACAATTAATATGCTTAATGTATTTAAATCATCTGACGTGTCTGGTAGGCTACAGAGTAATTATTTCGGCATTGTGTGTTTGTTGAAGTCACAGCCCCCATAATTTGCACGGTGTAACCTTGCCTATGGTTACATATATAAAGTATAATATACATACATACATATAGATACATATATATAAGTATGACACAAAACATTTACAACATATTACATATAATAAATAATGAAGTGTGTTTTGTCATCAGCGCCATGTCGGAACGTTGTAATCTTACCTTAGAGCCTATTGATGTTCGAGTTAACAGTTTATCCGTGGCATTCCCTTACTTCTTTAGAAGTTGTTGCAGTTGTTATGCATTGAGACATAAACAGCAATACTGTCTGTTAAGGTTTTCCGAACTTGATATTAAATAAAAAATAGCTTCAGCTAAGCCACTGAAGGCCATCTCCCATTAATCTTATCTCATAGTAGTTTGTGCTTTGAACCGAACACCAAATGACAAATATGGATCGACACTGTAGTATATTCTGTTAGTTGAAAAAAAAAATTCTTTGGTAACTGTGTTGATCCTATTGTTTTACTGCATCTAAATAATTTTTTTTATTTATACTGTAGATATGTTTGAAGTTACGCTTACTGAATTTCTCAGGCTGTGTACAAAACTCGTGGCCCAATGTATCTAAAGTTCTTGATACCAAAAAATATTTCAAAATGTAATGATAAAAGTACATTTATGTTTGAATCCTTCAAAATCTGGTGTTAGAAACCTACCTTTTCTCTTTCGAAAGATTTCGTGAAGAATGCTGCTATGGTATTTTTTTTTTTAATACGTGCCATTTCAGTGTTGCGTAACTTGCGAATTTATTGGGAACAACTTTATAAGTATTTGCGGAAGGATTGTCACAGTTACTAAAATGTCGAGAGCGACAGGCAGACTCATTTACATACCGTTTTCATGTTTATATTTTGAAATGAAATATCGTAATAATACTTTTTTTTTTGCAATTAAAATATTTTGAATTTCGCCATGAAACATACGTGGTAAAAAAATAAATAATAATTTGCTTCACGGAGACTTGAATGAAAAACATCAACATATCATGATTTGTCACTCACCATCCTTACTTGTTTTTTCCAGTGACTGTGGTAGCTATATCAAACAGGTTAAATGTATAATGAATTCATAATAAGCTCCCCCTAATAATTAATATTAACGTAATATGTCATTGTGCGTCCATAGTATCTAATAAACCATTATTCACAGTAGTGCTTTACCAAATCATGTTTCATTGTTCAGCTACGTCCCTACCCTTTCTTGTATGATTACGACTACTATAGACTGTTCACAGTAAAGTGAGGACTTTTGACTTCCTAGTTACTTTATCCTTTCAGCCATTTTATATTTTTAACTATCTTTTTAAAATAAATTTTCCTATATGAGTAATAAACACAGTGTGTATTTTCCACCGCACTCGAATGTTAACGTCTAAGGCTAATATAATATATACTTATTGACTATTATTCCAAATGAGAGGGCTTTTAAAAGTGCTCAATTTTCCAGTGAACAGCTTATAAAGTTATATTCATAACAGTACGCTCACATCAGAGGAACTGCTACTCAATTTCGCCTCCGTGTACTTGTATACTCTGAGGTATACGTAATTATGTGATGTCGTTTGAACATGGCGGCGTGGGTTTATTTTTTTAAGTCATTTGGAAAGGTTGACATTTTATAGCAACAGGTCGCAACACCAGCCAGAGTAAAAAAAAAAACCGAAAATTACGTTGAAGTTGTTGTGCAGCAGTCTTGTAATAAAATTTTGCATCCCCCCCCCCCTCAAACCCCGCCTTGTTAACCGCTGTGATCTGTACCACGATTGATGGAGTGCACGCTCTTTTATCGCACGATTTTTTTTTCGTTTTACTTTTTCAAAATAAATTAAATAGGTTAAACCGGTTCGCACACGATATGCAAGAGCATACTTTCCCACGAAGTTTCCCAGTTTTTAGCGTTTATATAAAGACAATTGGCAGCGCCATCGTGGATATAGTCTTTTGGCGGCTTCTTCTCACTTTTTGAATCAAACCTTTGAAAAATCCCCCCGTGTATGACGTGTTTAGTTATTTCCTAAATATGTTATTTATCACAAGCGTCTTATACTTCTGTTAACATTAACGTATCTAATTTTTCATTAAATTTGAGTTTTATCTATATCTTGTTTATAAATAATAATATTTAATTTATAATAATTATGAATACAAACATTGTAAAGACATATGTGTTGGTAGCGCCTAGTAAGAAATAGTTATAATGCAAAATATTATTACCACTGCAGACTTGCCAACTTTTACGATTTTCCCGTAAAATGTACGGAAATCTGCCCTTTTTAGAGTGAATATTTACTAAAGAGACGGGACTATCGATATCAGGACGTATCGAAAGTATCGAGTATTACAACGTGTGTATCGATACATTTGTTAGATGCGTGGAATGTGACACGAGATGGCTTGGTCCGCCATTTTCCCAATTATCACGAAGCAACAGTTTTTTCGTTCTGCAGTGAGATTACTAGTTTCGAAAAGCCGGTGAAATGTCGTATTTATTTAATTATTCAGCTTATTAATTTGTATCAATGGCAGTGAAATGTGTAGTAAGAATTGTAACAGAATGTGTATTCAGGATTTGCAAATAGGAATTACAAACAATAAGCCAGTGTGTATTGTGAATAACGTATTTTGAAACGGTTATTAAAATGTTTGAAATGTACGTGGTGTAGAAAACTATTATTTCAGATCTGTTTTGTAGTGTAAAAATAACACGTTTACTGTATGGAAAACTAACTTTTCCAAAAATATTTACTTCTCAAGCTTGTTTAATATTCGTATTGGTACTAACTACATATTTATCGCGTTTTCTTTCGGTTATAACTTGACAGGTTATATAATAATGTTAGGCCGTGGCCGAATTGGCAGATTTTGTTAACAAAATGATCTCGTGATCCGATTTCGTATACAAAATGGTGATGTATATGGTAATTTGATAATACGTATTTTGTATCTAACGGATGTTAGCAGAAATACAAAATGACAAAATCAGTTCCATGTTTGTTTTTACTTTGAAAATATGCGAATGCGTAAATAAAATTATTTTTAAAACAAATAATTGTACATAAAATACACTAGCCATGTTTTAAAAGGTAAGTAAGTGTTGGTCCATGTTTATTTATTGCGCAACTAAATCTTTTAATAGTCGTTATGCATAAGTTATTATTGTTCTTATTTATTAACGTATTCGTAGCATTCCAGTGATATTTGCAGAAATATTACGATATTTTGAAGCATTAAATTTTGATAAGAAACATTTTTCACTGTTAATGTTAATAATTGCCGCGAGTGCTAAACAAGTAACTGTAGATAACGTCACAACTGACACCTATCAAATCACGAATTTACCAAATAACGAGCAAATTTTAGACTCTTCCATTTAAAGAGTGTATAATTAAAAATGGTAGTCTCGTAAGAAGAGGGGAAAACAACGCCATCTCATGAAAGACGTTAAACTAAAAAGTCTCTCCCAACCCCATCCAATCCGCTGTCAATAAAATTAACGGAGCCCCAGATGTATGACTGTGCCATAACAAAAACAAGGTAGGTTGGAGTGGTAACCTAATTGATCCCAACGTTTAATTTTAACCAATTGTTTTCTTCATGGACAGCGCAGTTGTTTAGCAAGGATACATTGCGGCCGTTCTACGTTTCTAGAAATCTCAAAATTTAGTTATCTTTAGTTCGGTATTGTGAATGCAAGTACATATTTAGTTTTTTTTTACGCGACATTTCTGTTTATAACCGGTATTTCAGATTTATTTTACATGTTTTGTGTGTGTGTACAATATGTGAAAATGACCAACACAAAACTACAAACAGAATAATATATTTATCTTACTTCAGGTAGTATTGAATTGCTATTGTTTTTCATCCAGTGATAAACAATTCCACATTTCCTCTGATTTAATCAAAAAAATATAAGGAATGCTGGTTTTTCTAAGTAAAATTTGTAAGCTTTCTTAGTTCGAAACTTTACATGTGAGTGCATGCACATTTTTTACATACAAGTTTTAAATGTTATTTTTAAATTGAAATCATTGCAGAATTGAGATTCTGTATATTACAAAGTGAATTTTTAATACCTCTATGGTAAGCGTATTAATACTATAAATATGAAAATAAATACGGAATGGAAGTTATCTTAAATTAATGTATATTCAACCCAAGGCAAGGAAAAAATTTATTTTTGCTTTGCACGTCATACTAAGCAAACACATTTCAATTATGTATAAGTCTTCTCTAGAGGAAATCATAGTTTCTGGTCTGAAACACTGAACAAATGCTAGATTATATTAAATTTTCATTGGGAAATTGTGGAAATTTTATTACGTGAAATTACGTGTGAATGTTAAGAAAATTTGTGTATGTGGAATTGCCGCAGGCAGTTTACGCGTGTTGTAATAGTTTTTATCCATTTTACTGATTGGAAACTTTAAAAGTTGGCAAGTCTGCCACCGAGTGAGCACGAATTCGGTGCGTTGTCCTTTGGTGTAATTTTCTACGCGTAGTTAAGCAGGAGGCGGAGGAATATCCTGGAAGTAGAACTTTATCAGGGCTTCAGAAAAGTGTGCAGTAACCGTGAATGTATTATAACCTGCATGCTTGCTCACCGGTGCCGGTCGCAGCAGCGTAGCTTTGCTGGGAGAACAGTGCACATATCGGCCGTCATCGCTGGGGTAAGAGTTCACAGGTATCAAAAGGCCAGAAAATCAGCCAGTTTATCGCGCGACGGACTAAACCGTGACTATATACATGGACTCAGTTCGCAGGTTGTTTGACAGTCCCCGGGGAAGATAGGTATAGGATGTTCACTGTAAAATGAGCACTTCTGAAATCCCTGCTTAAGATCTACTTGTATGCACGTTGTGTATTCTTCCGCCTTATGTAAAATTAACATTTCCACGGGCCTCATCAATTTATTTATGCGTTGGTGAAGTGAAACTGAAATTATTAGAAGAGTACATATTTAACAAATCCCCTCATTTGTACACTTCGATGCATTAAAAACTAAACAGTAGGCGAAAGAAATAACTTAAGTTACCACAAATGGTCACCTAACACTTTTCATTAGACGTTAAGGTATGGAACTACTTTCTCTCCATCGTTACCAACATTTTTGGGCGTATGCCACTAATTGCACCCGTTAAAATATATGCAGGTAGGAGCAGTGACATTTTTATAAGGTTGATGTCTAAAGTGCCCACTTTATCGTGAACAGCCTTTAGGTAGTAGACAGGTAGGACTAACGTCTCGGCGACAGCGAGGTCTTTAGAGAAGGACCAAGTTGCTCATAAAAGTAGGAAGGGGGAAGGAATCGGTTTGTAAGTACCCATCCCAGCATTCGCCTGGAGTGATTTGGAGAAACCAGGATGATTTCACCGGGACTCGAACCCTTGTCCTTCCGAATGGAAGCCTTCTGCTACCTCGCTCTGTCCACCGGAGAACTCTCGAGTCAGTACGGAACCCGTGACTATCGGCTGATCGAATCATGGGCATTTCAGAAGTTTGACTTACTACTATTTAAAAACTGTCGATGGTTAGAGTGGCAAAACGTCTTAGGCCTAGCCTACTGGCAGTAGACCTCGCACGTATTTCCTTGTAAAGGCTGTTCACGATGAAGTGAGCACTTTAGAAATGTACCTTAGAAAAAAGTCACTGGCCCTGCAGCCATGTATTTTAATGGGCCCACTGAGTGGCATTCGCCCAGTAAAGTTGGTAACGATGGACAGAAATTAATTCCATGTTAGGCATTTGTGATAACTTAAAATTATTTATTTCACTTTCTGTTTTTTAATGCATTACATTGTAAAAATTAGTATATTTGGAAAGTAATTACTTTCTTCATCGTATCACAGTTTCATTACACCAATGTACGAATAAAGTGATGAGGCCCATGGCAATGTAAATTTTATATAGGGTGGGGGAATACACAGCGGATTTACAAATAGATCTTAAGCAGGGCTTTCCAAAGTGCTCAATTTACCGTGAACAGCATATATCATGTGAGAGTAAAAAAATAGAGTCTGTACTCGCGGATTTTCCTGCCGCATGGACCTCGAGGTCAAGCTGCGAAGCATTCTAGCGTTGATATTGCCTAGAACCATAGCGTGTCTGTACTTGCATTGGACGCAGACGATCCATTTGTAAATACACTACAAGTTTTTTTTTTTAACCTTTAGAAGAGCAAATTTTTTTTAGAATCAAATTGCACTTCAAGAAGCTTTCGTGTACAAATTGCAATACGTATATTTGCAATATTACAAATTAAGACTTGTATTTCAGCTTACATTGTCGCGAAGTGGGAACATAATTATTTTTATTATGTTCTCGAAAACAACTTTACTGAGAAAATTATAAATGTTTGCGTTGGTATGACAGTTACTGACTGTGCAAACCAACAAATGATCATTACAGTCGGTTCGATTTGTTACAAATATTACTGGTTAAGGGAAACACACACACAGCAGCGTGGTCGCATAAGTGTATCTTTCTTAGGAAACTAAAGTAAAGCAGTAAAATTTTTTACACTCGGAAGAGCGTTGAAGGAAAACATTCCACCCGCCCCCCGGTTCAAATTAAATTATTATTATTATTATTCAATAGCACGTTTTTTCGTAAACGTATTCCATTGCATCAAGTGAAACAATTACCATAGGTTGTAATAGTTTGTAACTTTCACTTCGCGATTAAAAATGATTTCTGTTCATGACAACATTTTTCCCTTGATGTTTTACAAATAAGCTTCTTGTAAAGTTGTAAATAATACATTTTTCAGATGACATTATTGTATTTTTACAAAGGTTTGTAAATGTAAAAAAATGTATCAACAAAATTTTAAGAAAATTTTTGTAGGTACTTTATTTATTTTCCTGTTGTACTTGAGTTTAAGCACGATATTTTTAAATTTGGTTAGCAAAATATTCTTCACTGCACAGAACTTTTTTGCGGGGTGTACAGATCGATCAGAGTAATTATTTGGATCGCACTCTATAAAAAACGACATTACTGACAATATCGGCTGTGGCACTCGCTCTCACTGGCGGCTAACTCTCACAAGAGTTCTTTTTAAGGCCACTGGTAAATGAAAGCAGTATATCTATATAATTTGTGTCATAACTCATTTCACAGTGGATTTTTTAAATTTTTGGCTCGTCAAGACGTAAATAACAACTTTTAGTATATTCTTACGTTGTTACGTATTCACTGCCATTCTCGGATCACTGATGGAAGAAAATAAAGAATTTTGGTTTCTTATCTGCAATCAGTGCTCCGAGAATAATGACGGCAGTGAATATCTAATAACGTAAGAAGGTGCTAAAAGTTGTTATTTATTTCTTGACGAGCCACATATTAAACAAAAATAAGCTGTGAAACGAGTTATGACACAGATGATATAAATATAGGCCTACTACTTTCATGCACCAATGCCCTTAATAGCTCGGTGTTACTGTGCTTCGTGTCGTTCCGTGCATTCTGTTTTGCTGTTTTCTTACGAAGCATAATTCACAGTTTCTTCATACTTTTTAAATCAAACCTTTGAAAGATCACCCCACGTGTAACGTATTTGGTTGTGTTCTAAATTTCATGTATTACAAGCATTTTATTCTGGAGTTAACATAAAAGTATCATATTTTTGGTAAAATATAACTTTTACTTACATTTTATCTATAAATTATAATCTTTCATTTGTAATTAACACGAATAAAAATAGAGAGAAAATTGATTTGTCGGTAATGCTTACTAAGAAATAGTTCTCGTGCAAAACGGGCGGGGATAGGTGAAGTTACAAGTATACGGTAACCGGTAACAGTTATTATATGCTATTCACGGTAAACATCTTTTAAAAGTTGGCGTAGAAATATGCTTTCATTCTCATTTGGTACCTTTCTGCCATATGTAAAAATTTACATTGCATTGTGCCGGATGACTAGTCATGCTTCAGTCAAACGAAAACGAAAACAATTTTTGGCACCCTAACGCGTTAATATTGTCAATTTACAGTTACTTCAAGTTATACTGAAGCCCTGCTAAAGTTCTGCTTTCTGGATATTCCTCCGCCTCATGCTAACGAAACTTAACCAAGTCTAGAAAAATTACTCCAAAGGGACATCGCACAGCATTCGTGCGCACTCACTGTAGTAATATTTTGCATGAGAACTATTTCTTACTATAGGCTGTTCACGGTAAAGTGAGCACTTTTGAAAGCCCTCTCACTTGGAATAATAGTTCATAAATATGGCTAAAAGGAAAAAGTTACTACGACCTCTAAAGTGCTCACTTTATCGTGAACGGTGTATAGCAGTATCGCCATGCAGGCGACGCGATAACTCTGAGGTTTGAGCAAAGACAAGGCGTCTCCTAGGAACGTTCTCCTAGCGACTCTACTTTTGATTTCTAAGAGATCTTGTGGCTGATTTTACAGAAACGTAGCGAGTTACTTTTTCCTTTCAATGTTTTTAAAAATATTTTAATCACCTTTTTAAATTAATACAGCCATGTAAGTAATAAACAGAGTGCAAATTCCACTGCACCTGTAAGATAACGTCTAAGGCTAAAATAACATATATTTATCGACTATTATTCGAAATGAGAGGGCTTTCAAAAGTGCTCAACTTACCATGAATAGCCTATAAAGGAGTAAATTCTTTCTTTTTTATTATTCACGTAGCTTAAAATGTTAATTATAAGTTTGGAACACTGCGCACCTAGCGGCGGGAGTTTTCCCTATTTCAAACTCGCCCAATAGAAAACTCGTTTTGTCCCTATACTAAGCAGAATAAAATCAAACTTAGCTATAGTATTGGAGTGAGTTGATAATCCTGCAAAC
This sequence comes from Dryococelus australis, assembly GCA_029891345.1. Taxonomy (NCBI): domain Eukaryota; kingdom Metazoa; phylum Arthropoda; class Insecta; order Phasmatodea; family Phasmatidae; genus Dryococelus; species Dryococelus australis. Next base: position 71,234,753 of record CM056999.1, read on the forward strand.
GTTACATCGCCCGCGTTATAATTGTCGGTCATTTTAAATACTTTTTCACGTCAAAAATCCTGTGTTAATTTGTTCTTCGCATATTTTCAGGTTTACGGCCATTTATGTTTTTCCCATGATCAGGATTTAGAATCCTGTATTTTACCGGAATAATAACACTGTAGGTATGTACTAGGAAACGGGAATGAGCTAATTATCCACTAAAATGAGATTTTATGCAATCTGTTTTAATCTACTGCTTCGGATAGTCTGTTTCCTTTGAACAGCAAGCGTATGGTCCAAAAGATAAAATTAAACCAAACTAGTATAATTAAACGAAGTGAATGAAATAAAAGTGGCTCCAGTAAGAGCCCGCTAATTAGTGCAGTGATTCAGTTTGACAGGTTGACGTATAATTGAATGAGAATGTTCCATATCAGTGATTTTTAATGCATTTCACTAATCCAAATCAAGTGATACAAAATAATTGAATATGCAGAGAGTAGAATGTGACTAATTCACAACCACAGATTCAAACTACTTGGGCATGTGCCAACAAATGAAAATAACATATATGAATGGTTCCGACGTGCAACAAGATAGACATTTACTGGGTCGGACAAAGAGAGTTGTTATACCTACCCTTGGCGAATTATTTGCATTCAAAAACTTTGCACCATAACACTTATTCCACGCGTAACTGTCCTTTTTTTGTAAGGAAGCAAAACGCAGTAATTCAAAGACCAATATTTTCTTGTAATTACGCTTTTTTTTTTGAAGATGAGGTGGAAAATGGATTCGGATTGCCGCCTTTGTACTAATGTTTTGATTTTTACACTTTTGTAATATGTTTCATTAGGTTTTTTTTTGAGAAAGCAGAAAATGTTTTTTTGTTAATGAAATATGCAACCTAATGTCAATCAAAATCAAATATGTTAATTTTATCACCACTATTCTGATACTGTTTCATTACAATGCTGTTTACACAGACACGCGCATTTATATGCATTTGCAGATGTTTTTAAACATATGCCTTTATACATATATATGCATATTTGATATCTTTATTTTTAGCATTTATCGAATAAGGTTGATTTTTTTAGAGCTAATTATAACGTTTACTGTCTACCTCATGAATTAATTTTATTCTCGGGGCTTCTGCGGCGCTGTGTGTTTATTATAATTACATGCATACACATATATACATACAAACAAATAAATTCTTTGTTCACGTGATTTCCCGTATTTGTTACGGGTTTGATGTTTTCTTGCAAGCAGTTTTACGCTAGTACTACATTAGACTTTCAGCCCACTGCATTGGTCACGTTTTCTTTGGATACTGCCTCCTTTAAGGGAGAAAAACTTGGCTACATGCTGTACAACCACACTATCATTCCTGTTTATTATTTGCCCACAACACATCAAAAGGTACTTATTACATTGTTTCCAGACACAGTTGAAAAGCGAAAGGCAACCGTTTTAATTTGAGCGTAAGGCTTAAAATCGGCGTATGTCTATCAAATGACGTTATCGTTTCTCTCTTCGAATATTGCGTCATTCCTCCATAGGCCTACTTCGTTTTTACTACTCTATTTAGGATTTGTTCAAGAAGTTTACAGATTGCCAGTGACGGACAACAAAGCCAAAACAGTGATAAAAGTGGTATGGCAAAGAGAGGGTCTTCCCAAGGACAGTCGGCATTATCAGCACAGATTATAAAAAAAAAAATGAAAACTGGCAACAGTGACTTTGTTGTACAAGTATGTGTGGTAAATAAGACAACTGATAGATAAAAAATCTCGGAAATTTAATAAGAAAAAAACATGTTAATCTTGTCACTGAGCTTACAATCTTATCCTGATGTGTTGCTAATTAAAGACAGTTTGACTGTAGGATTTTGTGCGATGTTTTAATAGAATTTTAGAATGTTGACATCAATCAGTAATCGTCAAGCCTAATAAAATAATGTTGTGAGGAAAATACGTTATGTGAAAGTTCTTCACAATCTGTATTCGTCCATCGAGGAACACAGTTGAACGGCCAGGGTATTAACAAAACCACAAATATTTTGTTAATATTTTTTTGTTCAAATGGTGGCAAAACTCGTATGTGCAGCGGCGCTTATTGTATTTTATTTAAACTAAATTAGTTGTGTTTTTAAGCCGTTATAAGCAGGTTAATTTAATTTTCAGCGCCACTTAGTACAGTCAATAATTATTTATTTTATGTTTTATAGTTCATATATTTTTATTCTATGAACCAACCTCGGTGTATGAGTTGCCAGGGAATTGTGGTTTTGAATATTGCAGCAGTTTATTTTAACTGAATTTAGATTATTTTAATTTCAATGTTATAGCTTATTTCAGTCGGGTGAAATATGTAGTATGACTCAACATTTGCCAATACTGGTTTCAACCGACATTTCTGCCACTCAATTGGTAAGTCTGTTACACCGATCAAAAGATGAATTCTTTCGTTGTCTTTTTTGACTCAGTTGTCCTGAAGATTAACGCTTAAGAATAATTCTAGCCGAGGTGTAAGCATTACATAATTGTTTACCTGTGTAATCATATATAAAATTTTAACAGAATTCTACGATTATAATTATTAAATTACTCTCTACATTATATGTATGTGTGTATATACATATATATATATATATATATATATATATATATATATATATATATATATATATATATATATATATATATATATATATTAAAATACACACACACGAAGTTAATTATTTAAAACGTACATTTAATGTGCATTCTGTCGTCGCAGATACTCGCAGCCTGTCTACAGCAACAGCCTGCGCGGCAGCTACTTGTATGAACTTCGTTAAAGCTGAATGTTGTGACGAAATTTCTAATGATTAAACATTATTTAAGTTATTTAAGAGGCTGTATCAACCCTTATACATAAATTGTTCGGTTTAGTGTCATAACAGAAGACTCAGGTTCATTATTGAAAATACATATTCCATTGTAGAAGCATACTTTTCACGGTACTGTGCAGATTTTTGTACCTGTTTGTTAACAGGTGTTCTCTGGTTGTGATTAAAAGGCGAGAATGAATTAATTTATCAAGGCCCACCATACACGTACAGTTCTGCCTTCAGATAAGTCTGACATGCAGAACTGTTGCAGATTGTCCTGTCACGAGCGCTTCCCACACACACGCAGTTTGGCCGGCCGGTAGGTCGAGGGATGTCATTACATTGTTCAGTGTCGTGCGAGTACTGGAAGTGTTTAGTTGCTCAGTAAATCCATGTCGACAGTCGATGAACTTGTAGCATATGCAACTATTGCATGTGCACTGCAGAAAAGAAGAAAATGTAAACGCAAGATATGGACAAAACAATGGTTCCAAAGAAAAAATCGCTTTACACACGTTAACTTGCTTACGGAACTGAGGTGTTACCCAAAAGATTGGACAAAATACCTTCGCATGGACGAACCAACCTACCTGGAACTTTTAAGCATGGTTATCCTTTCGTATAAAAAAGAGATACTTGCATGAGAAAAGCCATAACACTAAGTGAAAGATTAATGGCGACACTCCGCTATTTAGCAACTGGAAGAACACTTTGAAGATTTGAAATTCTCGTGTCACATAGCTCCACAAACGTTGGGGAAGAGATTACCTGACACCTGCGAAGTGATCTTCAAAGCACAGAGGAATTATTGCAAGGTTTGAAAATAAACTGAAATACATTTGTACGTGTATAGATGTTTATTAAAAACATAAACACGTATAATAATTCATCTCAAATGTTAAACTACTTGCAACTAGGTTAAACAAATATTTAGTCGCTATGTGTTTAACATACATTAACACAGAACCTTTCAAGACAAAGACGTACGAAAAGGAGACACTGTAAACAATATTGTCAATATTCCTTGACTGTCTAGAATGTTTATTGACATGTATGGTGATATTCCCTGCACATGAGTACTGAATTTACTTCCACTAAATATACTACAAATTGTTACGTCTACGGTTGTAAACACAGAATATGTTTAGTCTCTCTCATATTTTGGCCGTAACTGGCGAAGAATCACCTTGAATGAGTCCTTTACGTTCACCCACAATCATAAATAAAACGACGGGCGATGTGTAAAATATACGATATTCACAATGCAGACTACTGTTGGGATGGCGCGAAATTGAAGTTTTGTTGTTCGTTGCCGTCGTCTCCTGTTGAATCACGCAAATACGTCATCGCCGAATTGCGAGACAGATTTCCCATTTCAGCTCCGAATATTTTTTTCTGCATACAGTCTTGTGTTCTTTGCTCAGTAATCTTCTTAACTGAGCAGCAACATTTTTTTCCGAAAATATCAAATTGATCTTATTTTCTTACCTGCGCAAGACGTTCGCTTATAGTTGATAATATTTAGTCTCTGGGGGACAACATATTTCTGCGCTTAAATGATTTTGCACTACCGCTTGGACTTGGGCTCCGTGACAGTGCTAATTGCTCAATGTTTGAATGCGAATGTTGTGTTGTAGATTCTGTATCATCTTCAGTTTCCTGTAGCGTTTCAAATAAAACTACATACGCACATATAGTGTTTTACATATCGGTAAGACAATACAGTAATATATGAAAAAAAGAAAGATAATTTAATTTATATGACTTGAAGAAACGTCAGAACACTACTAAATTGTGTCTTCTCTCCCCTCCCTAAATATTAGTCTCTGTTCTGCTGTGCACGTGCTAAACAGCCCCTCGATATCCCTTTTCTTGTCTTACTGCAGTGTCCAACAACGGAGGAGGTATGGGAAAACGTTGCGAGGGAATTTGAACATCGCTGGAACTTTCCGAATTGCATCGGAGCCGTGGATGGGAAGCATGTAGCCATCATGCCGCCTCCAGGATCTGTATCGTACATTTATAATTACAAAAACTTTCACAGCCAAGTTATATTAGGTATAGCAAATGCAAATTATGAATTTCTGTACTTCAGCTTTGGAATAAACGGGCGGGTGTCTGATGGAGGTGTCTTTGAGGCCTCAGACTTGTCGAAAAAAGTAAAGACGGGAGCCTGAATTTGCCAAAGGAGGGAACTGTTGCTGGAAAAAAAAATGCGGCATGTGGTAGTGGTGGATGACGCATTTCTTCTAAGGGAATACATTATGGAGCCATTTAGCCACAAGGTAGCCACTCCAGCTCGTAAGATAAACTATCGTGTTTTCGCTGTTATAGTTGAAAAATTTGGTGTTTTACAAAAACCTATCTCTTTAATTGATTTTACTAAAGTACACCACATTGTTATGGCGTATTGCGCCCTTCAAAATTTCCTGCTTTCAAAGGTACCGCATCAGTACACCCCATTGGAATGTTTGGATGAGGAGAAGTTTGAAAGTGGTAATGTTACGCCTGGAACTCACTGCAACGAATCTATGAATCTATGAGTCTCAGTAAAACCGCATGTCATCCAACTAATAGTGCAGAACTCGCTAGAGAGTCGTTTGTGGAGTAATTGAACAATGAAGGTCAAGTTTCCTTGCAACAAAGGTTTATTGAGCAGTGGCATTTCTTTATGTAAATTTTTCAAAGTGAAGAAACGAGTAGCAGCAGAATACGTACATAATAATGTAGTGTTAAACTGGTTTCATTTGAATATTCTATTATTGTTTGGTACCCATATACGCATTTTACAAATTTGCCTACAACTGCAGTACAGTAGTCCATCTACTAAAATATAGTGTTTACCCTATGATGTATGTAATGTTATAATTACTGTAGATTAGCTACTAATTAAAACAACATAACTATACGAACTTGCTTTGTAACATATTCACTATACAAGTCCAATCATTTAATTGTTTAATCCCTGGATGAGTACCTTGGTATATTTCGTTGCGTTCTTCGAATTGTATCGTGTTCATATTATATTTCTATGCTTATATTAGGAATATTTACATGAGCGAACAGTAATATCATGTTCATTACTTTGTGTGGCATTTATAATTTTCTATATTTCACAGATGTCTATATACCTAAGGCTCTTAACTAAGTTACATAATAAACTGAAGTCAGCGAAATGCTTTAATTTGCTATTGGCATGTTACCTCTGAGTCACTTTCTTCGTCAAGATTTGAGAGTCCTAGCAATGCCTCTTCTTTGTCCACGAGAAATAGTAGGTCCTGGTAAAACCATAATTTTGGCACGTATGCATCTTGTGTGCTCATTCCAGACTTCTTACACTGTTGTACTTTCTTGTGTTCTTTGCGGTAGCCAACTCGTAAATTGTGAATTTTTTTTTTTTCAAAACAGTGTCCCTAGTTCCACCGGAATCAATTGTTTTCACTTTTTCGAGAAGGGGTGCGTACGCAGTATTCTTCATTTCGCGACTGTGGTACGATTTACACTACTTTCCACAGGCACGGAAGGCCACGAAATGCGCCTATGAACTCAGAAACAAAATTTTTGGACCACTTTGCCGTAAATAAATATAATAAATAAATAATATTAATCCTAGAGCTACCCACTACCTATCTTCACACGGTGGTACAGCAAACTGAGCGATGGCATATAGCGGGATCGGCCTGCCGGCAAGTCCACACACGTCAGTTCTGTCTGTGAGCTCGCTGACCAGCCGGCGGAGCTGAGGGAATTCCCACAGGTCAACAGTGCAGACTATTCACCTGCAGGCCGCCACATACACGCCAGTTCTGCCTGTGAGCTCGCTGACCAGCCGGCGGAGCTGAGGGAATTCCCACAGGTCAACAGTGCAGACTATTCACCTGCAGGCCGCCACATACACGCCAGTTCTGCCTGTGAGCTCGCTGACCAGCCGGCGGAGCTGAGGGAATTCCCACAGGCCAACAGTGCAGACTATTCACCTGCAGGCCGCCACATACACGCCAGTTTTGCCTTTCAGACCAGGACTGCTCAGGCTGATCGGAAGGCAGAACTGTACATGTATGGCTTGCCTAGGCTGCAGTTAGTTTGCGGGACAGATTGTATAAAGTATTTGAAGAAGAATGAAGATTACACAGCAATCTTAATCAACATTTTGTTTCGAGTTTCTATCAGTATGATGTTAAAATAGTCTGTATCCGTGTTTACGGCATCTTATGTTTACGCATATAACGAGAAAAGTTAACTGGAACCTTTTTCTTTCTCGCAATATTAAACTGCGAATCGGCACAAATTGTTTAAAAAATAACAAAAATTGTAAAAAGTCCTTGCGAACAGGCTATATATGTTAGCGAAACACCCCCCCCCCCCCTTTTTTCTTTATTGGCACACGGCCGCATCCAGTTGGCACCTAAAAACAACACTGTTTTAAGGCGCCATGCTCCCGCTGATGAAACTTCAACTTGCACGTGTGTGCGGTGACTCGGGCCGCTACGTCGCGTCGTTGAGACACGTCGACGAGCCGTCGTTGGTTGCGGTGGCGGCTGCCAGACTCGTCATGCCCGCGAATATTTTGACACGTGTGTTTCTTGGCATTTTGTCTTCGTCAATGCAACAACCTCCCGCAGTGTTACGGTCGGTTCTTTCGCAGTCTCACCTCTCCTTAACTGCGAAACTGTTCGTGGGAAAAGAGCCATTTCCTCCTGTACCGTCACTTTGTAATCTCATTATAATCCTAAAAAACATCGTACGTCAGTTATATTTCTGTGAGGACGAGTATTTCCACAGACCATGGTGGGCAGGCAGGTACAGCTTCTTATACAATAGAAAACTTTGGCATTTGACTTTACATTTCCTTTCCTCTGACGAAACCACCAATACACAATACAATTGTAAAGTCGGTTCTGCGAGCTTCATAAAAATGTATATCTTGTTATGTAAATAATTATGATATTATCCAGGAATTCATTTTACGTACCTTTTTTTAAAAATAGTCTTAAAATTTATATTAAAAGTTTATGTCACAACAAAAAACTCATTTGTTTATTTTATTAGAATTTTCAATTCATATATGTCCTCTTCACATTATATTAATTTGCCAATTTTTAAATTTAAGACGAGCTTTGTTTAATATACCGATATTAATATCGCCCTACAATAAACTAACTCAATTCACACATAACCTCTGTTAAATTCTCGGCAAAATGGCGGATTGATTTTGTCTTTAAATTTCAACTTTTCTAAATCCTATAGTCAAGAGAGCTTGACTTTACCTTTGGGAATACCATTGTGTCAAGCTCCAAAAAAAAAAAACAACATGTCGGAAAGCAAACGTAAAGTCAAATGGTAAAGTTTTCAATCTTGAAACGGCCTTAAGGTTCAACGCCTCGTCGACAGCGTGGTCGTAAGTTCATAGAGACGAAACGACGTGGCGGTGCCTTTGATGTGCCTTACCCATTCTCTGATTGGCTGCGCTGCGTGAATTCTGGAAAGCGGTCTTGAGTCTGATTGACTATACCGCTTGCTGCGGAAGTTTGTGTGTTGTCTTGGCTGCCAGTTAGCGAGTGTGTGCGTTACCCTGTGCCGATTGGCGAACAACGCTCCGGCACACTGCTGGCGTGTGCTGTTGTTGCTCGCGGAATAAGCGGCTATCTCACCTCTGGCATGTTTGATGTCGGTCGGGATTTACGGGTAAGCCAAGCAAGAGGGGACGACATGCGCGCGCAGGTCTGACCGTGCTATCTGCTATTCCACAAACATCAGTTACGGTGGGCTCAGTTATACACGAGGCAATGGAGGACGAAGGACGTAGGACGTTCGCAGAGGTACGGAAAAGTTGTCAACAGTAGAGAACACGAAATTATTAAGTCGGTCATTACATGTGACGAGGAGGCGAAAAACAGTTGTCTACGTGAGCCACTTCAAAGGACAACAGCAAGATATACGGCGGTCAGTGAGAGAACCCTACACACGTAGTGTTAATGAAAGACCAGACAAAATTATACAATTGAAACAAACAATGCCGCCGCTACAACATATTATACTATAGAACTTAATATCAATTTATTTACAACGTCCACCCACTTAACCTGCGTGTAAGCATTCTTTCCGTGTGTAACTATAGGTTATGTGAACATGTGGTCTACATACGCGTAGGTGTTCAAATTAAAAAGCCCACGGAAATCACAGTAAATAGTTACAGATTAATATACAAAAATATTCGCAACATTACAATATAGTTGTATACGAATAGTGGGAACGTGCGAATGATAAACTTTTGTCTCATACATTCATGGTACTGATGCTACATTCGCTCAGAAAACGGGGAAATGAGTAAGGACGCCCCCGACCTTGTATAGTAACGACGCTCGACATTCCTATATTTGCCGCCTGCCATGTGGTATTATATCCGTACAATGTATCGGTTAAATGCTTCCATTACGGAGCAGGAAGTTTACAAGGTAAATATTTTAACTCAAGGCACAGCACCGAATGTTTTTATGTCCACGCGTATACTGCAGGGCCACTGTCTTGCCGCTCCGTTACAGACCGGTCCGTGCCGAGCGGCAGTGTAGTCTGTAGGAGGGGGCTCGCGTATCCAGGCGGTTCCCGGCTACAGTACATAACAGGCTGTGACGATGCCCGCCGATAGGCTGACGTTGCGCGGTCAAGAATAGCTAACAAGCGGCACCACTTTAGAATTACACATTCACGATTACGATGTCAAAAGGGGAATTTTTTTTTGCCCTAGGTGTTATGAAAGTGATGAGCATGCTGATACGGCCTCGCGATAACGCCAACTTTGTGCAAGTGTGAAGCTCTATCAAGGTATCAATCATTGCGACCATCAGAGTGCTTTCGCTAACGGTCAACTCAACTGTAGACTGTTCACGGTTAAGTGAGCACTTTTGAGGTTCTAGTTACTTTTTTTCCTTTCAGCCATTTTTTTTATCCTTTAACTAGCTTTTTAATAAATATAGCCATGCAAGTAATAAACAGTGTATAAATTCCACCGCACTGGGAAGTTACGTCTAAGACTCAAATAAGATATATTGACTATTATTCCAAATGAGAGGGCTTTCAAAAGTGCTCACTTTACCGTAAATAGTCTATAGCGAATTTTATCTGTAGACCTATGTGGTGAGTAGAAGGAAAAATATGAGTTTGCGCCAAGGGGACATTGGACCGGAGCTCGGAGCAGTTCAGCTCTGTCATTCCGGTCCCCTGGCGGCCATATTGTCCGCCATGTTGAATATCGGTGACCTTGACCTTTGACATTGACTCCATTGACCTTGAAAACCTAAAACCTTGCTTTGTTGATCGGTCGTGGACACAACGCTTAGTTATACTCTTTCTTACTTCCCTCCCAAAGCTATGGTTAACCTTTCCCATATTCCTGAATATTCACTGGCGCCCATTGTATAACGACTGCCGCAGTTGAACTGCGTGCAATGGGATAATGTATTCAGATGTGATAGTACAAAGCCTTAGGTACGCAGTGAATCCCCGCACCCCCACTCATACAAGGGTCACAGCGTATGGCGCAGACACTACCTTTCCTGCTTTATGTTCTGCTATCGGGCTGGCTGCACTATGATTTTACCCTAAGAGAGTCGATTGTGTCGCATGTGTACCAGATTTTCTCTATTTCCTACGTTAAAAAATCAGGATAGTAGCAATAAACATTAATTAAAAGTAAATAACTTCGTAACTAAGTAAAATATTCTCTTTCATCATTCACGTAGATAAAAATTTTATTTTCAAGTAACCTCTTTCGAACACTAAGCACCTAACGGCGAAATCTTCCCTATACCAAACTCTCCCATAAGAAAACTCGTTTAAAGGTTGTTCATGATAAAGTGAGCACTTTTGAAATCAACCTTAGAAAAAAGTTACTGCCCTGCCTGCATATACTATAACGGGCGCACTTGGTGAAATACGCCCAGTAAAGTTGGTAACGATGGATGGGAAATAGTTCCATATCTTAACTACAAATTAAAACTGTTAGGTAACCTTTCGTAACAATTTAAATTATTTATTTTGCTGTGTACATTTTTTTAATTCATCGAAGTGTATAAAAGAGCAGTTTTGTGAAATATTTACTTTTTTTAATAAATTCTGAGTTCCACTTGATCGGCGTGTGAAAAAAGTGATGAGGTCCATGGCAATGTAAATTTTACATAAGGCGGAAGAATACACAACGTGCATACAAGTAGATCTTAAGCAGGGCTTTCAGAAGTGCTCAGTTTACCGTGAACAGCCTTTAGTTCCTAACATGAGTAGAATTAACCTTAGTGTGGCTATTAAGTAACAGGACTGAGCATCACTGATATTGTGCACGTGATGGATATCGAAACGATTGTAGGATAGGCGTTCTTTATGCTTCCGGAGTAAACAACCTCGAGTCCGTCTTCCTATGTGGTTTTGTTTGCCATTGGGTGAGCGAGTGAAGAGATTTGGGTGGCTCGTTACATCGAGGTCTTGAGAGCCGATATTTGCCCCTGGGCTTTGATGAAAGAGAACGCTGTTATGTCATCTTGCGGGGATCATTCCTAGCATAAAAATCGAGCAGCGGGTGGGCTTGAAGGTTTCAGGGAAACGAAATAAAAATATTCGACCGGACGCCTGAAAGCAGCGTCCAGCAATGATCCCATGTCACACATGGCAAACGTTTGAATGACACAAACAATTTGGTAAAGGTCTGGAGAAAGTGGAAGATGGCGAACGTCCAGTTTGTCTTGGGTCATCAAAAAGTTATGGAAATGTTAAAAAAATTATTGAAATTGGGCGGAAATATCGACGTGTGAAAATTCGGACGTTTGCAGATATTATGAACGTGGACAAAGAGACGGTAAAGCAAATTTTACATCAAGTGAACACGATGAAAGTGTGTGCAAAAATGGCTCATGTGCTTGAGCATTCCCGCGTATTCGCCAGATGTGGCACGGTTTGACTTCTACCTGTGCTAGAAAATGAAAAATGTATTGAAATAAAGTTATTTAACTCGCACACTTCTTGTAGTTTTATTTACAGTCAATACTTACACTTAGATACAGACTATGTTATTATTGAACTTGGTTTACACGATAGAAAGATCAACAAGAATCATAGTACAAGCTATTCACGGTTAAATGAGCACTTTTGAAAGCCCTACTTAAGATCTACTTGTATGAACGTTGTGTATTCTTGCGCCTTATGTGAAATTAATATTGTCATGTGCCTCGTCACTTATTCATGCGTCGCTCAAGCGAAACTGTGAAATTATTGGAAAAATAAATATTTTACAATTTTACTCATTTTTACACTTCGTCGCATTAAAAAAAAGCAGAAAGTGAAAGAAATAATTTAAGTTATCACAAATGGTTACGTAAAACTTTTTATTCAACGTTAAGATATGGAACTACTTTCCCCTCCATCGTTACCAACTTTACTGGGTGCATGTCACTCAGTGCCTCCGTTAAAATATATGCAGGTTGGGGCAGTGACTATTTTCTAAGGTTGATTTCAAAAGTGCTCACATTATTGTGAGCAGACTCTAACATTAAGAAAGAGGAAACTCATATTTTTGTGGAAAGTGTGATGCGGGCCCGTAATTAGCAGAGGACATTGGCACTGAGTACATAGGGAGGTGGTCGCCCCTCCACTTTTCAGCTAGCAGGGGCGTAGACACCCCCCCCCCCCTTTTTTAGCCTGGGTGATCGGACACTTGTTCAGTTTTTAATAAGTATATCTTATGGTTAACTTCTTGCCATAATATTATTTTTTCAAATGTAATTATTTAATGTGTTGTTTTTTAATTATTTTCTGTAAATATTTTAGTGTTTGATTTAGAATGTTTATTTTTTAGGATACTTTTACACTTTTCATTTTACTTTGCCAGAAATATTTTAATACCGTGTCCTCTTTTTTATTTGCAAGTCTTGTTGTTTGAAACCTTAGCATGCATGAAAACAAGTGTTACATTCGTGCATAACTTCACGCACAAACATGCAACACACATTTAGAAAGAAATGGAGGGCGAGAGATGAAATTAAAATAATGGGTGTAGTTGCAGAAAGTTTAGTCTTCCTCTCCCGTGGCAACAAGAAGACGGCGCGCCATAGAGGGGTTTGTAGCGGTGTTCATCCACCGCGGACGGTGTGGCGGGCCGGGCCTACGCGCTAACATGGGACAGAAAACTGACCTTGTCTGATATCGTAATCACGCGCAGCTGCAGTGACAGCTGACTTTCAATGCCGCCGATTAAACATAACATAACAATGTGTGGACTTTCTTATTCAAGGTCCACTCACTGTCTCGCCATCCTCAACGTCTCAACGAGCGAGCATGCGCGACCATCGGCGTACTAACCCAGCACATCGAAGTATTAAGATTTGCGTTTCTGTGATCCAAAACCTTGTAGAATCCTGTGTATTGTGAAAAGTGTGCCAATTAAACGTTTTACTGGATAGGCGTGGGATTTTTTTAAAAAGACTTTTGGAGATTCGCATTTCCCAGCAAAAGTACTGTATCTGGTGGCAGAATTATGTACTAGCTTATAGATTACAAACAAACTAAGTGTTATACATTGTATAATATCTGTAATTATGTATGGTTATAACTCATGAAAGTCAGGCGTATTCAAATGGCCCATACGTTTAAGTGTTTGTGTATTTGTGTATACCCACATACACCCACAATGCCACCACGCTGGGATAGCTAGTTTGAACTATTATGTAAATCCAGATTTATTGGAAAAAATATTCTTTTAACTTTCTTATTTTAATTTCTTTGTTTTATCTGGACTACTACTAAAGAAAACCCTTGTGGCAATTAGCAATGATGTAACAAAGACACATAACATTCCTAACTGACGTGGTAGTGGCCATACCTATAGCTTAATAAAAATCCCTATGGTATGCAATGCGTAGGCTTAAGTTCATTCGTATGAAATCACTTAAATTTAATGTTGCTCTTAGAAGAAAAATATAAATAATACGTTTATTCGATAAAAACAATTACTCTGTTCTTGAGTGTACCTAACTCAGGAGAGTAGATCCGTTTCTCAAGTTATTAGTGGGCAAAGTTTTGATAACTGGTCTCTTAGTACGCTTAAAATCAACATGGCGTCGCTGATAGGGTAGAAACCTTCTAGAAGAAATTATGGCGGACGCTGCGTACAACACATACAAGTAGTGCAATGAAGACTTATCTCACTGACATTTTGCAGCTCTCAGTGGTCCTTCCGACGTGGGACGACTTGATGTTGCAAACCAACTTCGTCAGGACTCGCAGGTGCAGGGTTATTTATTAAGGGCCTCGTCGTCGTCTTGGAGAAAATACGTCTCTATCACTTACGCGGTCTAGCTTCGAACTCCTATACACTATTCTAGCAAACGGGCTTACACGCATTCTCAATCTGCTGGAAACACTTAAATACACAAAATAAACAGAGGAAGCTACGACACCGTAAACATGTAATTAAAAACCCCGCTCGACGCCCACTTTCAGACGCGAGTCCTACCCTACACGTCTAGCTGGATCGGAAGTCAGTTACAAAGAGAGCTAAGCTATCTGGGCTGGAAATAGCTTAAAAGGGACCTAAGATTCCAGCCAATGGGAAGCCAGGATTCGAACCTGGAACCAATGGGAAGCTAGAAAATACTTACTACCCCCTACGTACCAATTCCCACGTTCTAACTGTTAATTTATATATATATATATATATATATAACATAGAACACTGGGTCTCGAAACGTAAACATACAAATTAAATAAGAGGAAATATCCACAACGTATGAGACCATAAAAATGAATAAAATTATTAATACAAAAAAAATTAAAATAAAGTGTATCTAATTACCCTATCCTAAAACATAATCAGGGTTGCCACAGGTCTGGAAAACAAGGAAATGTCAGGGAATTTGAAAACGTTCAGGGAAATCAGGGAAAGTCAGGGTATTTCAAATACGTTAGCTAAATGTCAGGAAATTCTGTGATATGTATGATATATTTCGCAGTTCTGTCATCAGTCGTGCACTGCTGCCAGAATCATATAAAATAGTTTTAATGATCGTGGACTAAATGCTTAGGCATTTTTCTTTGAAATCTATGTGGTGAGCAATTTTGTAAGATTAGAGAAGTATTTTGATGTAAATATGTGTTATAATGCAAAGGTGCCAATCCTTACAAAAATAAAATGCTAGAAAAGTGTCAGGGGAAAAAGATTATTTTTGTCTGAAAATCAGGAAAATGTCAGGGAATTTTCCAATGGAAAAACGTGGCAACCCTGATAATTAAATTGCCACGATACATCTAAGATAAAATATCCAATATCATAAAAAGAAAAAATGTAATAAAGAAAAATGAGAAAAATATTCTATTAATTACAGATGCGAATTACATGGAAAATAACATAGGTGACATGTGTAGAAAGGAATGCTTACATAGTGAAAAATCATAACACATTGCATGGAAATGACAAATATAAACATAAAGTATGTAATTTAGTTATGCAAACAACGTACATTTTATCTGTGTTACGACATGTATACCGTATGTGCCTGATGTGAAAGTAAGTACACCAAAAGCTATACAAAAAGTTCTGCTACACTGAAAACTTGGGTTTCGACAATCATATAATCTTAGTTGTCTGTGGCCCATGTGTTTTCCAGCCAGTGATTTCAATCTGAAATTGACTTCTAACATCATCATGCATTATTATTAATTACTCTTCATGTTTAGGGAGGTAAACCACTTTCCCTGGCCGGGAAATTATTTTTCTTACGTGAGCCAGGGGGAAAATTTTACGTGGGGGAATTCCTTGGTATCACTCCTCCCCCCTCCACCTCAAATTATTGATTCGTACACTGGTTGTCCTCTTAAAATCACAGAAAGTGATACACGTCACATAAACATATTGTCAGCCGACAAAAGAATGACTGTTCTGCTGAAATATTCTAGTATCGGAGACTTTTTGTAAATTATAACGTATATTGTATGTCGCAAGAAAAATAAGGCCGTTTCGGAGCTTAAATCATTAGGTTACACTTTTTTTTTTTGGCACTGGCGAAGCGTTTCCCACGGCGGATACAAATTAGACTATTAAAAATGTAATGCTGTCCTTCAATTCAAGTTTACCGCCCGTGTCAAGTCTTCTGTGCTCACGAGAGCAAACTTGTCGCAAGCGTAAGATAACACAAGTGTAAGGGAATGTAAAAAACCTCTTCATAGCACGTAACTATTTTTTTTAATATAAAAGTTACAACACGATGACTCAATGCTCTCGACGATTAGTAGGCCTATACTAGAACAGAACATGTTTACTATAGGGAAGTCTTACTACATTTTTCGTAGTCTGTATAGAAAGTAGCTATAGGCTATTCAAGATAAGTGAGCACTTTTGAAAACCCTTTTATAAAAAGTTTGGGGGAATTTGATTAAATTGTAATATATGTATTCTACCTTACCTTACCAAAATATTTATGTGGTCGCAATTTTGGAAATCAAAGTAATTGAATTCCTATGGCACTAAAATCATGTAAATTTACATGGCCTTCTTTAGCACTAATGGTGTGCAAAATTTGGTGGAAATTTGTTGAATTGTTTCGGAAATATGACAAAATATTAAATTTTATCATCTGGTTATATTTTGCTAAAAGCCTACACTAGAGGGATTCTGTGTGTATAATTAATGATTTTAATAAATACTATTAGCGCACTAAATTTGATTAATTTTTTAAAATTGTTTCAAAGATATAATATGGGGCCTATTAATATAAATTATTTATATTAACACCATTAAAAAAAGTTTTGTCTAACATAACACACATTCGTTTTCATAATCTACTATAGCACTACTTGCGTAAAAATGTTGGTGATAATCGGTTGATTAGTTCTATGGGAATTTTGTTTTAGAATTTCAAACATATTGTCTGCTTTTTCTACTGCCACATCAGAAGTGCCTCATAATTGAACTTTGTGCTCTTTGTTATTTAACACTATTATAAATGAAATTACCAGAACGAAAAGAAAAAAAAAAATCCACAGCACTCACGCATGCTTAGGATCTGAAAATTTACAGAACTGTAAAAAGCACAACTGGCTATAACAAACTCCGAGACGACGTTAAGACTGATTATCTAAATGTTGTGAATCGGAACGTGTGAAATATACGACATACAATCTCTAAAAATGGTAATATTATTAAGTTCAGGTATTCTTTGCCAAATCGTGTTATGAAAAGGCAGGTCTTCATATGCGGTTTTGGTATGCTGTTGTGGAAAAAACTCTACTTCGACAATTCTGTGAAGTATTTAACAGACGGGACTTAGGAATATTTGGACTAATCAAATATTTGACTAAATCTACTAATATTATTTTAAGCTTCTTATCAAGTGTTCCTTATCGTATTTCAATGTACCCAATTTTCGGACAGCGTAGTCCTGATGGAGCCAAATTATCGCAGACCCCTTGACACACTAATTAATCAGATTAAACGATGTGTCATCATATTAATAGTTTCATGACTTAGGTCAACGCACATTAATCGGTATATTGCTTGCCATTTAATATGTATTAACACTTGTGTTTAAATCAGCTTATTGTATTCTAACAGGATTACTTGTTGTATTTTGTATTTTTTCTTTATCCTTGGCTTACGGTGATTTTTAATTTTTTATTGTGTAATCTGGATAGAGCTCAGTGTACGTAAGCATTTTTCATGTGCGTATTTTCAGTGATATTTTAATTTTATCTTATTTCGTTTTGCCGTATTGTTTGCTTATCTACATACGTGTACAGTTCTTGTATAGTGTAGTCATTGTATTGCGCGTTGTCTACCCGTGCGCATCCCACTTCATTAATCAAGGCGACCTCTTGACGCCAATTTCGAACAAGGCGATTGGGATTTGAAGCTTGGGTACGTCTTGACGCTTTGTCGTTTTTTGTTGTAGGTTTTGAAAGTTTAGTGTAGTTTAATTAGTAAGTCACCGCCACGTCGTAAATTATCCTTGTTCTATAAAAATACTGTACATAATATTAAAAGTAAAAGAAAATCGGTAATACTTTACGTAATATTCTCAGTAAACTCGTATTTCTGTTTCGAATTCAAAGTCTTACACCGCCCTTACAAATGCTTAAGACTGTATGTCGTGTGTGTCTATATATATATATATATATATATATATATATATATATATATGTGTGTGTGTGTGTGTGTGTGTGTGTGTGTGTGTGCGTGCGTGTGCGTGCGTGTGTGTGTGAAATGCTAGAAGCCAGAGGCTTTCCGTTTATTATTTTACGCCCTGTATACATTCAAACATTGTTTTCACAGTAACGCCGTTTACGTGAACAACTTACGATGTTATTTTTATTTAGTTTATGTTAAAATTTTTTGTACACTTTTCACAATGGCACCAAGATTTTAAGGTGGCCGTCTGGTTTAAGGAATTTTGCACGTCTGAGGCCTAAAAGCGTGGGAGTATTGAAAGAACAGTGAGGATTACCGAAATGGTGAAAAGGATTACCGGAGCTCGTGGCAACAGTCGAAAGAAAAAATAAATTCATATCATGACTTGCACTTGCAAGATGTTCATTACATGAGTACAGCGTCTTCCCTTGCTTGGGCGACAGGGAAAAGTCTAGAGCACCTGAGGCGGCCATCTCATTATTTGTCGTGACGTGCCGATATTTACAAACACGCAGGCGCGCGTAGCTATGCGAAGAGGAGAGGAGGAGGGTTAGGAGATGTTCGACACAAGTGGCACATCCATAAAGCAAGTAAGATAAAGAGACGAAGCTCAATACTATTTTGGCGGGCCCTTATTTTCCTCTATGTTTAGGCAATTAGGTAGAATTTGTTGCTAACCATACAACTCTTAAACATAATTATTTCAGTTTTCAGACGGACGTTTTAGTTACTGCTGATATAAATAACTCTTGTACCATTTATTCTTAGGCAATCAGCATTTGCCAATTCAATAAAGCTCAATTACAATACCTGGAATTGATTGCAAACATCAACTCCACATTCTCCAGTAACGAACATAACAACAAAAAACAAAACAATTCAATGCTCAGGCGCTGACAGTGCATGCCTACATCCAAATTATATATTTTATGAATGATGATAAGATTAATTGAAGTTAATATACTTGTGACTTAAATATATTTTTAAATAATGTTATATTGTTTATAAAATATACAGCTTTATTTTAATGAGCGTTATTTTAATTTTTTCAATAGTTGGCGAAGTTATTTTACCCTATAATTTTGTAGTCTACGATATCCGTATAGAGCTTCTACCCCCTGGGCACATCTGTGTGTCTAGTAGAGTACTTCCTGGGCGGGCCACAGCGACCTCGACAAGCCGCAGCTCTCATAGCGGATTGCCAACGGCAAGTCACGCGTGCTTGTGTTGCACGAACAACTCCCAGCCTGGCAGTTCACACCATACACTAAGGATGAGGTAGACCAATCTCGCTGGTTGCGCACAGCCTATCTCCATGTCCCAACATTGAACTGATTTTCTTCGCACTCGTCTAGCAAAAACGGCGTGGATTGGATTTGAGGTTAGAACACTGTTAAGTAAACAAGGTGCTTTGAGAAGCTTGTATACTTTCTCTAACCAATTCGGAATTCAGTTTGATAAAATCGAAATCGGTGAAAGTATTTTGTTCATATAAAAGTGCTTGTCATTTAAACGTTAAGATATAAACAAACACGTTCATCACTGTCGACAATGTGACTTTGACGGTTGTGTTCCTTTGGGGCAGATCAGTGTTGGGTACATGTGCAGCATTACTAGTCTGTGGTTCACGCTGCTAACCCTTGGTTCCGCGGTGATGCCGAACTACCACATCACGAGACAGCTCGTTCTACACGACTCGTAAATTTCGGCGCTCGGGAAATCCTGCTATAACATATACACATCACGTGTACAATATGGATAGGTTCACCACAGTTACAATTTACGTGCGATATTCCTATACGAATAAAACAATCACGCTCACAACTAATACCGCATGCAACTAAACACCTTTACGAGCTGTATAAATTTAACTTGCTCTCTGTAATCTCGCCATGCGCCATGTAAAGCCATTACTGGGTTGGACTTCGTGAAGGTAGTGATAATCATTTCACACCAAAAATCGAATGTGACTAGGCGCCTTCCGTTTCGAAACCTTGGTTATATTTTCGGTAGACAGTGTAGGACAGGGGCCAGTCACTACATACGGCTTTCGCTGCTCTTATGGAGCACAGAAAGTTCCGTCTGTACCAACATCGAAAAGTCATTAAATTAAAAATAATTTATTAATCGGAATGGCGTTCAAGCAGAGCTATCCTTTTTTACGTTTAAGATCAAATCAACTTTAATCGTATACACGTTAAGCGTTAAGCAAATAATTTAATAAATGTTTTCAATTGTCTACGTTGTAATTATTTCATTAAGTTGGCGTTCTTGACCAAGTTGTTTACAAGCTTCGTACGTGAATTGAATTGAATTCCAATTTTGAAATGGGGAAAATTAAAACGAAATTTGTTACAAGATGTTGGGTTCCTCACTGTGAAAATTCGAAGCCAAACACGCTTGTGAAATACTTCATCTTTCCCAGCAATCCAGAAAGGTAAGTTTCTAAACCAATTTTGTTTTTTTTGACTGTTTGTGTTTGACTGTTTGACTGTTGAGCATAGGTTTGGGCTGTTTATCTGGTTATGAACTTTCAATTATTTCATACAATAATTCATACTTTACCTAAATATTTGTCTCGTTTATTCAAATACTACAGTTAACTGTCAAAATTAACAAAATTGTTTTTGAAACTTAGCTTTTTGGATTGCTGGTGATCATGGATATAGGTACCGCCCTGCAAAAAAAAAAAAAAAACAATTTAATTACATCAGTTTGGTAATTATTAATGCTAAAAAAATCCTTACCATGTCCTCTAAAATAATATTTTATCAATATTAATGTTATAAAATAGCCACGACAAAATAATGATTCGGTTTTATGTTGGTCACAAGAGAAGCGTTAGTGGCCCGATCGTAAAGAGGTAATAAGCAAAGAGGTTCAGCCTAGCAGTGAAATCTCTTTTTTCCTTCCATACTCTTTGGCGTGGGATGCATAGTGGCTCCAATCTGACCACGTGATCTTCGGTTCTCGCAACTAGATGCGTACCAAGAGCGATGACTCGTACGTGGCTGAGCTTCTAGTTGCGGAGTATCACGGCTCTTCGGTGCAACAGAAAGTATTTCGTGTATGTTTTTATGTGTATGTCCGACTTTAAAAACATTTTGAACTGAACACCTACTGTCACTACTATGACAGAGTTCCATTGTAATACCTCCATGCATGCTTCTAAACTGTTACAAAAAAATTTAAGCTGCAATGGCACGCATGCTTCCTGCACCAAAAATATGGACACCGACTAATCTGAGCACGCGGACGAAAGACTGCCAATGGAAGCAAGGTTGAGTTGAAAATATTTCATATTTTCTAGAACAGTCGGATTAACTCGACCAACGAGTGTCGTGAATTTGTGTTTCCACAATGCATCTGTAATATATGTTGAACCTGTCATTAGTCACAATAATTAATACATGTAACAAAAATGCCCGTTTACACGTAACACGAGTTGTTCGGTGCGCTCATTTGTACGTCCTGTGCGCATTTATAATGAGCATGCGTATCCATCCTACGAGTGCACTAACAACTTTGTTTCCAGAAACACGTGTTACTTCACTCTATTGTAAATAATCCAGATACTACATAAGGACATCGAAAGCAGTCTCTTACTTTCCCCAGTCAAGATATATCCTATCAGACACAATTGTTAGTTAGTTTACATCGTTGGTACATTTCCAAGTTGTGTAAGGAACAATCAAATGCAATGGACTGTACATAACTGATCCGCCAGATCTCCGTTACGTGTAATGCTGTGTACAGTAAAATCATAAACTACTTCCGATTTTCTTGGTTCACCTTTTATATACGTTTATATCCTCTAAAATGCGAATCATTCGACCAATTTTATGTGCTCCTATAAACAAAATAACTTCGTTCCTGCGCGAAGGAGGGGCTAAATACATAAAAAAAATCCTAGCTTTGAAAAATAATGGCAAATTTTGCGCATTGAAGCGTTTTTGCTGTTCGCAAATTTGGCTTAATCATTGCTTATTATATTTTTATTCTCTCTCTCCCCCCTCTCCATCTTCCACCCCTTTTATAAACTTAGTTGTGCTGGTGCGCTAATCTGGTGGGGGCTGGAGATTTGCAGTTTACGTGCTAAAACCAACCTACTCTTTCGTCTAAAATATCACATATGTATGTCATATTTCCGGGGATTTGTGTTATGATATGTATGACTTGAAGGTAATGCTTTTAGCATCTCAGGAATGGCAACTCGCTACAAAAACTTAAAATTTGTATTCATACGTGACTACAAATTTTTATATTGAATGGGGTTGTTTCTGGAATGATTTTGAATACTTGCAGGAGCGTGACTTCAATAACATGACGCCTCTGCGGCTTTGCTGATTGGCTACCCAGAATCGGGAGTAAAATCCACGTAGCGTGTGGTGGTATCACGAGAATTCTGACGTGAAACTGATCGGATTTGCAGGAGCAATCGAATTCGAATGAAGCACGGTAATAAACACGGTCGACTCGACTCTGGAACATTTCGCTACTCTGGCGGGGAAACTTTTAATTAGTTCATCTGCCATGCCCTAGGAGACCTGCAGACCCGTAACAAGCTTTTGTCGGTGAACACGAGACTGTTCGGCCTGGACCATCGCAAGTGTGGAACATATAGCACCAATGTCCAAGCACGGATACAGGATAATGTCAGCTTGGGCGTAGCCGTGATGGATTTTGGGTGGTGAAGGGGGGTAGGCTCTCTCTGTAATAGAGAAGAAATAATTAAGTAACGGAGATTATAAATAAAAAAAGCCAAATATATGATACTCGACGTGATACAAAATCTCAGTATTTGTTTCCCATGTAAAAATTAATATAATTTATAAAACAATAAATATATAAATGTCAATTCGGGGAACTTACCTCAGCAATATTGGGTTTTTTGTTTTTCTTCTTTGTTAATGTTTTTTTAGAAAAGAAAATCCGAAAGTACTTCTAAACCCACGTAGCTGTTGATCTTACGCTACAGCACAGACAAGACGAGGGAACTGCGAACTCATAATTACGCCACAATTTGAATTCTTCCTAAATTTGACAAAGTCAATGTTGTGACGTGAATATAGGAGTTCGTAGTTCAGTTGTTAAGTCAATACTGCTGTGTAAGTCAATAGCTAGTTGGGTATAGAGTAAAGTACTTTAGGACTTTGTTTTCGTCAGAAACATGAGAAACTGAAACTAGATGGATATAAGCTTTTATTCATACGACGTCATCGTTCATTATACCACCACCGGGGTTGCTACAAATGGTTGTAAGTTTAGCATTAAAACACTACACGAGGGCATGCAATTTAAATACAAAAATTATATTTAAAAAATTTTAAATTACAACATTTAACAACAGAGACTATGACAGAGACTCTGAACAACAGAGACTCTGAACCCCTCCTTTGAATACACGTGCCTGCCAATGTACCACAACGGACAGCTGTTTTTAAGGTGTCCGCCTGGTTGAAGGAATTTTGTACATCTGATGCCTAAATGCGCGAGAGCGCTAGGGGCGACCAAGACACGCATCAATTCTCATCGCCTCGACGCGTATAGCACTGAGCTGGCGTGCTGCCGTCGATAACGAGCCTCTATGAGACTTTAAGCGGAGACCCTGCCATTTTATGACGTAATAATAAAAATAAAGGTTCGATACATACTCCTATTCCTTTTTTAATGTTTTGTACCGGAGTGTTCATACCTAAAAATGACCGTGAAAACACCCGTTCGAACCATTTTCACTATCGCAAAAACATGCTTTTGAGAGCAGTGGAGGAACTGAAAACGTATACAGACACGTAACGTTCCTTAAATGCTATTCGTAAGCAGACCTCACTCAGACACGTTGGGCGGTTTTTTTAATAAAAAAACGTTTTCTGCTGGAGCTCTGCCATCCGTTCGGCGGCCTACCCAGGCGACAACTTTCGTGTTTCCGAAGTTTATGTTGTAAGCAGTTAAACTACACTACGTAGGCGTGCCAGAAGTCCTTGAAAGTTTCAACACCCCATTAAAGGTTGTGTGATGACATTGTGTTTTTTTTTATCCAACATGCAGACAAACGTGACTCGTTGATATAAGCATATTCGGCTTGTTCTCATCTTCTCCAGTATTTATTCCGTTGTGCTGACTTTGAGTGAGTGAGTGAAGAGGTTTGGGCGGCTCTTAACATCGAGGTCTTGAGAGCCGATGAGGGTGAAACGAGTTGCGTATGGAGCAGCACCGGAATGAAAGGGCGGGGAAACGGGAGATCCCCGAGAAAACCCGACCAGCGGCATCTTCCGGCACGATTCCCACTTGCAAAAATCCGGAGTAATCCGGCCGGGGATTGAACCCGGTTCGGCTTGGTGGGATGCTGACTTTGAGATAGTTTTAATCGTGGTCTGGCTATACTATTTACATTTGATGGAATACTGTAACGTGTGTAGAATTGGAACGTTTTCTTTTATTGCAACCACGTTGGCGTGCGCCAAAGAAATTTTTAAGATGAGAAGGCTTTCTATTTAACTTGTACGTTAGGGACGAACGGACTTAAAACTGATGATGTTCCGATTTCTGCATGTAGACGGTTGTAACAAGCAAAACTAAAGGGAACGGGGTCATATTTTACGGTGGACTCCGAACTTCAGGCCAGGAATACCGTTTATGAAACGCATAGGTTTCCAGCCGTCACCATTTTGGCCTCACTGTCACTTAGGCTATATGGACACTATGACTTGGTGTGAACGGTACAAGGTAGTCAGTAGGATCAGATTATTGTAGAATCTATCCTTGGTATAGTATATCATTGTAAAAGCCGTCTCCGTGTTTCATGTGTCGTTGATGTAACCGTCTCTTAAGAGCAAAATTCTCTTGAACGTCAAGTTTTGTAGATGATATGTGCACGCGAGCGATATATTTTTATTTCGTCTTTTATTACTGTGTTCACAATCAATTAAAACCCCTCAACAATTTTTGTGATACCTTGAGAGCTGCTCTCGTCGTAAACTGGGGATAAATAGTGCACAAAGCTACTGCGTGTACCTGTTCAACACGTTTATTGTTTTTCCACTAGCTTTTTTTTGTAGTATAATATTGTGGCACTTGCTCCGACCTCAATGGCGCCATGGGGTGGCTGAGCGTATAGACCGCTCGTCTCCAGCCAAGGCGAACCGGGTTCAATCCCCGGCCGGGCCATTCCCCGGGAATCTCCCGGTTCCCCCGTTCCTTGCATTCCGGTGCTGCTACATTCTCACCTGATTTCACCCTCATCGGCTCTCAAGACCTCGTTGTTAAGAACCGCCCAAATCTCTCAACTCAGTGGCGTAATATTTGTATGTCGGCGCACGTTCTTGAGTCTTTCGTTTGGATTCCATGCAAAGAAGCAGTACGTGTGCTGGCATTGCCTCTACACGCATTGTATTGAAATGTCGCGCATCGTTTCCGAGATACAACGTACAACTGTGGACTTTTAAACGGCGACCTTGTCATTTTATTGTTGGAAAATCGTTAATGCAGTCGTCGATCGTGTATAGTGTGTGTTTATATCATTCTTTTTTGAATACAATTTCTTTATTATCTGTTAAAGGTAATTTTAATATAAATCTGATATATTTTAACAGGTAGGTACTGTAGATTTAATGTTTATGATGAACTTGGAGATGCACATATAATTTATATATTTCATATAACAGTTGCGCTGTAAACATACAATGCTTTACTCGTAATGTTATCCACTTTTTACCTACTAGTATCCTATTAGTTGTGCTATGCCTGATGACGCGAAATTTATGTTAAGAATATGCGTGATATCTTGCAAGTCCCATTCGTAAAAATTTTGAAGTGCGTGTTATTTTTGTAGATAAACCAAAGAAAATACATTCAGTAATTTAATTTAAACAGAAAAAGTGCGTATTTCAAATATTGGCAGGTGTGGAGCACATGAATTTTCTGACACACTCGGGCTGATTGTACAGTAAATGATAAAACTGGTTTAGTGGCGAAATTAAAGGATATGTCCCATTTTCTTCTCTGGTAACACTTAACCAGTGCGGCCACCGTAAATGGATTAAACCCCATGCCCTAATTTTTTAAAATCAAATTTACATCAAAATTCTAGGTATGTAACAAAGTACAGTAACATAAGCCAACTTAAGTCACAACATTTAAAGTTCCCACACTTTCCTGTTGGTTGACACAAAAAAAAAGACGTATGATAACGAAAGTTTGTATTCCTAAAATACTGTTATTTCTCAATTTGTGTGCGTGTGTGTTGTGTATGAAATATTGCTGATATGTGGACATTTTCGAATGGAAGATACTGTATTTTGTGCGATATGCATCAGAGAAAATGTATTCATATTTTCCTTTACATATTTATAAAATAAGATACCTCTGGCCTGTGTAATTTATTTAGTAACTAGCCAGCAAAACCAAGTTAATTTCGAATCCTGTGTGATTGGTGAAATAGAAAAGGAGTACATTAATAATATGAACAACACATTTTCACTCTTGTATGTTCACATTCTCGTTTAGATCTTTTTTTATATAACAAAGTAGACCGTGAGTCAACCCTAATTCGCGAGGCTGGCGTAGTCGGCACCAAATCCCGCCTCTGCCCAGGTGGGGTCGCGGTGGTATAGTGGTTAGACTACTCGCCTTCCACATAGGTGTACCAGGTTTGATGATTGTCCCCGAATTTTAACATGTGGGAATCGTGCCGGACGATGCCACTGGTCGGTGGGTTTTCTCAGGGATCTCCCGTTTCTCCCGTCCTTGTATTCCGGCGTTGCTCCATACTCACCTCACTTCACCCTCACCGGCTCTCAAGACCGCGGTGTTTAGACCCGCCCAAATCGCTCCACTCCACTCTGCCTTGGTCCACAGACTGCATGTTGTTGCTGATCCACAGTGTCCGACAACGTTTTTTTTTGCAACTCCTCCCGCTTCTTCACTTTTTTTTTTGTCCCTGGCTATTGCCCTCGGGCTCATCTTCTTGACCGAGGTGGCGCAAGCTTTCGGTAAACTCAGTCTTGAATGAATCACCCGCTCTCTGCATTTCTGTATACCCAGCCTCGAACCGCTATTATAGACGATCAGACCTCGCCATCTTTGATTTATGGAATTTTCTCGAAGCCTTTATTCACAGTTCTTTTTTTTACGGCTTGACAAAGTAAACAGCATTCCATTTTACATTTGTCTAAAAGCAGTTATCGCTTGACTGCTGTTGTTAGTATAATTCATATAATCGCCCGCAAGAAATAATCACTTGTTCCTTCTCGGCTGCCACCAGATAAAAATAATTAATAAAGCAGGGAAGGTGTAGCAACTTTGTAAAGGAACTTACGCTGAAAAGTAGTTAACCCAAAATTACGGGGACTTTTCTCTCTTAAATACCTGTGCATTTTCAGTGACTGCCAAATAACTACTTTTTCAACACGAAAATTACGATAACATTAAAATGCGTATACTTCAAAATTATTTTCCTCTCCACAGCACATTTTTTTTTCGGAGAATGCGTTGTACCCATAATTGTTTTGTGTATAACAGGAGCGCGACATGTTCATGAAATACCTAAACGCTTTTACTCACAGTAATATCAGTGAGATAGTGTTCTCACACTGGAATCGTTTGAATATGCATCGTGTAAATGCTAATTGTTACTACGGTTGCTATAAACTACCCTCCCCCCCCCCCCCCCCAGCCGACCTCATGTGGCGCAGTCGGTTGGTACGCCACCGATCTGTGGTGCTTGTTCTGGGTTCGAATAAGTTAGTCTGTAAGCCGTCCCCTGCTAAACTTTCCAACATAAAACCAGGGGACGTTAAAAAGCCCTTTACAATCCTCCCCCCTCCCCCTTCGTCATTCAAGGTTAGCAATATGTCCGTTGAGTTTCAGAAACGGAGATAATATTTTTGACGGCTTTGCTCATAAGCGAAGTATAAAAACTTCCGCGCTACATTTCGAGGAGCAGGTAGGTGAGCTGCGTTTAAGGAAAGGCTTAAGGGGCCCGCCTGCCCGTATGCATCGTTTTTCTCCTTTTTTGCGGGAGCTATAAGAGTTAAACTAGCACGCGCTACAAGAGCGCCATCGCTGCTACGCGCAGGTCTCTGAACTGTAGTGATGCGTGTACCTATGGGACTTTCAGCGGCGACATGAATGGGAAACTTACCTTACGACGCGTGGATCTTCTAGTCGGTTTGTAACTTTTTGATAATTGTATAATATATATTTTCTACCTTAAATTAACTTATATTGTCTAGTCACTGTTGTCGTCGTGGTGTAATGGATAGCGCCCCGGTCTATCGTGATAGAGGTCCGTGGTTTGCGCCCATTCACCAGCAAGTGTCGATGATTTCAGAGTAGACGTTTTGGTTATTTTCGACAGAGGATGCATGTGCTAAAAAAATTAACAGTGCTTATACTCCGTGTAATTTTAAATATAGATTTATTAAACAATAGACTAAATATTACTTTACTTTAATGGGATTTCCCCCCACTTTTGTCAGATACTTTTTCCGTACATTTAGGGAACAGTACCTTACCTGTTATGTAAATTTACTCCACATTTGACACGTAATTTTACCTTACTTGTAGAGGTAATTAGCTTCCCTTACATCTAAGGGAATTTGCCCCAGGCAGCCGCAACTTGAAGCGAATGCCACAGTATTCGCCAGTGTCGACATTCCTGAGGCAGCACGTTATGCTTCACTCGTATACAAGTAATTTTTTATTCGGTATCCGTCGCTACTAACAGTTTCTGATGGGCCTTAAATTCCAGTTTTCGAGTGCTAGGTGTTTTCCAACGATGTCGTCTAGAGCGTGTGATGTAGTACCTGCAACCGTAAATCACAGTAGCTAAGTGAAGGCAAACTGTTGTACCGCCACAGTTTATGCTACCGCTCTTTAATTTGGGTCACCCCGGAATTATCTTATCTTATACACCGTGTTCGATGGCTCGCTGAACTATGGAGTGTGGACATATGCGCGTACTTTCACCTCTAGGAAAAACACTGCACTTGGGGCAGTTTATGTTAATGCTGTAGTGTGATTTGTCTAGTATTTCGAGGTCAAGTCTTTTCGCTTTATACCTACGCTCAAAGCAGTTTTGATATCGGCAAAAGTAGAAATAAAATAATGAGTAATAAAGGAAACTGCAGCCATTTTCAACATGAGCACCCTATTTTTTCGCGTTATAACATGGCAATATGCTAGACTTCAGAGCCGTAGACACAATTCAATAGAAGCCATTTGTTCATTGGCTGCTGCTCAAATAAGAATTCCTTCCCCTGTTCGACTGGGCCAAGGAATCAACGTGCCGCCTTGTTTTATTGAGCGGTGTTACCGTTACACGTGAAAACTAAATATAATATTGTTACGTCTTGCTTGTAAGTAGGTTTTCACCGCGACCTATTACAGTTGATAGAAATAACATGAGCCACACACGGTAATTATGTGGAAACCTATACACTAACCCGACGGTTTGTCACAGACGGAAGGCGTGAGTAAATATAGCCACTACTATATGTATGAAGAAAAAAATGGGGACGACAGCAAGGACACCCTGGTGGCCTAACCGTTTGATGGTTATCTTCAAACAGGTGTAACAAGATCGTTTCTCAATTTTAAAGTAAGATCTGGTACAGCTGAAGTAGATCTACCTGACTCGCAAACAGAAGGTCGTGGGTTCGATAGTGAGTGACTCCGGTGAGAGTAGTGTTATCGTTGTTTTTCATCCCCATTATATGGAAATACCGGCACTTTTATTCAATGTCTGTACATCTATACTTCCTGTTACATTAAAGTAGTGACCGTGTAAGGGGGGCTATACGAAGTTCGTATTATATATATATATATATATATATATATATATATATATATATATATATGTGGGGGGGTGTGTGTGTGTGTGTGTGTGTGTGAAGCAGAGATAATCAGGGCGTGGAGAATGAATGCACACAGCATTCCTGCATTATATAAAAATACCTTCTTTAGTAAAACTATAGTAAATTGGCAATGTAGAGTAACATACATGAGCCCTGAGACACTGAAAAAATCACAAGGTATGAAAATATAAATAATTTCTAGCATGAATTAAAACCTGAGTTAATTATTGGTATTGAATGGTGTTTATATATGGAAAGAATGGCAGAAGGAAAGGAGTAGCCTGCGTTCAAAACCACTACGACAGAATTTCGGCGAAAAAGGGATGCAGGACGCCAATATTTTAATGCTCACTACAAACGCATAGACAGAAAACAGTTCAGGACCTACAGCTGTTCACAATAAAGTGAGCACTTTTGAAATCAACAGTAGAAAATAATCACTGCTTCCACCTGCGTGTATTTTAACGGGCGCACTGCGTGATATGTGCCCAGTAAAGTTGTTAACGTTGCAGGGAAAGTAGTTCCATTTATTAACGTCGAATAAAACGTGTTAGGCAACCATTTACAATAACTTATATTATTTATTTCGTTTTTTTATGCAGCGAAGTGTAAAAATGAGCAGATTTGTAAAATATTTACTTTTCTAATAATTTCACAGTTTCACTCTACCGACGCATGAATAAAGTGATGAGGCACATGGCAGTGTTAATTTTAAATAAGGCGGAATAAAACACAATGTGCATACAAGTAAATCTGAATCATGGCTATCAAAAGTGGTCATTTTACCGTGAACAGCCTATACAAGTACACGCGGATAGTTTAATTTCGTTTGCGTATTCTCTTGTATCGTGCACCACATCCACAAAATATTGAGGAACTCAATCAGACGACACAATCGCAGTGCTTTAATGAACCACGATACCTTTCGTAACGTGGGCATGGAAGGGGGGGGGGGGGTGGGGTTTGTGAACGATATTGCCACACATCTCGGGGGATTGGCTCATCCAGGCGATACCGTAACTAATAATCTTTTCGCTGTATCTCTTTTCCACCATGACGCCATTGGATGATCTATCCTTTGTTTCCGCCCATGTGGAGGGGCAGTTCCGCTTACAGCGTAGCGATAGTGTTGATTACATCCATGCCCTAGAACAGGGCTATTTGGTTAGTTTACATATCGGGACGCACATAGGCTGTTCACGGTAAAGTGAGCACTTTTGACGCCCTAGTTACTTTTCATTTCAGCTTTTCTTTTATCCTTAAACCAACTTTTTAAATACATATTGTAATGTAAGTAATAAACACAATATGTATTTTCCACCGCACTCGGAAATTAACGTCCAAAGCAAAAAAAAAAAAATAATTTTATTGAGTGTTATTCGAAATGAGAGTGCTTTCAAAAGTGCTCACTCTGTTGTGAATAGCCTATACTACACAAGGCTTGACAGGCCGCACTTGCTTATTACAAAGTCGTGGCTCACTCTCGTGTAGCCAGTTAATTTACGTAAATATGTAATAAGTGATGTAATATATACATTTTTACAAGTTCTACAATAGTGGTAGTTACAGTTGACGTTAAACTAAGCAACTGTTTTTCAAAAGTAATATTTCGAAAGGAAAGAATAGCTGATATATTTGGTCTACGGGTAAGTGTCACGGGTCTGGCGGACAGCAGGGCGCCAGCGGGCCGCTAACTGAAAAACCTGGCACTAAGCGATTCCGGCGCGTAGTAATCTTAGAAAATGCCAGTTCTCTGTGTTTTAGAAATTTATCCTAATTTGTACTTCTTTGTAGGAGTGTCAAGTACAAATTTGCTACGTCATTAGCAGTTGCTGCTGTATGGCGTTCGTTGTCTGTAAATTGTCTATAGTCTAATTCATAGTATATTCACACTTTTTGAATCAACCTTTGAAAAATTGTCCCATGCATGTCGTGTTTGCTCCTTTCCTAAATACGTCTTGCATCACAAGTGTTTTATACGCCTCTAAAAATGTGTATTATATATATTTTTTATTAAATTTTTTTTTCTTATATTTTATCTTAAAATTACAATATAACATTTATAATTAGTACGATATAAAAACGGAGAGAAAATAGGTGTGCTGATAATGCCTAGTAATAAATCGCTTTCATGCGAAATATTATTAAATTTAGTGCCCACGAATGCGATTCGTAGTCACTTTGGTGTAATTTTCTAGACTTGGTTAATGTTTGTTTGCATTAGGCTGAAGAATACCCTGGAAGTAAAGTTTAGCAGGGCTTCAGAAAAGTTTGAAGTAACCATGAATGGACTATAGTTCTCTCCTAGCCACAACATAGCTTGTGATCGTCACGAAAGCAGCAAAATCGCCGGGAACTCTGCAGTTATTAACAGCTCCGTTGAGAAAAGGGGGAATGTAGAAACGTCAGTTGCCGTCTTGACCGCTGTAAAATGCGCAGCAGCGATTTATAGACTGTTCTCGGTAAAGTGAGTACTTTTAAAAGTCCTCTCATTTGGAATAGTAGTCAATAAATATATTTTATTGTAGCCTTAGACGTTAACTCCAGAGTGCAGTGGAATATACACACTGCGATTATTACTTACACTGCATTATATATTTTAAAAGGTGGTAAAAGGATTAAAAAATGGCTGAAAGAAAAAAGTAACCAGGGCTTCAAACGTGCTCACTTTACCGTGAACAGCCTATAGAGGAATTCACTCCGCACATATTTTAGTAATTCCGTTGGCGTGAGACGTTTTGATTTTCTTGTCAAAACCGAAATAAATTTCCAGAACTGGCGCGGGTCTAGAGCAGGCCGCCCGCCAGAAGCCATGTCTCCTTCGTTCTCCCTGTCGGCGGACAAAGTAATTACGTCGCTGGGCTGAGAGCCAACAAACTTCACACTTGGCGCGAAAGCGCATGCTGGAGGATACCGTACTCCGTAACACACTTTCTTATAGCGAATGTTACACATGTAGCCCCTATTTGTATAGGCTGTTCACGGTAAAGTGAGCACTTTTGAGGTCCTGGTTACTTTCTTCATTTCAGCCATTTTTATATTCTTTAACAACCGTTTTAAATAAATATTGCCATGTAAGTAATAAACACAGTGTGTATACTCCACCGCGTTCTGAAGTCAACGTCTAGGGTAAAATAAAATAAATTTATTGACTGTTATTCCAAAGTAGAGGACTTTCAAAAGTGCTCACTTTACCGCGAATAGCCTATAAATGGTTCGATTCGGAGACTGTCGCGGACTTGAAAGAAAATCGAACAAAATATTTGTTTGTATAGGGCCAAACATATATGGTGATTCTCAATTAGACCGACAAACTTCGGGAGGTGATTTTTCATGAAGAATTAAAAGGAAAACATATGTGACACTTTATACCTAAACCGAATATTAAGGGAGATACGGGACCTTAAATAACGAGATTTTAAACCGTATTATTGCAATATATCGGCTCTTACGTTGAAGGTCCCGATAGTATACAATAATGTTCCAAGAGTTGTAATTTTATTTTACTTCGTTACCGATATTTTGAAATGTATAGTTTAAAACCTTGCTTTTAATATTCGGTTTAGGTATAAAGTGTCACATATGTTTTCCTTTTAATTTTTTATGAAGAATAACCTCCCAAAGTTTGTCGATCTAATTGCGAATCATCCTGTATATTTAGTTGTCCTAACAAAATATATTGTAGAGCAAACAAAATTTGAAAAGCAACAAAATTACTTTTGTTCTTCTAACAAAATATATGTTTGAATAAACAAAATCTCTATGTTGGGCAAAAAAAAAAAAAAAAAAAAAAAAATAGACTGTCAACTAAATATTTTGTTGAATCCAATGTATATATTTGTTTGGCCACTCATTTGACTGCCTTTGTTCGAAAATACAACTCGAGAGTTAGTTTGTATTTCTTGTGATAATTAGGATAGTAACCGTGTTTGCTAGTGCATCTATTGATTCTTAACAATCGTATAGAGACATTAATAAAATAATCAAACAGGAAACTGATAAGTAAAGCTGTAAAACTTTAAATATTTGTTTGCACGCGGTACCCAATATTTGCAATATATCTATTAAAAAGGTTTCCCACGTCATCAGTTGTCACGTTATCCGAGGTTACTAAGGCGTAGCGCTCGGCCGCAGGTGATCTAATTTCGAAACTCGGTCCAGCTGGTAATTTTTTTTTTCTATGGGCCCAAACTGCTTAGTGTACGTGTAGCCAAACAAATTTTTTGTTGCACCAACCAAATCTTACATTTTAGGGCAACTAAATGAGAACACAACATAATAATTTGGTTTCAGCAACAAAAATATTCATTGACTCTATACAAATAAATAATTTGGTTGCACCAAACAAATATTGTTTGGTTCATCAAAACCTTTTTCTCGGTGTAAATTGTCGGGCGATGATTCTCACGTGGAGGACACTTCTGCGTTGTGAGGGTGTTTCTCGGGAGTGCGCCTGTACCCTCTCCCCTCTGTATTAATTCCATTATCATCTCCCTCATGTAAGGCAGGCAAACCCACATACCTGTGTAGTATAGCCTTGCTCCGTGACGTAACATTTACCTAATCACATTTCATTTTGGCTGTCTTATGAGTGACACGTGGGTTTTCATCAAACACTAATCGCTGCACTAATATTTCGTGCGTGGAATTTATTACAATTTGTAGACGTATTTACGCCATCCTTACTCTGCATATCTTCCAGCTATAAAATTAAATATCCCCCGCTGGCTTTGACACGTGCCAACAAAACGAACACAACCGAGGAGAAAAATTTGCGGGAAGAAAATTGAGTATAGGCCTAGTCTATTTAAAGTATCTTCACTCTTTTTAAATCAAACCTTTGATAAACCACCCTATGTATGGAGTATTCGGATGTTTCTAAAATGTGTCACGTATCTCATAGGTGTGTTGGTAATGTCTAGTAATAAATAGTGTCTAGTGCAAAATATAATTAAATCTGAATGAGTGCGTACTACAAATGCTGTACGTTGTTCCTTTGGCATAATTTTCTAGACTTCGTCAATATTGCTAACATGACGCGGAGGGATATCCTGAAAGTAGAACATTATCAGGGCTTCAGAAAAGTTCTATGTAACTGTGAATGAACTATACGCGCAGTTACGCATGAATTCATCGTCAAAGTGTTCCGTTTTGGTTCATCGTCGAACCACGTTGATGTGCTCCACCTGCCAAAACAAGTTAAGTAGCTATACGGAATTTCGTGTAGACGACTCCATGTGTACATTTAACAAAAAAAAAAAAAAAAAAACGCTTTACTTGTGTAAGTTTATTTCAATGATATTTCAGAGAGAGATGCAATTCGTGTACAGCTGGAAATACACTTGAAAGTAAATATTCACCGCATTGTGATGTCTGGCACTAATTTCGGGAAAAATGTTCGTGCTGTGGGTTGTGAAAAACTGATACGAGAAGGATAATACATATTCACAACCACAGTTTCAGAAGGGGGGGGAAAGAACAACTAAATATGTCATAAATATTTTGTATCTTTCGTATAAAAGAACTAATATTTCCTCAAACTAAGAATATCAAAATGACTAATAGCAGGGTGTTTAAGGGCTGTTCTTCGTTTGTCCTGTTGTACAGAATGCGGCCCTGTTGGCGAGCGTGAGGTACAACGAATTGTGCTCATGAACGAGAGCATACACGGTGGAAACATCGTTCGCAGTTCTTGGTGTAGCGAGAAATCCGATAAATTGGCGAGTGCAGTGGCCTGTAGGTCAGACTTCACAGGCTTTTGTGTAGCAAGTATATACCATCTGTTCATTGGCTACTTACTGTCAAAGGGAGAGGCATTGATTGCGTTGCATTCTCTAGGTGACAAACGAGTCGTGGACCAACTGCAAACGTATCACTAACATAGGATGGTTTGACGGCTAGCTTGCCGTCAGATTAAATTGCAACATTGTGAGGTCTCTAAGTATAGCGGATTACATAATGCATTTAAATGGCTTGCTAAATATCGGAGCCTACAACATTCTTGATAATTTGCTTGTGGAACGTAATATGCAAAATTTACTATCTTTACCAGACGTGTTTAGTTTTGATATATTCTTCATATCGTCAATTCTGATCGGAAAATACGTCTGAGAGGGTGTGGATAAGTGGTTTGTATTTTTAGTCTTTTACAATGAAGTAAACGTAGTTTACCAACATAATTCAAGGCTTTTAAACATAAACTAACACAATGCTATTATTTTCAGTCCATTTCCTTATAACGCTTCTGAATGGCGCCCCGTAATGTTTATGTTCCACAGGGTTCTGTTCATGGGTCACTATTGCTCTAACTCTTCATTAACGACTTGCCAAATCGCCTGAAGTTTTGCCGCTATCGTATTTATGCGGATGGTTCTCAGTCATATCACAGGCCGCAGGCTGACGGTTTAAACACGTTTGTGGTCAGGGAGAATTCTGATCTCACTGCAGTAGAGCAGTGGTTGCTGCAGTAATGTAATCTTTACTACTAGCCTGCCGCTTAGTCTGCAAAAACATGCTAGCTATATTAATTGGCTTAAACAAGCTCATTCGTAAAGTGGTAAAACCATGTATCATAATGATTTCAGTAGGTGAGGTGTGGTTTATCTTCACTAACAATATTACGAACCTACGTAAAGTCACTAACGAAACATTAACATTGTCAGATCATAACAGTTTATGCAGAAATAAATTTTCTGCCTGGCATTCAGCATTTAAGGAAATTTATACCCTAATCACTTAAGAGAACACTTGTTGAAGCGCCGATTTGGCATCACTTCAATTATGGCGGTGTAGTTTACAACGATCTGACGGTTCATCTTTCCACAAGGCTGCAAAGAGTACAGAATTTGTGCGTGCAGTTTATTTACAATTGTAAGAATATAGAACATGTAACCCCTTCCTACAAAAACATTTCTTGGCCTTATTTAAACAGTAGGCGTAATGTATGCACCTTTCTCGTTTATTTAAAACGCTGCGAATTATCATACTCTATACCTTGTCTCGCAAATTTAATTCCTGTCTTCATATCATAGTCACGGGATTCCTTCCCGTGTACATGCTGTTCACGGTAAAATGAGCACTTTTGAAAGCGCTGCCTAAGATCTACTTGTATGCACGTTATTTATTCTTCCGCCATTATGTAAAATTAACATTGCCATGGGCCTCATCACTTTATTCATTCGTCGGTCCAGTGAAACTGTGAAATTATTAGAAAAGTAAACATTTTTTAAATGTGCTAATTTTTACACACTGATGCATTACAATAACAGAAAGCAGTAATTTAAATTATCACTAACGGTTACCTAACACTTTTTATTTGACGTTAAGATATGGAACTACTTTCCATCTATCGTTACCAACTTTACCGGGCGCATGTGATTCAGTGCGCCCGTTGAAGTAAATGCAGGCATGGGCAGAGACTTTTTTCCGAGGTTGATTGCAAAATTTCTCAATTTATCGTGAACAGCCCTTGCCAGATAAACTGGACATTCTCCCACACAGAAACAATTTCTTCTCAGGCCCATTTACCGTTAATAGCTGTCGCTGATTGGAACTGCTTGAAACAGCTACTAGAGAATTAATAACCTTTAAATGTCATGTCCACGAATATTTGTTTGAACTATCCTCACACCAGTAATTACTCAGTATTGTTACGCGCTTGCTGCTTTTTCCACCCGAGCGAGTGGAAGTGAAAGACATAGCAGTTATATGATAGCGGTGGGTCGCCGTTCGCCAACGAGCGCCTGGTAACCTATAATCCATTCACGGTTACTTCACATTTTTCTGAAGCCCTGCTGAAGTTTTACTTCCAGGATTTTCCTCGGCCCCATGCAAACTAAGCTTAACCAAGTCTACAAAATTACAGCAAAGGACAACGCACCGGATTTGTACGCATTCATTTTTAATTATATTTTTCATGAGAACTCTTTCTTACTAGGCTCTACCAACATGCATGTTTTCTTAATGTTTTATTCGTATTTATTATAAATGGATTATTATAATTTATAAATGAAACACAGGCGAAACTTCAATCTAACGGAAAATAAAATACTTTCATGTTAACATATGCACAAAACGACTATGATACTTGACGTATTTAGGAAATAACTAAACACGTCACATATGGGGTAATTTTTCAAAGGTTTGATTCAGAAAGTGTGAAGAAACCTCCAATAGAATATGCCCGCCAGTCGGCAGCCCGGTCGACAGGGAACGTTTCACAGCAAGCGGTAGCCAATCAGAGACGAGGCCCGTTGCCCAGAGCCTCACGCAGCGAATCAGAGAATAAGCACGCACGCACCAAAATAATCATCACGCCATTTCGTCTCTGTGTACTTATCTAATGCGTGGTCCAGCCATGCAATACAGTAAGGAATGTGACACGAGCTATAGGCCATTCACGATAAAGGGGACACTTTTTAAGGCCCTGCTAAATTTTTCCTATCAGCCAATTTCTATCATTCCGCCACTTTTTAATATAAACATTGCCTTGTGACTAATAAACACAGTGTATACATTTAATCACACTTAAAAGTTAACGTCTGAGCCTGCAATAAAATATATTTATTAGTGATTAATGCCTGTTGGTAGGGCCTTAAAAGTGCATAATTTACCGTGATTAGCCTATAAAAGGCGGTTCACGATAATCTGACACTTTTAACAGCCCTGTTGAGATCTACTTGTATTCAAAATGCGTATTCTTCCTTGGTATGTAAAATTAACGTTACCATGGACCCGATCACCTTATTCATGCGTCGGTCATGTAAAACTCTAAAGTTATTAAAAAACTAAATATTATTCAAATTCGATAATTCTTAGTCACTTGGATGAAAAAAAAATACACAAAGCAAAGTAACCATGATAGTATTCGCAAATGTTTAACCTAACATAATTCGACGACAAGGCATGGAACTAATTACTTTCCGTCATTGCTATCTTTACTGGGCTCATGCCAGCCAGTGTGCCTGCTATAATATACATGAAGTTAGGTGGCAGTGACATTTTTCAAAGGTTCATTTCAAAAGTGCTCACTTTACCGTGAATAGTCTTTAGTGCAGTACAGATTAGGAAGATCAATGTTAAAAGTTTGGCAACCAAATTTTTTCGCCACTAGGTAAGCGCTGGAGTCTGCAGTGTACTAGATTTTCTCTTATTTTATGTTTTAAAAAACACAGGATAGTTATAATAATCACAAATCAAATATAAAATAACTCCGTAAGTAGATAAAATCTTTCTCTTTTATTATTCATGTAGCTTGTAATTTTAATGAAAAGTTACTTTTTGGAAGACTGCGCACCTAGCGCGGAAATTTTGCCTATGCCATACTCGCCCATAAGAAGTGACGTTTTGTTCCTAATGGTTCGTCTACAATCAACTTGACGCTAAACGTTGAACGCTAAACGTCAGCATAATTTAAACTGGCATATCTACAATCGATGTTAACATGAATAAAAATAAAATGAATGTAGGAGTATGTATAGAAATATTTTTGATTGTGTTTGTAATAAAAAAAAACCTCTTGTAAAAAATAGACGCCGCAATTATTTTTAAATATATTTTGCGTTTTTTGTATATTGATTTCGTATAACAGTAACAGAATAAAAACGTACGGCGATAGTGGTACCATCTGTTGCCAATCGTCTGTACCATTTTTTTTTTCACTTGTTTGTGACGTCTTGGATTCTGATTAGCTGGCGTTAAACGTTAAACGCAAATACTTGAATGTTGGCGAACTTTTAACGCGTTGCGTTTGTCGTAGCCGTTGCCACTACTCTTCATGGATTCATGAGTTATTGTAGCATCAACGCAATTGTAGCCAATCCTTAACCTGAGTAGAATTAACCTTAGTGCAGGCGATGATGGCTTCCAAGTAGTTGATATGGCGGCAGGTTGGCCGCTATGGAAAGTTTCTCACACACGCGGCCGGTTGTAGATGACGCGGCGGGAGCGCTGGAAGGCGGGAGAAGTGGACGCGAGATGTGGCAACGTCGCTCCTGGGCGTGCAGCACCTGGCGGCGGCCTGGCCAATCAACGAGAGCAGCCGAACCGCGTCGCTCAAGGTGACTGGATGGTCCCTCGTTTCCCTTTCGTGCTGTGCGGTGCCTCCCCCCCCCCCCCCCCCTCAACGGATCTGTGTTGGCGTGGGTTAGGAATCCTCCAGCTGTGCTCTGCCATTGGTGTTATTAGACGTACCAGTATCTTGGTACACATACCAGTTTTCAGGGTGCCGATGGTGCCGTACCATGTAAAGGCTGTTCATGATATAGTGGGCAATTTTGTGGGCCCTGATTAAGATCTACTTGTACGCACGTTGTGTATTCGTTCGCCTTATGTAATATTAACGTTGTCATGTGCCTCATCACCTTATTCATGCATCGGCGAAGTGAAACTGAAACTTTCAGAATCTGCTCTTTCTATACTTCGATGCATAAAAAAATAAACACAAAGTGAAATGGTTACCTAAGATATTTTATTCGACGTTAAGATAATGGAACTACTTTCCCTCTAACGTTACCAACTTTACTGGGCGTATGTCAGTATGTGTATCAGTTAAAATATTTACAGGTGGGAGCAATCACTATTTTTCTAAGGTTGATTTCAAAAATGCTCACTTTATCTGGAGAACAGTCTTTACCAAGATACTTTCGTCCTGGTACGCGAAAATATTCAGATTTCAGCATTTGCGATCACTTGAACAGAAAGCACCGCAAAAGTATTTTGAGTCCAGTACTTTACTTCGCAAGAACGTTTCTTAGTGCAAAACACAACTGATTTGAATTTCAGAACATGTATCTGCGCATCCAGTATTCCGTTTTGTGTCGTGCAGGTTGTTCCGTATTGTGTCATCAAGCATCGCCGCGGGCGCGGGATGTTGGCAACACTTACAGTTACTAATGCATTGCTGAGATCCAGCTTGAATCTAGAGCTTACTTCTATGTCGTGTTTACATTACGAGTCCACCGTATTGTCCATTTCATATAAGTGGGGTAAAATCTGACAGACAATGTGACCAACCTACACACTCTGTAAACAGTAAATGCTCTCGTTCGTACAGTATCGTATCAGGTGAGGAATTGCTGCGGGATCCGTGTTGTTAGGTTGGCTAATTTGATGATGGCTTTGGAAGAAAATAGTACTAGGAACTAAAAGTTGCAATTTAAAATCTTAGTTATACTTACAACATTTATCGTTTAGTTATGTTTTTTAAGCAATATTAAATTCTCTTGGCTATTAGTAACTGGATTGTAAAAACATGTTAAGCATTTATGACAGAGTATGCCGACTCATACGAACAGTAAACGTTTCCAGCCAATGGCTAGTCATGTTTATGTGTCCTGTTTCCAGCCCGGTGAAGGCAGTTGTCCTTGTGCTTTTTTTTTTTTTCTCATCGTGTTTATTATATAATATCTTACGGGTGTTGTCGGAATATTGAATCGGTAGTTAATAATTTTTTTATTTGCTTTTTTCGAACATCGTTGGTTGTAGGTACCGTTGTAGTGCGTTTTCGTGTGTCTTGTTGAGTGAAATGTAATATTAATCAGCACGTCGTTAAAACTGCTCGTTCCGCCATTTTTCCTAACCGCCTTCCACAATGAAGTGACACGAATATAATTTCCGTACATAAGTTTGGGTTTGTTTGTATCAGGAAACGTGCGGAGTGTTGATTTTACTAAATGATTTTGCAAATAAATTATTTAATGCTAGTGACGAACAAACGTGATTTTAGTGAGGTAAACTTTTCCTTTTTCCCTCGAAATAAAATAAACAGAACCCTAACAAATTTAACTCTGTAATTAAAAATTGAACAGGCTGGAATGCCAGTCTAGCTTTAATATTCTACATCATGAAGGACGGAAGTTAGCTAACGTCAGCCTTTCAGTGCCGGCCATGATAGGGAACACGAGGAAAGAGGAAAATGCAAGTGGGCATTGGACTCAAAACATTTGTTTACAAACTTCTTTTTCTTAGTGACAAAATAGCTGCGGTGGAGGGATACACTGTGGCCTTGCTACTTTTCTAGAACTGTCAAAATTGACCCCACTTACATGAAATGGACAATACAAGGGTCTTGTGTGAGGTTTAGTGTGAATATTTATGGCGTACTTGTGTGTTTTTTTTTGTAATGGGAAAACTTGTCGCTGTACATTAAAACATAGGGAATATTTTACATGCGATAATAAATCATCTCGGTAGGCCTACATCTGTTGCAAATACAGTCATTGAAAATAGTCATGTTCCACACAAACTAAACATATTTTCTGCGTTCTTAAATGGCTTTAATACCAATGGAATTTCTAATTAAAAATTATTATCCAAAATAATGTTATTATTCCAAAAATATTTTATATAAACTTTATTTATATATCTCTCTCAATAGTTACATCTTTGTCAACCTGCAAAAATCGTATTATTCTTTGAAAAACCTACTATTTACCAGTAAATAGCTATCAAGAATGTTTATTTAACACTTAGAAACTTAACAGTAATCATTATCTGTTAAACAGAATACACAAAATAGTGGCTTGGCTATTTGTCGTGTAAAATCGCATGGCGTACCAGTTTTACGTCTGAAGTACCAGTTTTTTTGTGAGATCGGTAGTGGACTTCGGGCAGGGACAGTGACATCTTTCTAAGGTTTATTTCGAAAGTGCTCACTTTATCGTGAACAGACTGTAGTATTTAGTAGCGTTGAATTCAGACACCGTTGATTGTCACGTGTTCAAAGATGGTTAGTATTTGGTATCTAGTATTTTACTAAGTTTCGTTTTATATTTAAAACTAAATACTAAAAT
Source organism: Dryococelus australis (assembly GCA_029891345.1). Taxonomy (NCBI): domain Eukaryota; kingdom Metazoa; phylum Arthropoda; class Insecta; order Phasmatodea; family Phasmatidae; genus Dryococelus; species Dryococelus australis. The sequence continues at coordinate 71,277,422 of CM056999.1, forward strand.
ACCAAATACGTTATTTTGGTCAACTAATTCTGGTCACGTGACGTTTTAGTAAATTAACAGTGCTAATTCGGACACGACCTGAATGCCCTGCTTAAAATCTGCTTGTGTGCGCATTGTGTATTCTTCCGCCGAATGCAAAATTAGCATTGTCATACGTCGGTCAAGCAAATCGGTGTGATTTGAGTTAACGTTTTATAAATTCGTTCATTCATACAGTTTATCTGCATTAGAAAACCAGAAAGCAAAATAAATTATTTCAGCATTCACAAAAGGTCAACTATAGGCTGTTCACGGTAAAATGAGCACATTTGAAAGCCCTGCTTAAAATCTACTGTATTCACGTTGTGTGTTCTTCCGCCTTTTATACAGTTAGCTATGCTGTGGGCCTCATCACTTTATTCGTGCGTCGGTCAAGTGAAACTGTGAAATTATTAGAAAAATTAATATTGTAAAAATCTGCTCACTTTCACACTTCGATGCATTAAAAAATACAGAAATCGAGAGAAATATTTAAAATTATTGTAAATGGTTGCCTTAACATTTTTTGTTTGACTTTTATATATGGAACTATTTTCCCTTCCATCGTTACCAATTCTACTGGACACATGTCACTCTTTACGCCCGTTAAAATATATGCAGGTAGGGGCAGTTAATTTTTTCTAAGGTTTATTTAAAAAGTGCTCACTTAATCGTGAACAGCCTTTAACACTTTTAATTAACCCACGTGACATGGAACTATGTACTGCCCCTGTGTCGTTAACAACTTTACCTCAAAAATGCAGGCAGGAGCAGTGAAATTTTTCAAATGCTGATTTCAAAAGTGTTCAATTAGCCGTGGACAGCCTGTATCAAAGAAACGTCTTACAACTTCCGCATTACCACCTACATGTTACGAAAATACACAACATAACAGTACTTAGATATTCTTGTAAAAACACGTCTTTCGTGTACGTAGTTCGACTCTGATGGCGTCGGTGCAGCTGTCTTTGTCTACGTTGCCTCCACGTGTATTTTCATGAATATTCGTATGTAAAGAACTGTTTTACCTTCATTATTAACATTCATGTTGTCTCAGGTTTTTTCCGCTAAGAAATGATTGTGATCCAATCAGTAATACTGACCACAGACATAGGCCAGCTTTAAAGGGGGAAAAAATTAATAAAATAGGCCTACAGGCTATTGAAGCAATGTGAATTATCTGTCAGCATATGAAAAACTCTGTGTTCTGTGTTGGCAGTTCCCGAGAACCCGCTTCGATAAACAAATGAATAAGATAATGTGCTCTCGTTTAGCTGTTGTTTCGACTATTCATCTGCTCCTTGCCGTGGGAAGCTTTTCCACCATTGTCGCGTTACTTCGGTAAAGAAAACATGTCTCAGAACTTGTCCATTAAATGAGCACAGAGCATGTAAACACAAAGGCGGTAAAAAGCGCGGCTGTCTCTTTGATGTAATCGCCCTCAGTCGCTCACCTACTGCGGTCATCTTGCCTGGTTGGCAACGTCGTTACGTGAAAGCTGTGCCGTTGGTTAGGCCTACTGCCAAGTAATGATTAGCACGCGACGTTCAGCCACATTGCAGAGAAGTTTGTACCACGATGGCTCGTTCGGGCACAGTTCGCTCTCTGTACATACCGTAGACTAAGGATCAAACGAGAATCGCATTTATTTCAACCGTGTTATTAGCTTAGACGAAATATGAAGTAGACCGATTTCGCTGGCTGCACACAACAAATCTCCATGTCCCATCATTTAACTGTTTTTCTGCCAATACGGCTTACAAAAACGGCGTGGATTGGATTTGATGTTAGAACACTGTTTAGTAAACAAGTGCTTTGAGATGTTTTTACACTTCCTCTAACTAATTCGCAAAGAAGTTTGCTTCAATTCGAATTGGTAGCAGTATTTTATTAATATAATAGTGCTTGCGATTTAAATATTAAGATGTAAACAAAAACGTTCGTCAATGTAGACCATGTGACTTTGACAGTTGTGTTAGATTGGCGTAGGTCAATGTTGGGAACATGCGCAGAACACGAATAAGTGGTCTATCCCATCTTTAGTCTATAGTTATTAGTTACTAATTTATAGCGTCGGAATTGATCGCCTTGTAAACGTTGTGTGGCAGTTTCCGTCCTGGTTCCGCGTGTGTGTCGGTTTGACTCTAAACGACGTATTCACATCGGAACCGCACAGCCTCACATGCGTTAATACTCAGCCAGACGCTGCTCAACCGCCACGGCCCTGCCGAGACACGATGCAAATATTCGTTTTCTACCTGAGCTAGTTCGCAATCAAGTTAACACTTGCCAACATTACAAAAAGTACATGCCATTCTTTGCGTCTATGTTTAACGGGCATGCAGACTGGCTTACTCGCAGCAAATTTGGCAGCGATGCAAGAGCGTGAATGATGTAATTTGTGAACACCGGAATTTATTTTCGTTCTAGGTTTGTTTAGTTCATTTAAATGCAGGAATTGTATAATTAGCATATAAGTTATATATTTCCATTCCCAATAATCTCACTATTTTACTCTTATCGATGGATGAATAAATTCGCCGGGTGTGTGGCAATAAGTTAGTATTAGTAAAGGCTGTTCACGATAAAGTGAGCACTATTGAAATCAACTGAAGAAACAAGTCACTGCCTGCACGTATTTTAACGGGCGCACTGAGTCACATGCGCTCAGTAAAGTTGGTAACGAAGGATGGAAATTAGTTCCATATCTTAACGTCGAATTAAAAGTGCTAGGTAACGATTTGTTTTAATTTAAATTATCATTTATTTCTCTTTCTGTTCTTTTAATGCGATCGAAGGTGTAAAAAATAGTAGATTTGTAAAATGTTTACTTTTATAATAATTTCGCTCTTTCATTTGACCGACGCACGAATAAAGTGATGAGGCCCATGGCAATGTTAATTTTACACAAGGCGGAAGAACACACAACGTGTATACAAGTAGATCGTAAGCAGGGCCTTCAAAAGTACCCATTTTACCGTGAACAGCCTATAGAAGGATGAATGCGGGACTAACCGTGGTCTTTAGCATGGTTTTCAAGACTGTTCAATTAACCGCGAACAGCACATAGTATCTTGTTTAACGTTCCTCCTTCAGAAAGTAACTTTATAGCGTATGCCAAAGTCGATACGACGTACGCATAAGGCGGATAATTCCGCCAGCACATAAATGACGCTGCTGTCTGGTGGCGCGAGTAGCTGCTATGAAAGTTTCACTCCGATCGTATCGCGCTTATAGGTCAGGGTTATTCCGCCTAACATTTAGTGTCTTCGCAGTAGGAAGCAGGTAGAGCTGGGTGTGGTTTGAACACGAACCACCCTGTTAAAAAAAACATTTCCTTCATTTTATGGAAAAAATGCTGGTAAAAATTTATCCAGAAGTGTCCGTAAAGTCTCCGTAAAATTACGGACTCATTGATTTTCAGAAACGGACTTTCCGCAAATTTCACGGAACGCCTCCGTTAATTTCCAAATTAGGTTTCTGTATTTTCCGTTTAAAATAAAAAGAGGAAATGAAAATGTTATTATTTTTCGTTATGTGGGTGTTCTACTGTGTATAAAAATGATATTAATTTTTTTTAAATATTTTGTACTTAAGCGAGGTTTGAACCCGAGACAAAAAAAAGTCACCAGTCCTTGACTGTAACCATTCACCTACGATGCACACTTGAAAATTGTGGTATAACTTTTGTATTTGTATTCAAAAGACAAAAGCAATAATTCTGTTTCTATTAAATTTGGTGAATTTTTAGTGCTGCCAAATGTTACAGACGCCTGATGGTATTTTTTAATGTTTGAAACAATAAGTCTTAGTCGCGTGGATAACCTTAAACTGCCGCAGAAACGATAATTTTCTTGTTACAGTGGCGAAGAAAGCTTCGTGTAGAATCGGCATTGTTCGTCCCCGTAACTTGAAGCCAAAGGGAATACGGAGACTTTCCGTATTTTGTATGTACGGACTTAACTCCGTTTTTCGTCATTTCAGATTACCTTTCCGTATATACACTGTACATTTCCGTAAAACATTCCGTAAATATACAGAAATTTTTAACAATGCATACTTGGAACTAATTTTTGACTAGCAGTCCGCCAACAAAATGTCTTGATTTCATCAGTAGGGCATAGAGATTTTATTTGCCGTGTGTGGCATGAAATAAATTATGTATATGCTGTTCACGTTAAAGTGAGCACTTTTGAGGTCCTAGTTACTTTTGAGGTCCTAGCCATTTTTGTATACTGTAACCACCCTTTTAAATAAATATTGCCATTTTAGTAATAAAACACAGTATGTATATTCCGCCGCACTTGGAATTAACGTCTTAGACCAAAACAAAAAATATTTATTGACTATCGTTCCAAATGAGAGGGCTTTTAAAATTGCTCACTTTACCGTGAATAGCCTAAATCTAATTAAATGCATTGACGTGCACCCTGACTCTTGTACTAAAATCAGAGTAGACACATCCTCTTTTGAAATTAGCCAACAAGTTGTACGCGGCATTGATTGGAAGGACAAACAATAACATTACACGAGACCAGCGTGATAACCATTCTTCGGTAACCAATGGTATCGATGAGTTTTCAGATTCATGGCGTTGATATCCGCCACATGTAAAAATTAACATCGCATATTGAATTTAGATTTTGTTTAATCCGATGTTTAAGTTCGATGTATTCATCGGAATATTAAATGCATACAAGCAGAGTATCTCGGAAAAAAGACCCTCAGTATATAGTAAGACATTAATATGTAATTACAGTCTTAATTGCTTATTAATTACTATGTACACTATCGGCGAACACGGAAATGCAACAAAGGATCGAGGATAACTACTTACCGAATATATCGTGTGTGTGTATGTACATGTATGTGTGTGTGTGTGTGTGTGTGTGTGTGTGTGTATATATATATATATAATGTATGTGTGTGTGTGTGTACAACACAGAACCACCCCCCCCCCAACTTTCTTTATTCAAATGATCTTGAAAGCAGAACACCAAAAAGGAAAAATACATCAACTTAACAATTAATGTCCATGTTTGTATCGAACAACACTGTAAAATTGCTAGAAGCATAGTAAGGGCCGTCCTTAGTGGCGAGTGACAGATGTGACCACAAGGGCCTCGCACCTACGTAAGACTCGCAAAAGAAGTTTGTTTTATTAATTTTTTTAAATATTTAATCATTTAGCAATGATTTGGTTGTGAGTTATATATTTCACCATACAATCTAGGTATATATTTAAACATGTTTGTCTATTAAATGTAAAATATTTAATCAATAAACTGCTAGGCGAGAGGCGCAGACACTCGAGAGTGGAGCATATTGCTAGAAAGTTGATTGCGTCGTGGCAAGGCGGGATTAACTGTAGTTTGGAATGGAAGGGTCTCGCAAAAGTTGCTGCACCACGCCTCGATTTCGCTAGGGACGACACTGAGCATAGGTAAGTATATTCTACTGTGCCAATTCTTATTTTAACATGTAGCCTATAACATAAAGTTTCCGAATACGTGTATAAAATACCAAGAAACTATTTTGATTACCATACCCGTAAATTACTACTATTGTTCATTTTGTGCAGAACATTTCGAAAAGGTAATTTTGGTATTATGTATATTGATTTCAATATATTTGGTATGGCTAACAGTAATCAGTGACTTGTGGTGAACTGTTGGAAAGTACGCTGTCGTTAACTCTCTGCTGTACCCTGTTGCTTGCTAGTTTATACTTCCACCACTAAAACGTAGCTCGGCAGCTGACGTCACAGGACGCGTGTAATGAGTCACTTGCTGCTCGCTTGTGAGTGGTCGGAATGCATTCTATTTCCCTAGGCTGCACGGTAGTTACTGCCTCCTGCTGCGTGCACCAAGAATGTACAGTAGTGAGCAAGCAACAGTGTACCTTGCAACATTTCACCACATGCCACTGATATGTTATATATAATATATATTTTATATGAAATATTATATATCATATATAGTATATGTTATATACTATAGGATAATAATATTTATATTATATATGTAGTATGTATATCTATACTTTATATACACACACACACATGCGCTACATACATACCGGTGTAAAAAACACCGGAAATGAATTATTTAGGTTCATTTTGACGTGCTTTAGAATGAAACCATTAAATTTCAATTTCATTGTAATTCTTTACAATAACTGCTCAAACGTGCGACCTCCGGCTTCAATATAAGCCTTGCTAATGACTGTCGTACACGTTCAAAGACCCTTGCAGGCATATATGCTGTAGAGAGTAGGCTAAGCAGCTGCAAGCAACCGAACGACAAGCTCTTCCACCGATTCAATTGGAGTCTCGTACACCAGGCTCTTCAAGTGTCCCCACACAAAATAGTCAAGTGCTGGGGTGAGGTCGGGAGAACGAACAGGCCATACAATAGGTCTACCACGGCCAATCCGTTACTCACTGAATCTGCGGTTCGAATACTCACGGCCGTTATGAGTGGAATGAGGAGTTGTATCGTCATGTTGAAATCACAACCGACGTCTAATATCAAAAGTAGCGTCTTTCGAGGAGCTCAGGCAATGTGCCTGTTAGGAGCGACAGGTACAGGTTACCATTGAGACGTAATGGCAATATGTACGGACCGATCAAATTATCCCCAACAATACCTGCTCACGTGATGACAGTAAATGTTTGTTGGTGGGAACGGACAAAGTTGGCGCGAGGTTTTTTTATAATTTTTTTATTATTATTATCATCTTCCCGCAGGCGTTGGTTGTGTAAATATACCGTTATCTCGGATAAACGATGCTTCATCGGTGAATAACACAAACTTTCGCAACGAGGACCATAAGCCATCTTTGCAAGTTCCGTTGACAAAACTCAACCTTAATAAGTATACAAGTCTGGTTGGAGTACTTGCACCTTTGCGTATGAAATTAATGCTGCTGTTGTGTATGCCACACCCACCCAACAGCCATTTGGTCAACATGCAATTGCTGTGTAAGACGTGAGCTTACTGATGGTTTGTTCACGACCTATACCAAAACCTTCTCCTCAAACTTGGGTGATTTGAAAGCCGACTGAAGTGACTACACAGGGTGACTGAAGTGAATACACAGGGTGACTGAAGTGAATACACACACACGCACATATATATATATATACACATACATACATACATACATACCAACACACGTTGAGATATACCTTTCAGACTTTCGGTGATTTTATTATTTGCATCCCGTATGTGGACCCTTTTAGTCTTAAGCTATAAAAATTTTTTAAAGCGGTCACAATTAAGCGGGAACTTGGTCTTAAAATATGCTCGACCTTCTCTGCTTGTAATTCAGACGTTTATATTATTTCCAACTCCCGCCTTGAAGCTCGCGTGACTTAGATTAAACTGTCGTTCGACCTTGAAAACCAGTTTTGGCGCGTGTGTGTTTAGTGAAGTAATCGTCCTCTGTCGTCGGCTGTCTTTCCAGCTATGTACTACCCATTTCTGATCGTAATATAGGTGTTTCAACAGGGTGGCGACATTTAGTTTGAACGTGGCAGTTTTATTTTTAATGATCGTCCACTCCAGTACCTATTTAAGTGATATACACCGTACATTGTGCGTGTAGAGATAGTATTGACAACAGTTAATTAAAAGCATGTGTGATTTCCTCAAAATACCAATATATATTTAGGAAATCTGTACTTAGATTACGTTCTTGTATGTTCTATTTTTAGGAATTATATTGCTGTTGTTTGCTGACACTCCTCATTGTTCAACCCTGGCTAACGTGATGGAATTATGTTAAAGGCTGTTCGTGATAAAGTTACAATTTTTATAGGCCTACGCCAGTTACCAACTGGCAGTAGTTCTACGAATCGCTGTACTGTTACAAGCATTTTTAAAATTACAAATAATTTCTCAGTAAAAATTACAAAATTTTTTTAGAGTGTACCCTCCCACGAACCACTCTCTGTACCGAAACAAAGTACTATCTCAGAAATTATGGTTTCAAAATTTTCATTAATCCATTTTTAATACGTTTGATCCACAGTTTGAAATAAAATATCCCTGCTCGTTACTGCTGCACGTAAACTGTGACTCGATTACATTGTTTCCTTCACAAAAAATCATGGCAGGTAGGTTGGTTGGTAGGGTACCAAATGCTAGTACGCGAACTGCTGTCGTGTAATATGAATGTTCAGTGACGTCTCATATAGCGGCTGGTATACAGGCTCGTGCATCAGGGCTTGTAGAAGCTTATACAAGAACCAAGGACGGCTGCAGGTATCGTGTAATATCGGCATTAGCTTTTGGCAGTAGTGTACAATCCTGGCGCCACGGTAGCCATAAGAGTATAATCTTAATTTTCCTATCAGTTGTTCTCACATTTATTGAAACAAACATTGAGAAAAAGGTTTATTCATTCAAGTGAAGATGCTGTGTCGTAATTTATAATGGTAGTTTTCATCGTACGCGTGTCAATAAATTTCTGGACGAGGATGGTAATTGTCGCAACATAGGTGGGATGGTATAGCGGTTAGCTTCGTGCCAGAGGCGATTATGGTGAAAATAATCTTCTCCCGACGTGCGAAGTATTTCCTTGTTTTCTCCCTGCCTGAGCGGCAACACTGTCAAAGACTTTCGGCTAAATTACACAATTAATCATATTTGTTACTTTTTATCGAGTTGTATAATAAAATAATATACGGCGTATTTTGTTGCACGCACTGGCGTAGCAAAATTTATAATAGTTAGAATCTACATACACGAAAGCTTTGAAAATACTACAATTCTTTGTGTGGATGTTCACGATTCTCAGCCTGATCGTTTCTGCATCCCGCGTAGAAACTCCAAGTCAGCAAATAAAACGTAAAAAATTATGTGATCGACCCACTCACAGTAAATTGGAAAAAAGTAAATTGGCATGTATGAAAAATAGTACGTCCAGCAAACACAAACCTGTTGTTAACTTGACGGCTAATTATCTCTACTGCCAGGGAGTGACGGAAAATTGCCAGACTACGAGTGGTTAATCGCGCGCTTTTTTATAGCTAATGATGGAGGTCACCAGCATTGTCTGCCAGTCCGCCAGAATAAAAAAATTGTGTACTGTAACGATTCCATTTCAATACATTTACTTAATCGAATAGCAAGCTAGTATTGGAAAGATATACGCTCTTAACGATTTAGTGAGCACTATTGAAAGGCCTCTCATTTGGAATAATAGTCAATAAATATATTTTATTTTAGCTCTAGACGTTAATTTCCGAGTTTAGTGGATTATTCACACTGTGTTTATTACTTACATAGTAATATTTATTAAAAGGCGGTTAAAGCATAAAAAATGGCATAAAAGGAATAGTAACTGGGGTGTCAAAAGTGTCCACTTTACCGTGAACAGCCTATACCTGTGCGGTACTGTTTTAAAGACAAGGCCGGCAGAAGATGTCGGCCTGACAGACAGCTTCTTGCCTAACAGTTCAGCCGGTATCAGACTGAGTTCGCCGACAGTTTGTTTTTGCAGGGCCCAGTCATTGAATAACCAAAGTAAAGAAGTGAAACTAGGACACGTAACCTATTTTGAACCATTGCCGTTTGCACCAGCAAAATAACGTAACTTGCTACCAATATGATTTGATTTCACTCGCCGATCACTGCTCAGAGCACGAAGCTGTCTGACCCTATGCTCTAAATTATTTTTTGGTATAACGTGAACTTTATATGTAATGGCAATGCGTGAATACAATATTACTATTGGTGCCATAGGCAATTAAGGGACCTTTCTAGTTGTTATATGGTCTCACTGTAAGCAGTCGTGCTTATTCAAGCCAAAGAAAAAACTGTGGGATATGTTAGTGTAAATATTTTTTCACGGCAGAAACGAAAGTCGGTATTTCATTGCCCATATTGAAACAAAAGCGTGGAGACAACCAAGCCCGTCATACATCAGATGATTTTTCAAGGGTTTGATTCAAAATGTTTGAAGAAGGCGCTAATTGAATATATTCGAAGCACGGCCGTAGAATACAGGTCTGGACACTCGCGTATCCAACAATGATAACGAATTGACCCCCACATTGACTGACTTAGTTTATGCAGTAGCCGCAGAGCGCTGCAAGCAAACTAGTGTTGTTAGCATTGCTGGTATAGGGATATGAAGATAGAGATATGAACGTAATTTTCCCATTTTAAGAAAAAATTGCAATTCCCCTCCCTTTGATAGCCATGTCAAACAGCACTACTTCGGTATCAGCGCTCTGCGGCTGGGTTCATGAACTAAATAGGTCAATAAGGTCGTGAACTTTTCAAAGCAAGTGTCCAGACCTGTGTTCTAGGGCCGTGGTTTGGAGTGTAACGAAGGCGTTGTTACTTCTGTGCTTCGCCACAAGAGTATGCAAGTGCACAGATACGAGCTGGCGTGGCGGTTTCCTCGGATGTGGTACAGATACTGTAATCTGATTGGATGCCCGAGGACTTCGGAACGGGTCTTGTGTCTGAATGGCCACTGCACGCCACTTGTCGAGTCGGCTGCCGGCTGGCGAGTAGCTTGCCAGGCGCTGATTGGCGAACGCCACGAAGTTCCGACCATAGACTGACTAATTCCCGGTTGCACCACCGTGGTTCAAAACTCGATCCGAGATCGGATTTAAGATCGACACAGAACACGGTTGCACCATTCAAGTTCAGAGCTGGAACCGCCGAAATTGGCGGTTCAAAATCTCGATCCGAGATCAGCAGCCATCGTCGACAAATGAAAATACGCCAACAGATAGCACAACGTTCGATTGTTTCCTTGGGAAATTAAAACAACATTATACGCACTTGAATATTATTCAGTAAAATTCGTACAACAATAATTCACTTAGAACAGATAAAACATAGCACATCTAGTTCTATCTATAGTGAAAAATACGCCTACTTCCATGACGTCATATATTACGAACCAATTGGAAAATTTATCTCATACTTAATCTCGATCTCTAACTTTAAAACCGAGAATGACGAATCTAAGATCCATAATCATGAAATTTCGTTGGTGCAACACATTTACATTGGAACCAAGATCAAAATGGATCCTGATTCGGAACTAGGATCATTCGATCTCAGATCGGGGAAGATGTTGGTGCAATCAGGCATTAGAGATGAGGCAGACTGATCTCGCTGGCTGCGCACAACCAGCCTCCGTGTCCCAACACTGAAGTGCCTTGCAGTCAACACGTCTAGCAAAAACGTCGTGGATTGGGTTTGAAGTTAGAAAACTGATTAGTAAATAAGTGCTTTGATTTTTTTTATACTTCTTCTAACCAATTTATGATGCAGTTTGATTTAATTAAAATTGATGAAGGTATTTTATTCACATAGGCTGTGTTCCAAATAACCAGCTCCTGCACTCGCATTCCCTCCCACAATTCCCTGCACACTCTTCATTTGGAACTGATCCACACTCGCACTCGCTATTCACGAGTATTATTACTGTGTGTTGTTTATTGTTTTCGTTCACTTGAAGTAAACAAGTCATCTTAATCCTTATAATTGTGACTTATAGTTTTTTATACCATTTAAATAACACTTCTATTGCAATGCATGTCGAACATGATATACAATAGCAAACTCATTATATATTATAAAGAAATTTTTTTCACTATTGCAAACATTTACATATAAAGTTAAAAATGGTTTCTTCGTTCGGCATCGTGTTGATGACGACAGTGTTCAAACGTAAATAAACAAACAATATCCCGAGAGCATGCATAGAGTATGCATCGACACACACTCGCAACACGCACTCGTGCACTCGCTCTCTATGAAACAGCACTCTCTGACGTCACTCCCGAGTGAGAGTGTGCGAGAGTAGATATTCTGACTATTTGGAATATGGCCACAATAGTGCGTGCCGTTTAAAAATTACGATATAAACAAACACATTCTTCAATGTTGACCATGCGACTTTGACAGTTGTGTTTCCTTCGGGGTAGGTCAGTGTTGGGTACATGCGCAGAAGACGAATAATCGGTCTAACTAATCTGCAGTCTGTGTTTCCAACGTGTGGCCGGCCAGGGATGCCATTTTGCTGGCGTGTGCGGCCATTTCAGCTCTGTCAAGCTTTAATCTACTTAGCTTGGGAAGCTCAATGCCACTAGGTAAACGCTAGTGACACTTGTGTACCGGATTTTCTCTATTTTCTTCGTTAAAAAAAAAAAAAAAACAAAATAATTGCAATTATCATAAATAAAATATAAAATAACTACGTAGCTAAGTAAACTCTTTCTCTTTTATTATTCACGTAACTTAAAATTTTATTTAAATCTGAACTGTATGGAACACTGTGAACCTAACGGCGGAAATGTCCCCAATGCCAAACTAATTTTGTTTCTAACCTGAGTATGCCTAACCTTAAAGTCTGTTCACGATAAAGTGAGCACTTTCAAATCAAACTTAGAAAAAAGTCTCTGCTTCTACCTGCATAATTATTAACGGGCGCACTGAGTGACAAGCACGTAGCAAAGTTGGTAACGATGGAGAGAAAGTAGTTCCATATCTTAACGTCGAATAAAATGTGTTAGGTAACTATTTGTGACGACATATACTATTTCTTTTGATCTTTGGGTTTTATTTTTATGCATCGTGGTGTAAACATGAGTACATTTGTAAAATGTTGACTTCTATAATAATTTCACGGTTTCACTTGACCGACGCATGGATGACGCGATGAGGTCCAGGACAATATTAGTTTTGTATAAGGCGGAAGACTACACAACATGCATTGTAAGTAGATCTTAAGCAGGGCTTTAAAAAGTGCTCATTTTACCGTGAATAATATCATCAATTATTGCCGTGTTTCGTGAAAAGTCATCGCGATAAAGCGTGGCGCAACTGCACCATCGGCGTGCGACAAACACATCGATTCTTCCAGCGCCGCGTCGGTTTATTCCCGCGCTGCTTGTTCGGAGGCACGCCACTAGGTGCCGCGCTGGTGTACGAGTCTGTCGAGGGGGAGGGTTGCGGGAGCACGCGAGAGGAGAAGACGTACGTCCGTGTCGACACGGGGCAGCCGGGTGGGTGAGGTTAGTGCCGGGCTGCGGGGATAATCGATGGTAGGGCTGTGTGAGTGTGTGTTCCCCCCCCCCCCCCCTGCTTCTTGACCTGGCCCAACACCCGCCGCGTTATGCCAGGCCGGCCGGAGGCCGCGCGACCTTCCCTAACTGCGGCGGTGGGGTTCATGTTCTCTTCTCCGCGTGGCGCCGGGCCTTCAATGAAAGTGCCGCCCGCCCGCCCGCGTGTGCGCAGTTGGCTGGCTCGCCCGCCAACACACACAGTATCTCGCTTCGCCGTATCTTCATACTTTCTAAAGGCTGTTCACGATAAAGTGAGCACTTAAAAACTAACCCTAAAAAAAAAAAGTCACTGCCCCTGCATGCATAAATTATGGCCGCACTGAGTCACATTCGTCCAGTAAAGTTGGTAACGATGGATAGAAAAGAGTTCCATTTCTTAACATCAAATAAAAAGTGTTAGGTAACCATATGTGATAACTTAAAATTATTTCTTTCGCTTTCTGGTTTTTTTAATGCATCGAATTGTAAAACTGAGCAGATTAGTAAATTATTTACTTTCTTAATAATTTCACGGATTCATTATACCGGCGAAGGTGATGAGGCCCATGGCAATGTTAATTTTACATAAGGCGGAAGAATACACAACGTGTTTACAAGTATATTTTAAGTAGGGCTTTCAAAAGTGTTCATTTTACCGTGAGCAGTCTATAATATAGCCTGTTCACGGTATATTGAGCACTATTTAAGGCGCTTCCAACAGTCATTAACCACTAATAAATATAGTTTATTACAATCTTAGACGTTTATTTTTGATAGTGAGGGAATTTATGCACCATATTGTTACTGACATGGCAATGTTTATATTAAAAAGTGCCAGAAAATAGAAATTGTCTACAAGGAAAAATTTTCCAGGGCCTTAAAAAGTGCTCGCTTTACCGTGAACAGCCTTTAACCCTATGTACATGTTCGGTTATTTCCAAAATACATAATTATATCACAGTGTTTTATACTTCCGGTATATGCTATTCTTTCTTTTTAATGCCTTCCCAAAAGGCATTAACCCCTAATAAATATATTTTATTGCAGCCTCAGGTGTTAATTTTTGAGATTGGTGAAATGTATACACTGTGTTTATTAGGCATATTGCAATGTTTACGTTAAAACGTGCCGGAAAGATACATATTTATTGAAAGCGCTGCCTTAAAAAGTGCTCACTTTACCGTGAATAGCCCATAACATCAAGGGGCATTATTTCAATGTTAAAAAGAATATTAAACTGATTTTCTCCATAAATTAAAATATTTATTTTACGGTTAATATGAGTTAAAAACAGTGAGAAAAGAGGTATGTTGGTAATATCTAGTAGGACATAGTTCATGTGTAAAATGTGAACTACTTTGAGTTTTAGTATCAGTACGTTTATACTGGCATTTCATGCCGGAAATCACTAGTATCAAAATAATGAGAAAAAAACTTATTTTCTTTTTGTTATGCTTATACGAAAAGGAAATACATTTTTACAGAAAGTCATAAATATGACGAACAAGTTACTTAAGATTTCATATATTGCTTGATGAAACATAATTAAAATATAGTATTTTGTAACTTTTTTTTTAAGATGCGATGTATTTATTGTGTATTATTAATTTTCCTACGTAAACCAATATTATATAATCACTCTTCATTTCGACACTTAAGCTATTAAACATCTTGTTTTACAATTCAACATAATAGTTGTATATTTCGTACAATATTTACAAACGAAATCGAAGTTTCGTTGTTTACACCACGCACTAAACATAACGTTCGGTGCGAAACTTAAATTACAAACCTCGGTTTCGAGATACGGCGAAACCTCACTTTCGCGGCGTTTATACCGCACACAGACTCTGCTTTTTGAAACTCTAGTTATCACAACTTTGGTTTCAGGTGTCGGTATAAATGTACTGTATCTTATTTGTAACGGGAACGTTATTTACTGGCATGTTGGGAAATATTTCATTGTCATGTATGAAAAATATGTATTTTTTACTGTGTATCCACCGCAATAATACAGTGTGGTGTTTTCTTCTTGACTTCTCTTCAAGACTCGTGTATATGTGGCGGAAGAACACGAACTGAGAAGCCCGAAAGTGTAACTTCAGCAGGTCCTCAGAAAAAAAAAAACACGCGAATATACTGTGTACTGTTTTCGCCCTTACTGTCGACCCGATGTCAACAAACATATAGAAATATCCCTTCGCGAACAAGGATTGATAAAGACTGTTCGCGCTAAAGTGAGCACTGCTAAAGATCTCCTTGTAAGCACATTCTGTATACTTCCGCCATGTATAAAACTAACATTGCCATGGGCCTGGTGTCATTATTCATGAAAATCGAACAAAATATTTGTTTGTATAGGGCCAAATATATATTTAGTTGGCCTGGCAAAATGTATTGTTGAGCGAAAAAAATTTGAAAAGTTTGTCCTGGTAACTGGAGACCAGAAAGTAGAGTTACAAACCGGCCCCGCGGAGTATTGACGCATGCCGCAATAAGGCTATTAGTGCTAATGCCGCTTTCGATTATTTGGGTAGTCGCTGCGCGAATTTCCTAGTCATTGCTCTTCCCCGCAGCCCGACTCGTAGGAGGGTGGAGAACCTTCTGGGCTGGGTCGGGTCAGCTATATAAGCTGCGACGTGTCGTTTGAGGCGGGAGTCTGGAGCCTTGTAGGCCATGAGCGTCATGTGTTCTGCACCACTGGGACGACAAGTAACGACACAGCGACTGGCGAGTGTGGTCGGCGGGCATCGGTAGAGTGGAGCGTGATCACAGTGACCGGCGGGACTATTGGAAGAGGGTCTGGACGTGTGAGTGGCAGACACTTGGTGGAATTAAGTTAATGTGTGACAGTGTCTATTTTTGTGAAATGAATAAGTGGGGATTAAGTGATTGTAGCTAGTATCAGTGCAGTGATAAGGACTTTAATTATATAATCAATTCACTATTTCTTCACCCTTTTCTGAAACCCTGCTGAAGTTTACTTCCAGGATATTCCTCCGCGTCGTGCAAACTAAGCTTAACTAAGTCTACAATATTACACCAAAGGACAACATACTCATTGTAACAGTATTTTGTAACTATTTCTTACTAGGCGCTGCCAACACACATGTTTTCTCAGTATTTTATATTCAAATTATTTATAAATTAAGCATTATCATTTATATATAAAATATGAATAAAATTTCAATTTAACACAAGTATAAAACGCTTGTAATGTATGGCATGCTGGAAATAACTAAACGTGTCATACATGGGGAGATTTTTTTCAAAGGTTTGATTCAAAAAGTATGAAGAAACAGTGAATAGACTTTAGTAGAGATTGTCACTAAATACTGCGGTCATGTATAGGAATAATTAATGCTAATTGTTGAGGTAACTAATTTAATGTTGTATGCAATAGCTGTGTGTTTTTTATGACATGGTAAACTAATAAAGAAATTAAATTTGGTTGCTATAATAATTTTAATATGACGAATTTCGGATACGCCCCCATGCCACTTGTCCCAGTATGGTTTGGAAAGTCATGTCTCTTTCCGTTTATATGTAACATGATTCCTTCTTGGAATCAAATACGTGTTACATATTTGTTGACAGCAGCTAACTCTGCCTCGTTTCTATTCCTACATTATTGTTTGGTGTCTGTTTTGTTTTATTTAAATTGGACGTTTTCTGCTACACTTTGACAAAGTGTTGCGATGGCGCATGACCATAATAATGGTTCAGATAATCACTTGCCTCCATTGTACGAATAATTCAAATATCGCATGGTTATCACTACTGATCAAGACAACAGTGGCACCTCTGTTGGGAGAGGATTTGTTGCAACCCAAGAGCACTTCCATTATACAGGCTGAGGCATTTAAAACAGGCCACCTTAATAAATCGCCCACTTGTAAAGGCAGAAGAAAATGGTTCAGATAGACGTTTTTTGGAGGAGTGAAAGGGATCATAATATGACGTTAAGAGTTTGGTGTTAGTCGAGGGGTGAAGGAGTTATGGGGGTCAACGTTGGTATTGTAAATGGGATGACATATTTTATTACACACCTCTGAACAGCTCTCGCAAGATGAATGGAAACATGTTAAGTCTTCTTGGCCCATTTGGACGTGCGAGAAGGGAAAAAAGAACTTATTATTTGATCGTATTTTACACTGGTTTTAACTTTGAATTTCATTTACGATGTTTAAAACAAACTGCAAAATATTAAACAAAACTTAAGTAAATGTGAGGGTACCTTGCGCTTGCTGAAACATTTTTTGATACTTGGTGGGTCTGGCTTGTAGTTTTGAGGACGAGAGCTCCATCACATACTGAAGCACAAGTTGTTTTTTTCTCTCGTAGTGATCCGAGGGGTTGAATATTTGTGTGCTAGTGTGACGATTGCAGTTCCTGTACGGGGGAAAAAGAATCTGGTATCATACAATGTGTTTTGAGCAACTTTCATTGGCTAATGCAACATAGCTTACTATCACTAGTTACTGCGAAAACGAAAGTGTTAAAGTTTCCAGATGAAAAGCACGTAGACGGAGTTTGGCAATTGCTAAGAGGGGGAAAAAAAGAGGATTATAAATAATAGTAGTGCTGATAGGTCAGTGTTTAAAACATTGAGATTGACTAATGAGGGAAGGTAATGTTTTACGGTACCGGCACGGTGACGTAGACCATGGCTATTGGAGAGGTTAAGTACTACAGTACCGCCGGGATAACTATAATAAAGAAAGGGTAATTAGCCGAGTTTCTTCCTAGGTTGTGACGTGAGTTGTAAATCTGTGGAAGACGGACGGCTTCGACCAGATCGTTAATCCAACGAACGCACTCGTAAGATTACGCGCTTCGTTGTCGGACTCTTCTTACAACACTGATATTGAAAGCATGTACCGCTGAATAACCAGGAATATTATTGTGCATGCGAGTAGCATCGAAGCAGTCGACACACGTATTTTGTCAACAGGGAGTTCTCAGCGGTGTTGTGTAGTGGGGAGTTCCTATGCGACGCAACACGCTGTACTGCGATCAAAGCGAAATACTGCCTCCAGGTGCAGAATTTAACTATCGATAGGCCGTTCACGGTAAAGTGAGCACTTTTTAAGGCCCTGCTAAAATTTTCCTTCGAGCCAATTTTTATTTCTCGCCTCTTTTTAATATAAACAGTGCAATGTGATTAATAAAAACAGTGTATACAAATCACCACTCTCAAAAGTTAACGTCTGAGCCTGCAATAAAACATATTGCATGCTGGTAGGGCCTTAAAAATGCTCACTTTAGCTTGAACGGCCTATACACATGGCCTACATATGACTAAATATCGAAAAAAAAAAGAAAGTAACAAGGATGAATAAAAGCAGCTTCATGTGCCCTTCTGAGAAAAAAGGTTTCTGTTGAATTAAACAATAGTTTGGCGCAAACAAATTATTTTTTTTGTCTATAGTGGCAATGCAATATTTTGTTACTGAAACAAATTAATTGTGTTCGGGTTTTCGTTGTCCCAAACAAAGATTTGGTTTGTGTAACTAGAAATTTGTTTGGATCTACGTACATTAAAACGTTTTTTCTGTCAGTTGTAAAAAAGTTGCAAGTCCGACGGAGATTCTAACGTAGATCACTTGCGCGCGACCGAGCACTACGCTCTAGCAATTCCAGCTAAGGGGTCTTCCCATGAAATCGACATGTTTTAAAATAGATACATTTCAATGTGAGCAAATAAATATGTCAAGTTTTACTGCTTTACTTTATTATTTTACTATTGAAATTATTTTATTAGGGTGTTTATAACATTATGAAGCATCAATAAATGCACTAAAGAACACTGTTACTGTCCTAATTGCCATAAAAATGCAAACAAACTCTCGAGCTGTATCTTCGAAGGGAGGCAGGTAAATTAGTGGCCAGACAAACATATGCAGTTGAGTTAACTAAATTATTTTGTAGAGAGTCTTAATTTATTTTGGCCCAACACATACATAAGCGTTAACAGCACGCAACGTTTCTGAATTTCAGTACCGGTTCGTGATTGCTAGAGCTTAGTTATCTCAAACTGTTCAAGTACATAATGTGGCGGAAAGTGTGATATTTCAAATGGCCACGCAAACAAAAAAAAATATTTTTTCGCTCTCCTGCCATAGATGCTGTACAGCTTTTGTGTACTCTGGCATCTGGTGCACACGCGACTCTTCAAGGTGTCTCACGGTAGATGTTTAAAATCAGGCGAACACTGTGGCCGTAATGTAACGTCACGAAATTTGTTCAATCGTAAACACACATCTGGCAATTTTTCCTTCTAATTATAACATCTCGTATGTTCGCTTTTCAATCCACTGACGCCCAGTTAACCTTCCAAGCAACTGACCGACCAATGAATTAGCTAAACCTTTTTGTATTAATTTTTTACTTTTATATTTTAACTCTTTGTAAGTGCGTATAGCCACGTGGTTCTGCGTATATATTTATTTAATTCGACATAAACACTGGTATGAAACGAAACAAACACCGTGGCTAGTGTCTGTAGAAAATGAGATGAGAATACCGACCGGGAATAAAATCTACGAAGTTAAACCTCTGCTTCCCGCAGTTGCACCTTGCAGAAGCCACGTTTTAACTGAACGATTGTTTATGGCAATGACTGCTAATAATATTATTTCTTGAAAGAAAAAAGCAATGATAGATTTCTCCACTTTTTTTTTGGAGCTAGTTTCTTTTCAGACACAAGGTAGCTCTATAAGTGCTTCCGTTTAATAATTAGTAAACTATTCTCCTATCTGATAGAGGAAATATAACAGAGTTCAGGAGTAAATACTGATTTATTATTTTAATAAACACGACCTTAAGAGGCTATTTACAGCGTTTCAGACGTACTACGAAACCCATAATAAACCTATTTACTTCAAGGCTAATTTCCTTTTGTTCCAGCAACAAGAAATAAAAAGTCAGATCTTATCTTTGTTTTACATTAGAGATACAGTCACCCTTGTTTCAAATGCGCTTTCTTAAATACGGCATAGCCTATGGAGTGATCTTATTGTAACCTTTACAATTGACTTTATTCTTCGAATTTGCGATGAAACCATTAATTATGGCTGATTTCGGAGAAAGCGTTTTTAATTGAAGCGAATGCACTTCAAATAAAACGAAATGTGATATAATAATGTACCACTATTGCTTCTAAAACTATAACAAAATTACTCTTGAATTAAATGGGGTTATAGCGGGTGGCATAGTGTCTCAGAGGCACTGGAATTGTCTGGTAAAATTCCTGCCAAAAACATAAGTTTTAAAATCGAAGTTTCTTTTTTTACTTCAAAAAATTAACTTTTCAACAACGATTTATACCAGTTTGTCACAGAATTGCTTACCTTATTAAAACATTGAATGAAATATTTTCACTCCAAT
Organism: Dryococelus australis; assembly: GCA_029891345.1. Classification (NCBI taxonomy): domain Eukaryota; kingdom Metazoa; phylum Arthropoda; class Insecta; order Phasmatodea; family Phasmatidae; genus Dryococelus; species Dryococelus australis. The sequence goes on from CM056999.1 coordinate 71,297,907, forward strand.
TGGCCTTAAATGGTTTGTCACAGATGGTAGCCAGAGACGTTGTCAGCATGGAGTATTGCTATTAGTGATAATAACGTCTTTCGGAAGATGGCTGCACTAGAATTTCATGAACTAAGTGCGTCCATAAGCCTAAAACAGCTGAAGTTCGTTGCATGGAATGCCGCCTATCATTTATATAGTCTATTCACGGTTTCTTCACACTATTTGAATGCAACCTATGAAAAAACTCCCAATGTATGACCTACTCGGTTGTTGCCGAGATAAGTCGTGTATCACAAGCATTGTATACTTGTGTTAACGCAATAATACCTCATTATTGGTTAAATTTACCCTTTACTTGTATTTTATCTTTAAATTATATTTTATTTACAACTCATACGAATAAAGACAGAGAGAAAATTGTGTGTTGGTAATGCCTATTGAGAAATAATTCTTACGCAAAACATTATTACACGAAGTGCGCAAGAATGCGGTGTGTTGGCCACCTAGTGTAAAATCTAAGCTTTTCTTTGTATGGGGCGGAGGAATATCCTGGAAGTAGAACTTTAGCAGTGCTTCACGGAAGTTGGAAGTAACAGTGAATAATGGAGTATACAGTTGTGCAAAGCACGCTGCCATTGAACTCCGTAACCGTGGAAAAGCATACGGTGAAGTGATGAGTGTCTGTAGGATGTGACGTGCGTTGCGAATTCTTCAGGACTGCATTGTTCTCACTGTGAAGTCCGGAAAAGTTGGGATCACGTTACGATCATGTTTTTCGTGGTGTGGCCTTTGATCCATAAACTCCCAAGACCTTCCACGCAATTTTGGACAATTCAAAGAGCTATCCATGCTTTGTCAACAGTTTGTTGGAATTGACCAATCCATCACCTTGGAGGAAGAATAGAATCACAATATCCTCCAGAAACGTACCGGGGATTTGTGCAAAGGTTTTCCTCGCGTGGTAGAGGCTGCGGTAGCGGCGAAAGACGAATGTACCTCATATTGACACAACGCCAGGTGATTGTTAGCACACTAATAGCGGTGTACGGCGAGTAATGCTATTATAGAGTGGAGAATCCTTGACCACATTCTTTGTTTTACTGTCGGCAGCAGAAATTACTGACGAGTATTCCTTTATTTACTGATGCTGCTGATGAGAGTTGTTTCGGCGTCTTCGTTGGAGGCTATACTTTCTGCTCAGACCACTAAACTGCAGGACAGGTGGTCTCAGCAGAAGCAGACGACTGAAAATTGAGGTGGTTAACGATAATTATAACCAAGAAACTGTAACAGTGCTGTTATTTTCCGAGGATGCGAAGAGAGTACAGGCTGTTCACGATAAAGTGAGCACTTTTATAGCCAACATTTGAAAATTGTCACTGCCCCCCCCCCCCCTGCGTACCGGGCACACTGACTAGCATGCGACCTGTAAAGTTGGCAACTATGGATAGAAAGTACACTGGAAAAAAATCCGTGGCAACCACAAAACGCTTTGTTAGTATTCACCTGGTCAAATAATTTTTGTGCTGAACGCTAAATTATTTGCTTGTCACCACTAAACTTTCGTGGCCAGTACCAAGATTTTTCTGTAGTAATTACAAAATATTTTGTCATAGTGACCTCTGCAAAATATTTTTCTCCCTGTAGCTCCGTGCTTCGACGTTGAATTTAAAAAGTGCTAGGTAAACATTCGGGAATAGCAAAATTGTTTATGTTTCTTCCTGTTATTTTAATGCGAATAAATGTAAGATGCAGCAAATTTGTAACGTATTTACTTTCCCAGTAATTTCACGGTCTCACTTGGCTGATGCACGAATAAAGTTATCACTGTTATCAGGCAAATGACGATGCTAATTTTGCATTTGATGGAAGAAGACACATTTCCATACAAGTAGATATTTAACAGGGGTTTTAAAGTGCTTAGTTTACCGTAAACAATCTTTAAGGGCGGGTTAGTATTTAATAATTTTCACCAGAATTAAACGTTAGTATATAAATATTTCCACCTGAATTAAACTTTATTTTATAACGCTCACCTGAATGAAACGTCTATACAATAATTTTCAAACAATTCTCTGATCGTCGGAAAAACACATCCATTGCCAACGACGTAATAAGATCGTCGGGCATAGCAGGCACCATTATTTCTATAGTTGAGATTGCCTACGTGTGTCCCGCCACTGATACCACAGAATGGCTGTTGGCGTTCGTAAGGTGGCCGCCCGGTTGAAGGCATTTTGCACGTCTGACGCCTAAAAGCGTGGGAGCGCTAGGGGAGACCGAGTCATGCGCATCAACTCTCTCATCACCGCTATACTCGTAAAACACTGAAATGGCGTGCAGTCTTGCCGCCGATAATAATGCACGTCTATGAGACTTTCAGGGGAGACCCTACCATTTTACGACGTAACAATAATAATAAAGGTTTCATGCATGTCCCTATAAATATTTTACTGTTTTGTACAGGAACGTTCGTACCTAAACATGACCGTGAAAACACCCTATCGAACCATTTTCACAAACACAAAACCATGATTTAGAGAGAAGTGAAGGAACTGAAAAACGTACACAGACGCTTAACATTTCTTAAATGCTATTCGTAAGCAGACCTCACTCAAACACGTTGGACGGTTTTTTAATAAAACGTTTTCTGCTGAAGCTCTGCACACCATTAGGCGTGTTGCCTACCTAGGCGGCCACCTTAACTGCCTCCCCCCCCCCCCAAATCCGTGAACTGACTTCAGCGCTATCGGTAGAGAAAGGAGTGCGTGTAGTTCTTACATGTATCTGCAGCCGCATTTTGCCCAGTTAGTAGCGACTTTTTTTTAAATAGGAAAATGTGTGGGTGGATATGGCATGGCTCACGGCGCTGCAGGATGCCCTGCGCATGTCGGCAATGTTAACGCTGTGACATGTTTAGACGTGTGTGCTGGTGAATGAAACACAGTTTGATGCAGACGTCGCGTCGATCTCTATCTTGTTGTTTGTTCGCGGCAATACATTTTTTTCCTTCTAGTCTATTGAGCGTGGTTTAAAGTAGTCGTGTTTCTTAAATGCGTTTTCAATATTTATCCAATACTGCAGCGTTGTTTGGCTAAAAGCAAGTATAATTTTATTGTTAACTTTTTCAAAGTTGAAACATATAAAATAGCATGAAGTAATAGACCTGTTTAATACGGACATAGATTCTTCAAATTTTACATCATAACGTCCATTACCATAAGCAAGTTATCTTGCCCGTGTCCATATGTTAAATATAATTCAGACAATATGTTTAATATACGGAGTATCTAGGTACCAGAAATATGAGTCTATGTTTTGACATTGCCTGGGACATGTAAGATGCGCTTGACAACAGTAGCGACAGAAGAAGTATTGGTACCTAGATGTTTATAGAAAATTTGGGAATGCAGATTTTTGGCTAATTTTTTTTACCATATATTCGTGGAAAAATATGGACAATTCCGGAGATATCTTTCAGTTTATTTTGGAAGTGACGAAGACAATCCTTTGTTAGAGCTTGACTTCCTTGTAAGGAATTATCTCCCTGGAAAAACTGCCAAACTCGTTATACACAAGCCGGCTCTCCAAAAATTTTGGAATGTCACGCTTAACAAAACGTGCTTCGTTAACACGCTAATAAACGTCGTTCGTGATAATCATAGCCGAGCTAATTGCAACTGTGCGCCAAAGCTCATTCTCTGTGATTGCTTATCACCAAAGCTGGTGGAAAAATCTCGTCTTCTCTGTTTCCTTAATGCACGCCACGGCAGCTTCCTTACTCTGTCCCGATTGTCACAACTTGAAAGAACTTTTCTTAAAATCGTTGACACTTTTTTAACAAACAGAATGAATAATGTGTCTTTAAAATCGTAAAATAAGTCTTTATAATCGTTAAACTTTTTAGCAAAGCGAATGAAAATTTAATAAATCATTAACATTCTTAACAAATCGTTTGAATTTGGCTGGAGCGTTATTTGAGGAATGACAGGCTTAATGGAGGAATAAACAGGCGTAATTTAAGAATAAACACCCTTATTTGAGGAATAAACCACTTAATTTGAGGAAAGGATTTAGGACTTAAATGACCTGTTGAAAGGTAAACGATGTGTTGTAATAGATGTTCGGAGTGGCTACATAATTAATTAAAAATTAAAAATAAAGATTACTTCTGTGCTTACTAAAATTCAAGAAGGCGACGTTATAGTTATATAATCATTTTTTCTGACGATATATTATTAACTGTCTAATAAATACGAATCTTTAGACACGTCATTCGGTTATGTTTGTTTTGTAATAAATAAATAAATTTTTAGTGGACAACTTTTTAAAAATTGAAAATACGTTTTGAATATTTGGCTGTTGTGAGTGTCTAAACTAAATCTTCAATACGAGTTCATAAACATTCTGCTCCATATATGTATTTTTTGACAATTTTTTAAAGTTTTATATACAAAATAATATTTAATTCCTAACTTTTTTTATATAATTATGCTTTAACTAGTCGATTGTTAAATCGTGATATATACTACATATTCGTTTCGAATGCGGAAGTTAGTCTGCATGTTTATATTTATAAATACGACATTAAAAAACTTTTTCTATAACTGTCTGTTGTTCCTTGGAGCCGGGGGGGGGGGGGGTTCAATACCATCGAAAAGCAAAGTTTTTATAGTGTACTAATGCATTACATGTATGATTGAGAGAATTGTCTTAAGCTTCCAGCCGAAATCAGAGTTCATAATAACATTTAATAGCATTACCAAGATCGGTTCTTGGAGCATGAGCGACTCACCTGCTATCTGGCAGGCATTGCGAGAACTTGTGCGCTACCTAGCGGCAGATGATGTCAACAAACGGCATTAGTACTCCTGGTGGTCAACTCTACAACTAATATGGCGGCCGATGGTTGCAGCAGTGCTGGGAAGGAGTGTATGGGGGAGGGGGTTAACCATATCTGAGTAGAGGAGGATGATGAGTGGAGGGGGTGTAGGTAGGAGAGAGGGGCGATAGTGTGTCAGGTATTTAGAATAAATAACAGGAGAGAATAGAGCTTAGAATCTCGCAGCAGGAACCCAATTAATTCCAGAAGTAATCACAACACAGATCTGGTAGGGGTGGAGAGATGGGGTGGGGGTTTAGGTAGGTGAAGGGGGTGAACATGTGGTGCTGGTTGTGTTGTCGATTGTGGAGCAGGTGGACGTGGATGTGGTGTTAGGTTAATCTTATGGGACTATGTTCGTCCCCCATCCACATATCATTCTTAAAGTGATCTGAAACCCGCATATGTGACTGAAAAGTACAGCGATTTCGGCCTTAGGTTAATTGTATGGGACTAAGTGTGAAATGTCATGGTCAAAAAAAGGTGGCCTAGAACATCCCCCCCCCCCCCCCCGCTTTTACAGCTCATACTTTTTTTATTCTTGTATTCCTAATTCTTATTGATTACGAAATTAGTATTGACATTTATATATTAAGGAACCAATGTGTCATACACGGAGTGATTTTTCTAAGGTTTGATTCAGGAAGTGTAAAGAAATCGTGAACAGACCTACAAACCGATAAGTGTCGTGCACGTACGAGTATTCTCGTGCAGTTGGCGGGGCCACTGTGGCTGGGCGGTCAGACTACTCGCCTCCCACCAAGGCGAATCGGGTTCAATTCCCCGTCGGTTCATTCCGGATTTTCGCAGTGGGAATCATGCGGGATGATGCCGCTAGTCGGGGGTTTTCTCGGGGATCTCCCATTTTCCCCGCCTTCACAATTCGGCGCTGCTCCTTACTTACCTCTATTCACCCTCACCGACTCTTAAGATCTCGTTGTTAAGGGGAATGGTGTATGAAAATCGCATATTTATATAATTTTTGTCACAATTTGTTTTATAGAGGATTTTTTGGAATTTTTGGTTTCGACAAGACGGAAATATCAATTTTGAACTCCTTATTACATGGTTAAAAATCCTCTGCGTTCGTTATTCTCGGACCTCTGATTGAAGAAAAAAATCCCTCTTTTCTTCCATTAGTGTTCCGAAAACAATGAAGGCAGTGAAAATCTAACAACGCAAAAAAGTATTGAGAATTATTATTTAAGTCTTGTCGATCCAAAAATTTCGATACCCCTTTGGAAAACTGCTTATATCGAAAATCGTGTAAATATACTGCTTTCATGCACCATTCCCCTCAAGAGCCGCTCAAATCTGTCATTCGTGCGGTTGGCAACCCTCGAGTGCTGAGTCGAGCTGCGTGCGCAGCTACCTCCGTTCCTAGAAGAGCCGTCCTCCGACCCCGCCAACCGTCACTGCCGACGAACCTTGTGTAGGCTATAATTAATAACAGAGTTGCCTTGTTGGCCGTGGTCAGGGATTGGCCAAGGCCGGCCGGAAATCTTGTCACTCCCCCAGCGTATGTCTGTAGTGTGGCAAAGCGCTGAAGTAGTTGAATAGCCCGTGCAGTAGTGTTTACTATAGGCTGTTCACGGTAAACTGTGCACTTTTAAAAGCCATGCGTATGATATACTTGTATGCACATTGTGTATTCTTACACCATGTGTTAGTTAACTTTGGCATGGCCCTGATGACTATTCATGCGCCGGTCAAGTTAAACTGTGAAGTTATCAGAAAATATATACATATTTTTACCAATTCTGTTAATTGTTAAATACATGCATTAAAAACAGAAAGCAGAATAAATAATTTCATTATTCACAAAGGTTTACCTAACACTTTTAATTAATCGATAAAACATGGAGCTTCATTCTCACCGTCGTTACCAACTTTATTGGACGCATGTCAGGTGGTGTGGCCGTTTTATGCAGATAGGGGGTGTAACATTTTTCAAACGTTGGTTTCAAAAATGCTCAGCTGACCTGAACAGCCTAAGGTTCTTTTATTCTGTCGCTCCGTAAGTGACATCTGTAAGCTGAGTTTGCTGGCATGTGGAAAGCAGTGAGGGTTTCTGCCGACTTGTCGATTACGCCGAACAATTCTTTAAACTTATAAATAATTCTTTCCGCCTAGGTTAACGAAATAAGACAAATTTATCCGTCTTTACGATCGACCATTGTTATTTACCATCGTTTTCGTTACTTTCTCATTTGCGTGCGCGTAGTTATGTTAGCTATTTATTGTGTTAATGGACTTCAATTAGCATATGCTACTGTAGATGTTAATACGTTGTAGTGGTTGACGGGATTGTAGATTTTAATGGGACGGGGAAGTGTTTTATTTCGGAAATGACTCAAGTATAACGATCGTAATTTTTGTCCTTGAGAAATGGCAATGTGTATAGCGTACACTAGTGTATGCATACCACGGAGATACGCGAAGACCATTTCGGTGCTACGCGATCGTGTTAAAAAAAAAAATTAAGTTTTTATACAGAGATTTTAAAATGACTTTCCTTTTCCCAAAATGTCTCGTTTTTTCCTTCAAAAATCCCTGTTTCGCCCCGAAAATGTTCCTACTGTTTCCCTCGGAACCCCCAAAATTCACTAAAATGTGCAAAAAATGCTAGCTCACTACACTCTTCGGTGTTTAGTTGGTATGTATAATGATCATAATAATGCCAAACGGAAACCCCTGGCTCAGACGTATAATTTTTGATATTTGGAATTTTTCACCAATACCTGATTTGGAATGATTTTATCGTCGGGTGTTAATTAAATAGTTACGAAGAAATGAAAATGTATAAATCGTATGTTACTTCAATGTAGCATTTTTGAAGGGCAAAATTATTTAAATGTTTATCCTGAAAGCTGAAGCACATGTAGGACGCTGGTACTGATTATGTAATGGGAATAAATCGACTGTCCACAGAAAAACGAATTAGCTCGGTAAGTGAAGTATAATATTTGGCAGTAAAATATTTCCACCTCCGTTTCAATGACTTTTTATGATATACCTCCCATACAGCAGCAGTCATTATAAATAGTTGTGATTTTCCAAGCGATTGTAAGTGCCAGGGTCATACATTTTTTTTAACATCACGCTTTAATTTTGTATTATGAAATTATGTATAGAAGTACAATTTAAAATTACGGATGTATAGTAAAATCTTTGTAGTCAGTCAGTAGTTGTGAAGAACTGACACAAAAAGAGAAAGTTTTGTGTAATGAGGGTCGAACAAATCATCGGGAAATTTGTTAAAATTTATAACGTTATTTATGATAGAATTCACTATCGTTTCATGACGGATAAAAATGAATCATTCAAATGAAATGTTAATTTTATAATGTATGTTTCCCCCAGTGAGCTAGTCATCGATAGATAAGACCTGCCAGTGATAGTGTGGTGGCCAAAGTAACGGTAGTTGAGTGTCGTAATTGACGAGTATTGACAGACATGTTAATGCTTAGGGCATGCTCAGTATTGCTGCGTTCCAGGCTAGTCCGGAACTCCTGAAGACTGTGAAGAGGCATTTTGTTTCACCATGGGTGATTGGCGGGGTATGATGTAATCTTGACAGCAACAGTTTATGCACGTACCTGTAGTGGAAAGGGAAATTTAAAATCGATGTCCTTAGGGATAAATAATGCGGCCAAGTAATGAGCCCCGTCTCATAGCAACGCTTTCACCCTCGTACACATCAAGGAGAAAATTACCGGGGAGTGTCTTTTATCTTAGCGTATAGTGTCTTTAATCGTGTTCATGTCTTTCAGCATATTTCTCCGCCACAGACAAACAAAGCTTAACTAAGTCTAGAAAATTACACCAGAGGGAGAACGCACTAAGTTTAATAATATTTTGCATGATAACTATTTCTTACTATAGTCTGTTTACGGTTAAGTGAGCACTTTTTAAGGCCCTGCAAAATCTTTCCTTTCAGCCAATTTTTATCTTTCTGCAACTTTTTAGTATAAACCTTGCTATGTGTCTAATAAACATAGTGTATATATTTCATCAATCTCAAAATTTAACGTTTGAGGCTGCAACTAAATATATTTATTAGTGGTTAATGGCTGATGGGTGGGCCTTAAAAAGTGCTCCCTTTACCGTGAATAGCCTGTAAGCGTTGTAACATTGCGGTTTTCCAGGTATTATATTTGTCTTTGGTTTCAGATAATTTGTTATGGGGCGATTAATTTAGTATCATTTTCAAATAAAGATTATTATTTAAGCGAAGTGCAGTGTAAATTTGGTTATGTCACGAGTTTGTTGATGTAGAAATTATTCAGAGGTTATTGCTGTTAGAGGGTATAAAGTATTGCAACTTTTCAATCACGTAAGATTAAAGAAAAGTGTCTTGATTGGCTCTCGTCTCGTCATTGTGGACTGGAGGAGAAATGTGGCGTATTCAGACGACAGTCAATCAGAGAGCAAATAACAAAAAGTATAATGCTGAAGTGGAATCGAACATTTTCTGTAACAAATATAATCACCTCTGTCAAGAATGGACGTGTGTGGACGTGTGGGCGTTGAAGTAAGAAATTGAAAGAATGATTGATAATAGATATTCGTAATTACTATAACTGCTACAATATGTTTTTAAGTTAATTATCGATCATGTAAAACAAGTAATGTTTATTTAAAAAAATGATGAAACGGATGATATTTGTCTAATGTGCTGGAGAAGAAGAACGAATCAATAAAAAAGGAGAACAGAATTACGGTCTTCTAATGCTACTGAAATGTTACAACTAGCGACCCAAACGTGTGGCTGAAGAAAGAACTTGGAGAACTACGGTCTTCGGAAGCTGTGAAATTCGGCAGAGGGAAGAACCACGCCCGAGAAAGATAGCTTGCTACACTTTAAAAATACGTCTGCACATTATGTAAGCAGTTTTCCACGCCGAGGGACATCGTGGGATCAACTCTCCGTGAACCACAATCGCTGGAGGCAGAATATTATTTTTTGTGTTTACAGGTTTGGAAGAAAAAAATTGTAAGTCTTGGTAAATTGGGTTATTTAAGGTAACTTTATATGTTAGAATTAAAATTGTTTAATTTTTTTTTTAATACGAGTGACAGCCAGAGGGTTTGGAGGCAGTGTATTTCCGGAGACTACAGTAGAGAAGCGAACGCCTAGTATGGAACATACATTTGGGTTATTGTTAGAAAAAGTCGAATCCATATAGAAAGAAACGCAAAAGGGTAACAAAGTAATACAAAATGGAACGAAAACGGGTTTTAATAATTTATTCTCTTAAAATAATAGGGTCGCCGTTTGAAGTCCCATAGTTCCGGCGGTAAAGACTGTTCATGATAAGTGAGCCTCAGAAAAAAAGTCACTGCACCTGCATGCATATATTCTAAAGGGCGAACTGAGTGACATTCGCCCAGTAAAGTTGGTAACGATGGATGGAACGTAGTTCCATAGCTTAACGTCTAATAAAAAGTGTTTGGTAACTAGTTGTAATAACTTAAAATTATTTCTTTAGCTTTTTTTTTTTTTATTATGCATCGAAGTGTAAAAATGAGCAGATTTGTAAAGTATTTACTTTCATAATAATTTTACAGTTTCATTTGACAGACGCATGAACAAAGTAATGAGACCCATGCCAATGTTAATTTTACATAAGGCGGAAGAATACACAACGTGTATACAAGTAGATCTTAGGTAAGACTTTCAAAGTGCTCATTTTACCATGAACAGCCCATACAAGGGGAACACTACACGCCATTTAAGAACCTCGTGTGCATATACACCGGGACGGTATGCATATGGGTCTGTAGCTCCCTCGCTTCTGTGCCTAGAATATCCAAAACAGTTGCAGCTACGTTGGACTTGTAGCCTCTGGACGTGGCCAGGGCAGCACGCTGCTGCTGGCGGCCGGCTATGTTATCATCGCGCCTTGCGTGACTCGGTGTGTTTTGGTGCCCCCCCCCCCCCAAACAGCTGGCTGCTGTGACCATCATCGACGAGAATAGTCCCAAGGTGACGGCTTCTCGGCCACAATCCTGCAGTTTGGGCGACTCCGTGCTCAAGTGACTCGGAGCCAGGTGGCAGGGAGTTGAACCCTGGCATAGACCCGAACGGTGCTGTCGCTCTCTCTATGCACACGCTGTCAGTACATGGTGTTCCCTATCGCAGACTAAATATGAGGTGGACCTATTCTTCGTATTCTGCTCAAGTATCCCACACTGAACTACCCTAAACCAACACAACTGTCAAAGTCACATGGTCAACAGTGATAAACGTGTTTGTATATTAAAGCGGATTCCCACCCGCCATCTGGGATTTATCGATTTTTCGCCAAAGCTTCTATTTCAGAAGGTGTATTGAAATTTCCCGCACGACATATCCTAAACAACAACTTCCCAAACTTTATCGAACTGCCACTGCTTCCCTACATTTATTAATTCTTAGCTGGTAACTGTCGAGGTGAAACACGACATTATTTCTTGCGAACGATTACAATGGCGACGAAATCAACAGTAATCAAGCAATACTGACCCCAGACAATACACTAGGCAAAGCTCTGTGCTCTGTCGTTCCGAAAAAACATGTTACAAAAATGTATTTCCAGAGTATGGGGAAAACTACATAAATTCAAGATGGCGAGTGGGAATCTGCCTTAATATAAAAAGACAACGACGTTTATACGAATAGAATACTTTTACTGATGTGAAATTACTTAATATTAGAAAGAAAAAAAGACTTTTATAGGAATAGAATACTTTTACCCATTTGAAATTACTTGAATTGCATTAAAAATTGGCTAGAGGAAGTATACAAACATCTCGAAGCACTTGTTTACATAACCCTTGTTCTCACCGTAAATGCTATAAACGTTGTCTATGACAGTCGTGTTGGCAGCGAAGAACAGGTAAATGTAGGGACACGGAGTTTGGTTCCGCGCAGCCAGCGAGGTCGCTCTACCCCACATGCGCTCTACGTTTCGTACCCACATCTCGACTTGTCAATATAACCAAAAAGTCTTTAAATATTACACCATGCGTGAACATTTTGGGATTGACTCCGGACTTGCATTGTACAGTGCGATGCAAACGAGGTATGCCATAGATTTTTCACTTCATCGCTACACAATAGTGTTTTTTTTTTCGGATGATACCGCCGCATAGTAGAGAGAACTTCCGAGTACGAATTGGCTTAAAAGTGTTGATTCCTCGCCGTAGCTACATGAAATTAAATTAATATAATTTAAGTGCTTGTTTAGCGCACTTGACAAAACTAACATCTGTTCATTTATCACGTATCCTCTTGAGTGAGAGAGTTCTCGGCGGCTGTGGCTACCAATTAATGTTCGGCCGGGGAAAGAGAATCGGGAATGTGTCCTGATTTGCCTGTATGCATTACCACGCTACATACAATATTGGCACAACGTCAGCGTGCTTCTCGTGCAGATCACAGACGTAACAACTAGGGGAGCATGGTATATACATTGCCCCTCACTAAATTTGGTAAAGTGTACCACAATGAGAAGAAATGCACACCCAGCCTGAAATTGTAATGTATATCTGATTCTTTATACATCTTCACTTGTGGGTTTTAGAATTTCCTCTTTCTTTTATACACCATGTCGTTTTGGTGTTGATCATATCCGAACGAAATTTATAAGAGAAGCAAAGATGTAGTTAAGGGTATTATGTAGCTGCGTGTTCAAGGTCAAGAAGCGAGCGAGCGATACGGCGACACTAACACGCACACCTAGTGCCTCATCGCTCCTACGTGCAAGGAGTGCAGTGTTTCCGTCGTAACACTGTGCTGTGCTAATTAGATATGTTGTGCTAATTAGATCTGTAAGAGTGTGACTTCTTTACATGCGATGAACGATCACAGATTAAACTACGCCCGTATCTTTGTATTTTTCTCTTGCCACTTAAAGGAAACTGCATAGGCAAGCTTTAAAAATGCGATATTTGACCCATTTCACAATTTTTTTCTCCAAGAATACACTTAATATGACAAAAGTAAAACGATAGTGATATATAAAATAGTTTTCTATCCTTTCTGGCAAAAAATCGTACTGTATTTCCATAACTTTTATTTGCCGAGATACGGGTATGCGCGCTAACGACGATTTCACAGAAAACGTTTCAGTATATAGGACTCTTAAGAGGGGCACCTAAAAATTGCCCGCGCCCTCTTGCCTTTTATTGTGCTGCCTAAAGGCATATCCCTTCTAAGTAGGATACGTGTTTCGTCACTGGCGCACTGAGATGTATCTGCGAGGATAGCAGCTGCGCGATGGGACGCAGCATCCGGCACCAAGATGCAATTCTTATGCTCGTAACTTCAAGAATAACTGGTCGGCCAGAGCGGTAAACACATCAGCGTGCGGCGTCGAAAATATAGGGCCTGGAACCTGCGCCCAAGGCCGTCTCTCTCTGTGCGCGGAGCTGTAAGTGGGGTGATAAAACACACCGCCGCGTCGCTGAATGCGCCGAGAGTAGCACTGAGTCCAGTGTTGCCAAGCGTGCTGTAATTCAGCTGCCTTCCCCCCCCCCCCCAATACCTCCTTCAATCTTCACCACGTAACCAGGTACTTTTACCCGTAAAAATCTTACAAAACAATATTCGCGGAAACAGCAAAGAAGACGTAAAGTCATGAAATCAATTTCATTCGAAATATTTATTTATTTTTTTCCAGAAGGGGAAAGCAGGGTCAAATGGCCATAGCTGTTACTTCGCGAGAGATCGCTGTAGTTTGGTTGGCGATGATATGAAACCGTTAAAAGGGAAACCATTAGTGCTCTGAAAGCATCCGAGCTGGTTGTCGTACAATTAAGTTATTGGCATTATTAAAGTGTTTGGTGATGTATACACTTGTATTTCACTATGCCCCCATCTGATTGGTACAGATTACGTCAAAAGGGAGAACTGTTAAATGCATAGAACGTAAGTGGCCAGCCAGTGGCAAACAGTTTTTAAAATCCAATAAAATTAAATAATTCTCAGTACTTAAAAATAATATGTCTAGTTGTTTGTACAATAACTACATTGTATGGAGGGTGATTTTATATTTTTGTTAGAGTTGTCACTTTACCCTGCCCTCCCCTACATCATATTACTCGATACGTTACTGTTTATTTTCATTAGGTATCCACTGTTTATTCTTCACTCCATTCCATTTTCAACGAAACTCGCGACTTATATTATTTCTTCATTTTTTTCGGAGGGATTATGTACACAAATTTACAACCTATCAAGCCTCTATACAATTTTTTTTATTTGCCTAAGAACTTCGATTTAATCGATTACATAAACGATGTGCCAATAAGAAGGACATCTCTCGTCCCATCAGCAACTGCTTCATCTCCAAGAAAATTTCGCATGTTCAAGATTAAGCAAGTGTTTTGTAATGTGGAATTTTTAGAGGTTGATGCGTATTTGCATAGTGCTTTTGAGTAAATATCTTTTAAAATTAAAATGTTCTTGTTTGCAAAATCGTTTTCTAAGATTTAAATCGGTACTTTACACACTCCGGGTTTTTGCCATGTTCACAACTAGATGAATATTTTATTTAAATTAGAGTAATGAGGTTAATGTCATTTTTATTTACTTTCTTTAATTACATCACTTAGCGGACTCTACTAACCACTGATACAAGCAATCATTTTCTGTATTCATGTAGGCACATTAATATATGTATTTCGTAGCATCAATACGATTGCAGTACGCAATGTATTACAAGCCTTTATATTTCCCTCCTCCGTCCATTCAATCGGACCGTACAGACCACCTGAGAGTACCTGAAAACTTTGAGATCTCTAACACAGTCGTTCTGTATCTGTGCACGTCACATACACTGTGTTCAAGGGTTTGCGACACTTGATAGCGTACATCAGATCTGACTTCGGGTGCTCTACCGTCCTTATGGAATCTTCTATAGTATTTGGTGGGATATCTCTTTATCTTATGTAGGCAGTAAGATGTTTTACACTTCTGAATTGACAGTGTGTTTATATATCCTGGTCTCTTGGTCCAGTAAGTTGTGTGGGCACCGCTGCGAAAATTTTGAATCTTTTGTGTGTATAATGAGCCTGTGGATCATATATCACGACTAGCAGTGCTTTCCTCTCAGTGAGTAACGTTTCTTTAGTGGCCATTCGGATTTATATTACATTCTTGTGAAACAATTAAACCTTTGTTGTTGAACGGTTTGCATCCACAACTTACAACTTATTTGGACTCGACTCACTGCTATGTTTCGCACTTTTAGTCATGGTTAATCTCCTAGACTAAAGATGAGGTAGACCGCTTATTCGTCTTCTGCGCATGTACTCAACATTGAACTACCCCAAAGGAACACAACTGTCAAAGTCAAATGGTCAACTGTGATGAAAGTGTTTGTTCGCATCTTAATTTTCAAATGACAAGTGCTATTAAATGAATTAAATACTTTTACCAATTTGAATTCAATCAAACTGCATTACATATTGGCCAGAGGAAGTATAAATAAATCTCAAACCATTTGTTTACAAATCAGTTTTCTAACCTAAAATCCATTCCACGCCATTTTCGCTAGACGTGTAGGCAGACAAGCAGTTCAATGTTGGGACATGGAGATCGGTTGTGCGCAGCCAGTGAGATCGATCTACCTCATCTTTAGTCTATGTTTAATCTAGCGGAAATGCCGCCGCGGCGCTAAATGATACGCAGAGTGAATGTTTTTAGCTATAGACATATTTAGTATTGTTTGCGCACTTGAAGTGTAACCGCATATGGTTAAAAATACTACGACGTAATTTTGTTGTCGAAATGGTTACTGCACATTTAGAGGCTAGGCTGAAGCTAGTATGGGTCCACGAGAACAGGAGTTAACATTGCAAATTGTAGGTGATATCGCACAAGTTGTTCAGCCCAGGTGTCTTAGAAAATTGAACACACATTCCGAAGAAAACCACATTGCTTTGTGTGTACATAATTAATAAAATGGCGACTTATTGCACCATTATTAAGTCTACGTTTGGGTGCTTGGAAGAGTGTGCTGTAGGCCAAGTCCAACTGAAAAACCAACGCCGAAGTGAAATTGTCCAAGTTGTTTCTTTCTGGTTTTGATGGGAAAACTCACTGGGAGAACTATCATCATAGACTATTTTGATTCGAAATGCACAAGAAGCGAGACGTATAGAGAAACTGAAGTATAGTCCATTCACGGTTACCTGCCAAAGTCCTACTTTCATTCTACTCCTCCTCCTCATGCAAACAAAGCTTTACCGAGTCTAGAAAATTACACCAAAGGGATAGCGCACCACATCCGTGAGCAATTAGTGTGATCATATTTTGCATAATAACTATTTATTAGTAGGTATTGCCAACACGTCTATTTTCTCACTGTTTTTATTCATATTAATTATAAATGAAATTGTATAATTTATAGGTAAAATATACGCAAATGTTCAGTTTAACCAAAAAAATATGGCATTTTTATATTAACAGAAGTATATAAAATAAATGTAAAAACACTTAACCAACCTTTTATTTATAAATGCACTAAAAAGAGAAAAATAATTATAATAATTACACAATTTGTAGAACTTGTAAGATGTGTTCGAACAGCCTTAATAAACTTTACTACAAATTAATGTGTTTGTATCAATTTATATTTAGTATATAAATGCTTGGCGTGAATAGTCAAGAGCCTTACACACGATATGTTCTTCCTATACTTACAAGAATGTGATATACGTTGTATATTGTGAATAGTTAAAAGCCTTGCGCAAGATATGTGCTTACTACGCTTACGCAAATGAGGTATACGTTGCACATTGCGCCAAGCTTTTATATACTAAATATAAATTGATACAAATATATTAATTTGTAGTAAAGTTTATTAGGGCTGTTCGACCATATCTTACAAATTATTTTGATCTACAGTTTCTATGTGCAGACTACAGACAGATCAGTGCTTCCACATGCAAGTTAAACATGCCAAACGGATCTCTGGGATGAAACTGGGTGCAATATTTTGAGTTATAAAAGAAAAGTAATCTGGAATTACAGAGTCCCGACAATAAACCTTCCATCATTGTGGTATTCGGAAATATACTACATGTTACGTAAATGAGTGGAACTGTAGAAGAAAATTGTATTCAAAATCGCTTTGAAATGTCACATACATCCACTTGTATCTCCAGCTGACGGAAGCAGAATGACCAGACAAATTCTTGTCTGTCGTAATGACTACAGTTGCCTAAACGCTAGTTACCGACTGCTGAGTACAGTGACATGAGTCTTATCTGCACCATAAATGAATACAGAGCCCTCAATCAGCTGACAGTAGTTGTTAAACATACATAGCTTGCAGCGACCCTAGTTCTCAGTAACATTTCGTGGATATAGTTAGTGGAGAGGAAAACAATAAATGCTGCGCTACGCCAGTCCCACATTAGTTTTTGGCTACTCGGTGGATTTGTACTTAAAATTGCCGAGTAAAACATTCTCTACTGTTGGAAGGCGTATCGGAAATTCCTCACGAAACCCTCTTATCCAATTTGAAATGTAATAGTTTTGGGTTTAGAATGTAACACAACCGTGGATGTATTCATAACACGTGCATCTGACTTAATGACATATGTTGTACGTGTAATCCAATAAGACATCTCTTTAAGTCCTTTGGGTTGGCTACCTCACTTATCTTCTAGGCTAAAGCACTTGTACAAAGATACTTGTAAATTAGTGGAATAAACTTCTCCCTGTGGCAAATTTCCATTCTTGTATTTCCCCACCTGATCAATACTAAACGTCTTCGTAGTCATACTTCTGAAGTTTTTTCGGAAGTTTATTTCAAGAGACAGTATGATTCTCCAGCAGCACTGCTGTGTTGCCGCCTTTCCCTTCTCGACAAGCTCACTTCCGGTTTGGATTGTTTTTCAAAATGTGAGAGGTGATATTGTTCATCGATGAGAGCATAACAGGTGACTGATTTCATTAACTGAAAATTATTTCACATGGTTTCACTTCATATTACCGCGCAATTTTTCTTCAACCCAATGTAGGTGCTGAAACTTAAGAAACGGTATTGGTTTACGTACAATTGAATAGCTGGTAGGTACTTATCTCTGTGCGGCGTTACCACACGCCAGGAAGTTCACAAAGGGCGTGAATTATTGGATAAGAATTATTATTCTGTATCTGCTTTTCCATATTTTTTGTTCGGAAATTGTGTAAAATGAAAACGCATGACGTAATTTAGGTTGGATTGTAATGTTTTGATCTAAATTCACATTCGTAAGGGTGAAAGGGGAAATGTCGCACTTTTACAATTTTCAAGAAAAAGAAAAACTTTATAAAATGGGTATCATATCAACGTAATACAAGGCGTGACGGTTGTATTTATATTTGAACGTAATTGGTCATTATGCAGTCACTTAATGATTGGATCAGTTGTAGATATTGCTATTTTAAATTGTGTAAATAACTTAGCTAGGTTCTTTCCCTTCGTTATTATCAAATTATGAAGCCAAAGTTACATTTTACTTTAAGTTGATATTTATTTGATTGAAGTGATAATCAATTATTGCCACCAAGTTTTTTTTATTACCTTGTACCCTGTCGGAGCTGGTGCGAACCACAAAATTTCATACACTCAGGCTACCATTTTAAAGCGAAAAAGATCAGAAAAAAATCGGCGAGTCTTTGATACAACAATTTATCTATCGTCATTTGTGGACTTACACTGAAATATTTCTTAAAAAAAAAAAAAAGAAAAGAGATATATGACAAGATAAGCAAGAGTATCACCTCTCAGAAAATGTGTGCGTAACATATTGAAGTTTACCAGACACTATTAAAACTGAATCTTCCCGGAGAAGAGCGTACTTAGTTTTTTGACTGAAGCATAAATATGCAGAAATCCCAGTAACGCGTTTAGACAAAACTTTATTGAGATAGTTATGAGAATTCATTAATTTCAATGGTGCTTTTGCTGACTTGATTTTCATAGTAGAGATAAATAACACAGTCAACTGAATACAAAAAGCTGGCTAACAATCACGATTGGCGCATATAAAAATGTTTCCGCTCTGCGATTGAAACGTGGCAAATTTTTCATGCAATCTGTACGTAGGGCGATATCTGTTTTTCCTAGTGAATACCTGACCACTTCGTTTATGGTATCATAGCATTCTCGTGCTCTTTTCTTGTCGACATGTAGTCCAGCATCGCTTGCTTTGCTCGCGTTTGAACAAAGAAAATTAATTATAATTTCTTGACATGAGCCATATCTGAGTTTGTGACTTCCATCCCGGAAGTCATAGTAAAAATCAAAGAACCAAATATTTTTTTCTTAATTTATTTAAAACTTTATAATAATACAGACAACTATTATATACATCACCAAAATGCCTACATGTACTGTTATAGGCTGTTCACGGTAAACTGAGCACTTTAGAGGGCCTTGTTACTTTTTCCTTTCAGCAATGTCTTATTCTTTAACCACCCTTTAAAAATACATATTGCCATGTATTTAATAAACACAGAATGTAACACCGCACTCGGAAGTCAACGTCTAAGGCTGAAATAAAATATATTTATTGACTATTATTCCTAATGAGAGGGCTTTCAAAAGTGCTCACTTTACCGTGAATAGCCTATAAAACATACTATTTTTATCAGTGAGTGCAATATTTAATGCCAATATTTACTATAGTTAAAGCTATTATCACTGCCTTTATAGTACCTATTGTCCCCACTTATATATATAAAATCGTGTGTGTATGTATATATATATATATATATATATATATATATATATATATACATACATATACATATATATATATATACGATCAAAATGCCAATTGCCATATAGTTGATTCACGGTATCTTCGGCCTTTTCTGAAACCCTGCTAAAGTTCTATTTCCAGGATATTCCTCCGCCTTGTGCAAACTAAGCTTAACTAAGTCCGGAAGATTACACCAGAGGGACAATGCACCGGATTTTTGCGCACTCTGTTGTAACAGTATTTTCTATAAGAACTATTTCTTACTAGGCGCTACCAACACACGTCTTCTTACTGTTTTTATTAAAATTATTTATAAATGAAGCATTATAATTTATAGATAAAATATGAATAACATTTCAATTTAAGAGAAAAATAGTAACTTTTATGAGTACAAGTATAAAACGCTTGTGATATATGGCGTATGTTGGAAACAACCAAGCACAACAACAAGGTCGAAGAAACCGTGAATAGACTATACATCAACATCAGTCCAAATGTCTGCCAGCGATACGTCCAGTCCCACTGTCCAACCGGCCAGTCTTACATTCAGCTCTTCTGACGCTCCCGAACTTAAGCCGCTGGACACTGCATCGTCTCTCGTCGCTTGTCGTGGCGCTACTGGCCGTACATTACTCCAGACTCTCGACGGAGGCACGCCGCCCGCGGCTTATATAGCTGAGCTGACGTGGCCCACAAGTTACTTCGCACCACGCATCGGGAAGAGGGGGGAGGTGGGTTTATCACCAGAACATTCGCGCAGCGGCTGCCAAAGACATTCAGTTTTCAAACGACGGGAGCGGCATCAGTCCCGATAGCCTTATCGCGGCACGCGTCAGTGTCACGTGGCGATCCGTTTATAACTCTGCGCACGCTTCTCCAGCTACCGGTAAAGTTTTGCGCTCCCGAAGGGATGGCAAGGGAAAGGACGCGGAGCGGCTGCACGTAACTCATGTCTAACCTTTTGTTTGCCAAGTTTTGATTTTAAAGCTTTTAGTGGTATTTTTTTCTGTGGACTTATTTTATATGAATGTATGGATATTTTTCCGTGAATTGTTTATGCTTCCTTGTTACGCCGAAGTTAGCGTCAAGGCTTTCACGGTATTTTCCATTACTGTGAGGTTCTTTTTAAGGAAAATTAGTGTAAAGTTGGTTGATTCGTGCAACATTAAATCATTGTCCTTTTTGACACACCTAGCATGACTCCGAGCCAGTAGTCTTACTTCTGACTTTTTAGCGGGGTCGTTAGATACGGAACTAATAATTCAGACATCAAAGAAGGGAATGACTCGGACATGACCTGTATTAAGGATCCATCTCGGTATTCATAAGGAGTCATTCTATAAAACTAGTGGAAATCGAAATTAGGATAGCCGCACTGGGAATCGAACCCGTGTCCTTCCGAATGCGAGTTCAGTTTGTTACCACGTCGGCACCTGATTCGGTCCAAAATAACTGTCAATACTTTCAATTTCTGGATTCTATACAACTGTATCTGCCAGGATAATCGTTTATGACAAAGTCAAGAACCAATGAACAAATAAGCGGATATTGGATATTTGTAGGACTGGCAAGTCTAAACAGTTATTGATTATAACGTGAAAGGTCTGGGTCTCTGCGTATGAATGTTGTTATTATATTTTGAAACTGGTTAATAGTAATCTTTGCTACACAATCGCTGACATTTTATGCAAAATATTTGCAAGTAATGTAATTTTACGTATTTTTCAACCGCAGACTTTAATACTTAGTGCATAAATTTTCATCGCGAACTAACAAAATTTGTTTGTGGGTCATTTGTAATGTTGCAGTTGCAACTTTGCTTATTCTACACTTGCAGTTTAGTAACTATTAACTTTTTGTGTTGGAATTGTACTGGCAGAGAAAAGTAATTCTGAAAGACAATGGTCGCGCGTGGTTTAGCGATCTAGTGCAATGAATTGCAAGCGACTATTCATACTTCCTATGATTTCACCGAATGATTCATTACTCATCCAACAAATATATCCTCAGCTCATCCCCACCTACCCAACCCAGTCGCCATCATTCTTAAAAATTCATTCAACTTATTTCGTGTAGCCTATGTACATCGCAATTCATTCAAGTTCAACGCGTTGCCCAATCGGCAGTCCCTAGCCAAAGTTTCGCAAGTTCCGTTATTGTGTGTGGTGTGTGGCGTTTCGCAAGTCGATGGCAACATGTGCTCATTCCGACTCCCGCATCTCCTCATTTCATTGATGGATTCACAGATTGAGCGTTAGGTGAGGCGGGAGATACGCTGTGCCGAATATCGACCACCCATTCTGGGTCATCGTGTCGGCGTTCTTTCGCCAAACTAAAAATGCCACTTCAAAAGGGAATGTTTCAAACATTATGGGAAACAGCGCTTTAATATCGGTTAAAACACTACTGACAGCTATAAATTCGTCGATGGATTTTATTGAAAATTATCGCGTGTTAAATGTTATTGGCTGGTACACAAAATATACCAACTGCTATCGTAGATTCAATGGCCAGTGAAAACTCAAATCACAACTAGTGATCTCCACCTTCTGTATCATTTAAAGAATCACCTTCAAAGCTGGGATAGGAATATTAAATTTGTAGACTATTAGGAAAACAGGGACGGGTTCCAGTGTTTCAAAGAGGAGACAAATTTAATTGGCATAATGTATAGGCTAAAATAAGGGGAATGGAAAGATTACCTTCATTAAATCTAAGGAATAAAGTATCGTTCACCACGAAACACAATGTTTTATTTAAATTAATTACCTTAAGTTTAAATGTACAATGTAATAGACATGCAATGAAAGTTCTCTCATCTAAGGCAACTGATGTGAAATGAGGTTTACTCTAGGCACAGCCAGCTGTAGTAGAAGTAAATGTATAAGAATGGTTGAATGAATTCGAAGGAAGAAAGGGCGACCACTAGTATTGGTAGAATATATAATTGTTTTTAAGAAATGGGATCTAAGGTTTCATATTGTAAATATAAATGACATGTTATAAAAATTATTTTCATAACCTTATTTCGTGGCCAGCAATTCTTTGTTATTTTAAAGTTTCGTGACGTCAATTTTTGACGTCCACGATTATAATTGGCTGAGCCCCTCAAACATCAAAGAAATTTTAGAACCTGTCCAATCTTCAAATTTTTGATGGAAAGATGAAGCCAGCCAATTTTTTCAGGCAAATATGACGTCGTTCATGACGTTTCGATGGCGTCACAACTGTCCACCTTTATTTAAACAAACCTATTGGAAACAGTTTGACGGAAAAATTTGACAGTGTGACAAGGGCTTAAGATCGGTATTTCCATGTGTCTCTTGTTAGGATGTCTGTAGTGTCTGCGAAAAATCTTGTGGTCGCGTACAATATTTTTAAACACAATTGCACAATCACCAACATTTCATTCGTAGGCTTGACTGCCAAATTTATTTAAGTTTTTTTTTTTTTTTCCACTGCTGACTTCACGTAGTTTCGATTTGTTTCGTCTAACGGAATACATCGGAAAGAAAATTCGATATCAGAGTTGTTTAGAAATATGTAGTAATTCAGGGCTCATTGTGGAAGAACGCAATAATAATGTAATTGAAGATGAAGAAGAATGCAGCAAAAAAGACAGGCTTGTATTTTGCACCAAACCTCTTGTTGTGGACTTCGCTGCAATTACTTTTTCAACTTCAGTGGAATAAAAAAAGACGAAGGTGTGATTGACTGGACGTTAGAAGTGAATTCTTTGAAAAGCTGCAGCCTACTACACACATTTTACGATGTTGATAGATGGACTTCTGTTTCTAAAATAGATAGGTTCTGGAAGTAAATATAGGAAAGCATGTATAAAATAAAATATTTGTTAGGAAATTATGATTTGGAAGCAAAATGTGAAAAACGACATAAGTTTAAATTTAGGCACAACTAAAAAATGTACGTTCTTGCAGGCTAAGAAACAATGGTTTAATGCAGCAAGGCTTTAGACATTACTCTTGAACAATTTTTTATTTCATTAGTAGCCTGTCTTTTTGCAAGATACTTTTTACATGGACCATTTCCCCACTGCTGTAAACTGTATGTCATCTGTTTGACACTTTCACTTTCAGTAGACAAACATGTTTGTAACATGAAACTGTGGAGCAATGTTTAATTGATTATAGACGGCGGATTTGGTTTATTATTTTACTAACGTTTGTGTAACTGTGATTGGGGTTCTTATGCATAGAATTTTGGACGCTACAGAATTGTTAATATCAAGCCTGGAAATACTAGTAATTAGGAAGGGAATTAGGAAAAATTGTCAGACAGTGTACTTTTTTTTTCATAATCTATACTATACTATCTATACTAATGTTTAATATTATAAAGAGGTAATGTGAGTTTGTTTATTTGTTTATATGTCTCGGGTAATCTCGGAAACTACACGGCCGATTATAATAATTCCTTCACTATTAAAAGGCTATATTCTTCCAGATGGACATAGGCTATGTTTAATTTTTAAAAAATCCGTAAGAAATTGCAATATTTGTAAACCAAGTCAGAGAAAAATGAACTACTTACTGCTTTCTAAGCATGCTCTACCAAAATCATTAGAGATAAATTGAAACAATATTAGAAGAAATTGTGTATCTAATATAAAAAATACTCAAGTAGTCGTAGGTAGTCGCAAGTAGTCGCAGGTAGTCGCAAGTAGTCGCACGTAGTCGCAGGTAGTCACGGGTAGTCGCAAGTTGTCACAAGTAGTCGCGGGTAGTCACGTGTAGTTGCAGGTAGTCGCAGGTAGTTGTAAGTAGTCACGGGTAGTCGCAGGTAGTCGCGAGTAGTGACGCGTAGTCGCAAGTAGTCACGGGTTGTCGCAGGTAGTCGCAGATAGTTACAGGTTGTCGCAAGTTGTCGCAGGTGGTCGCGGGTGGTCACGGGTAGTCGCATATATAGGTATGTATATCAATTACTCCATACAACCTGAGCGAAGCGATGGCGGGCTGCTAGTAATAAAATATTTCGGTATTGAAAGTGGCGTGTTGCCTCAGTTCGTTATACAGGTATGGTTGGGTTGCCGCTTTCGGATACCGGTAGCCCCATACTTATTAATATCTCTAAAAAACTACTCTACTCGCCAACGACATTTTCAAAGTCTGCTTTTGTAGTCTCTAAACAATTCATATTTGTAATAGGTTGCGTGGAATAGTAATAGAATTATTTTAAAAATACGCACAACCCGTTCCACTTGCTTCGTTTCGTCAAGGTAATGAAGTAACAAGGCACATTGAGAACTACAATGGGGTACGAGAAGAGGGCCTTGTCTAGTACCACAGATGTAGTTCTACTCCTTTCACAGTTATTTCCAACTTTTCTAAACCCTTGCTTAAGTTCTACTTCCATGACATTCCCCGCCTAAACAAATCTTAACAGAGTCTAGAAAATTACACCAAAGGGACAGTGCATTGGATTCTTGCGCATTCAGTGTAATAATGTTTTGCATAAGAATTATTTATTACTACTCATTATCAGCTCACTTATTTTCTCTCTGTTTGTATTCATATTAATTATTAATGAACTATTACAATTCATATATAAAATATAAGTTAAAGTTCAATTTAACAGATAATAAAGTACTTTTATGTTAACACAAGTATAAAACGATTGTTCATGACATATTTAGGAAACTACCATGGAGTGATTTTTCAAAGGTTTGATTCAAAAAGTGTGAAGAATCAGTGAACAGACTATACATGGCGAGCGCATTACAAAGGCCAAACGATTACAGCCGTATATAAATTATTATGAAGCAGAATCGTTGCACACGGAAATATGTTAGTTTAGAAAATATGCAGAGCTCCCGGAAAATATAAAACTCGGCATATTCGTTCATAGGTATGTTTTTTATTTTATACATCCAAAACGATTCGTTTTGCCAGTGCATGCCTTGACATTTTGCTTGCTATCAGATAACAACACAGAAGCAAAGTCGGCTACTGTATCCCATCGTTTTAAAAGTCAACTTTTCGCCATGCACTTATTCGAAACGATTAGGGTTTGGAATACATTGTATCAGATTAATGTAGGATCGTTCGAGAATACCTGTGACAGGCCTGCAGCCTTGTGGAATTCATTGCAAGCATGCAAGTGACAACGTGAGCACTGATCACTAGTGTTATGGGTCTACGAGATTGAGAAACGAGGCAAAACAAACACGCACCGTTTAAGATGCACTTCACTTGAAACAACTGTCTGCAATTTTCATTCTTAGCACAGCGTTTAGTTTGTCACATAATTACAGTTGTTTTGTGACCATGTAAAATTAAATATGTACGCATTTTCGCAAAAAAAAATATGATCACCAAAAACGAATCGCGTTATTGTTGATTCACGGTATCTTCGGCTTTTTCTGAAGCCCTGCTAAAGTTCTACTTCCAAGATATTCCTCCGCTTCGTGCAAACTAAGCTTAACTAAGTCTGGAAGATTACACCAGAGGGACAACGCACCGGATTCGTGCGCACTCTGTTGTAACAGTATTTTGTATAAGAACTATTTCTTACTAGGCACTACTAACACACATGTTTTCTCACTATTTTCATCCAAATTATTTATAAACGAAGCATTATAATTTATAGATAAAATATGAATAACATTCCAATTTAACATAAAAAAAGTAGCTTTTTTGAAGACAACTATAAAACTCTTGTGATACAGGGTATATGTTGGAAACAACCAAGCACGTCATACATGGGGGAGATTTTTAAAAAGTTTGATTGAAAAAGGCCGAAGAAACCGTGAATGGACTATAGAACAACAGTATCGTCATAGCCCGACTTATGTCCCATTTGTGTTTGATGTGGTTTGCTTGGATGGATTTGCTACTAGTGGTCATACATGCTGCTCTATCATTCATAGCTGCATGACATACCGAATAAAGCCTTAGTAGCAGTGTGAGTACTATGAGCCACACAGACAAGTTCAGTGAATACGCATCATGGTGTGGGGTGCCATTTACTACGATTCCCGCTCACCACTGGGGGTGATTGAAGGAACCCTGACGGCGCGTTGGTACGTCCAAGAAAACCTACGACCCTTCGTGCTTCCCTTTATGGTGCAGCTTGACAACCTCATTATCCAGCAGGATAATGCCCGGCCTCACACAGCACAGGTATCTTTGGCCTGCCTTCGTAATGCAGCGAAGTCCCGAGATTTCGCCCATCGAGAACGTTTGGGACTAGATTGGACGGCAACATCGGTCAGCAGCAACCACGGCAGATCTGAAGGTTCATATGTGCCAGCTGTAAACGGCTCATCCTCTGGAGAACATCCTACTTCTGTGTGCATACATGCCCGACCGTATTGTCGCTTGTCCCCGTGCTATGGATGGTCCAACACTTCACTGAGTGCATTCTGCAAGAGTTCGTCCCCTGCAATACATATTTGGTGTGGTGCAATAGTATGTTGTTTTCTGTGTACATACAACTGTGTCCTGTACCTGTACCCACTTACGTGCTCTTGCGATGACACCTTCAGGGTGATCAATTTTTTTTACAAATGAGTGTAATAGTCATTTGCATACGAATTCTTTCCCGTCCGCGTATTACTCTTTGGTCAGGTGTTCGTGGGTAAGGCTGTGAGAATAGCCAACTTAATATCATTCGTTCACGCATAAGCTGATACAGGATTTTGTACATGGTGGGTGGTTAGTTAATTTTTTTGTACCATGTTACCACACGCTCGCTGGCTGTCAAAATCTTGCCTTGTAGCTGGAATGAAGTTTCAATGAGACGACCGTTGCGCCGAAATAGCCTTTCCTCGCGTGAACGTCTCTTCCAATTCCCTGGTTGTGTTGCACAACGAGGCGCTCCTGCATAGTTGCAGGGGAGTTTCTCAACGCGTCTCCCGAGAGGGAGCTCCTCTTACTTCCCTCTTTCCTCTTCTCTACAAACCAAGTCCGACTCACATTTAACTCTTGTTGGCTACAGTTCGCGCCACTGGGGCCGTGATGTTGCGATAGTCAGACCACTCGCCTATCACCCCGGACATAGTAACGAGGTCTTGAGAGCTTGTGAAGGTGAAACAAGGTGGAAGTGGCGCAGCGTCGGAATGCAAGAGCGGGAGAGACGGGAGATCCCCGAGAAAACCCGCCGAACAGCGGCATCGTCAGGCACGATTCCCACGTGCGAAATTCCGTGGGAAACGTGTCGAATGTTGCCGTAGGCGCGGGTTTTTTTTCGGGGTACTCCCGTTGTCCCCGTCCTTGCATTTTGCGTGCAAAACATCGCCCGTGATTAGGAAATTATAGGGTTCCATGTTATTAAACAACAACTTTTCTTGCCAGACCGGTAGTTGCAACCCTAATTTCCTAATGACGGGTGATCTTAAATATTTACAGGTGGTAGGCACAACATTTTTTTTTCTATCTCTCGTAGTTTCTGACATTTTGTATTTACTGCTTTTAATTCCCAATTTTCAATTGAGTATATCTCCCTTAGTAATTACATTACGTCATACGTGGTATTATATTTCCTATCTCTTTTTAGATAACGAATCATGTTATGAAATTTGTACGTGAAGTTTAGGATTAACCTGTATTTTCTTTTTTTTTTTCGCATACGTAACATTCCAATTCGGATGCTGTCTTTTTAGTATAAATAAGCATTCTGTTTTGCAGTGATTCATATTTACAAAGTATTGCAGTCTTAGCGTAGGTTTGAAGAGATGTGATTTCTTTTGTGTTTAATGAATTGAACTATGGTCTATGTTGTCTAGTTTTTGTGACAGCCCAACAGCGTCGATAGTTACGTTTCTGTATTCTAGTCAGACAAATAGGCGGTACATACAGGCTAGAAGATATATAACTGAAGTGCACGCTGTCACTAGTGAATGACTATAGAGTACCTGCTGCTCGCATAAGGCTCACACTAGGGCGCAGCTATTGGAGTCGGTTGGGATGGGGCAGCTCCTGATGGCCAAACAACACGCTGGACGCTCATTCTTACTTTGTGAAAGGCGGCGTGACTGCTCTCCATTTACATTGAGCCACGGTATGAATTACGTTAAATGGATACGTATATATGGCTAAAGGCTGTTCACGATAAAGTGAGCACTTTTGAAATCAACCTTAGAAAAATGTCCGTACCCCTACCTGCATATATTTTAACGGGCGGGCGCCCTGAGTGACATGTGTCCAGTAAAGTTGGTAGCGATGGAGGGAAAGTAGTTCTGTATCTTAACTTCGAATAAAAAGTGTTAGGTAACCATTTCTGATAGTTTTATTTATTTATTTCGCCTTCTGTTTTTCTATGCACCGAGGTGTAAAAATGAGCAGATTTGTAAAATATTTACTTTTCCAATAATTTCACAGTTTCACTTGACTGACGCGTAAATAAAGTGATGAGGCCCATGACAATGTTAATCTTACATAACGCGGAAGAATACACAACGTGCATACAAGTAGATCTTAAGCAGTGCTTTCAAAAGTGCTCATTTTACCGTGAATAGCCTATACATAGAAAATACTCTAGGAAAGAGGCGTACTGAACATTCTTTACGAGGTCACTCCAGCGTTTCAGACGCATTACGCAACCCGCAATAAAACTATTTACTTCAGTGTTAAACTTCGTTACGGTTATAGCGATAAAAGAAATAAAAAGTTGGAACTTATTTTTTGCATTTATTAAAGATTCATCGCTCTTGTCTGAAATGCTTCTTAAAAATCAGACATAAGTGATTTGGTTATACTATTTATAACTGCCCTTATTCCTCAAGTTTGCTAAGAAACCATCAGTTATGGCTGAGTTAGGCGAACGCATTTCAAACTGAAGCGGACTGCGCTTCTAATAAAACAAAAGATAATTTCTAATTGTGTTCTAAATTTGTTGATAAAACCATAATAAAATTACCCTTTAGTTAAATGGGGTTTTTGCGGGTTGCATAGGCTCCTAAGCGCTGGAATGGACTCTTAAGGCTGCTGCTCACCAGAATATTAGCTATACGTTTGTACGAAATACTATTCATCTTGTAGACACGCTGTGGAGTGTCAGAATCACAATTATAATGTTCGAGGACCTGTTGGTGTCGCAGTAGTGCTGCGGGTATCTTCCGACAGCCACACTGGCACCAGGTGAATAGCAGGGCGGGCACTCGCATCTGCTTTGTGAAAAAGGCACGGCCTCACTATCACCATAGAAATATTGGAAGCTAGTGTACAGTAAAAGAATTGATGTACTGCTGTGCCCCAAAACTGTGGTGAACGAAATGGGAGACGAAATTTCAGTTATTCTCCGTAAAAAAAAAATACATTGCATGAACGTGCTTTTGAGAGGCAGTAATTATTCAGAGTCAACATATTTGTGTTACGTCGTTGGCTCCCGATTAATCAAGCACTAATGAAAGAAATCCTCGAGGGGCCCATGGGGCCGCGGTGGTGTAGTGGTTAGACTACTCGTAGTCTGTGGAAAGACGGGTACTTTTTTGAGCTACTGTATATGGATATTTATGCGTGTGCGAATGTTTTCTCAGATTTGACCAAATAAATATTCGTTAACAGCATAGCGGCTGTTCACGGTAAAATGTGCACTTTTGAAAGCCCTGCTTAAGATATACTTGTATGCACGTTGTGTATTCTTCCGCCTTATGTAAAACTAACATTGCCTTGAGCCTCGTCACTTTATTCATACGTCGGTCAGGTGAAACATTGAAATTATTATAAAAATTAATATTTAAAAAATCTGCTTATTTTTACACTTAGATGCATTAAAAAAACAGAAAGTACAAGAAATAATGTAAGTTAATACAAATGGCTATGTACACTTTTTATTCGACTTTAAAACACGTATAAACTTTCCATCCATCATTACCAACTTTACTAAGCGCATACCACTCTGTGTACCCGTTAAAGTATCTGCAGGTACGGACAGTGACTCTTTCTAAGGTTGATTTAAAAATGTTCTCACTTTATCACGAATCAACCATACTAACATTGCCACAACATTGTTTCAGTCTAGTGTATAATAGTAATAATTTTTTTGTTGCTAGTATCTGTCAGAATGGCAGACGCTTGAGGCAGTTACTTAGTGAATTTAATGCATACAATACATACATCAGCACACTAAGATTCAAATAAATAATTTTATTATTAACAGATGTAAGAGATATATTACGAGAACATGACCAAAACATTGAAAATGAAATTTATAAAAAATTTATAAAAAATTTGGGTGGCTTTTCATAGTTCTGTTTGCAAGCAAAATGTGTGGTTGCAGTTGGTTGGGAAATTACTTATATATTGTTTTTTTACATTTAATTACACCTGACATCTTTCAGCGTAGCACACTAAGGAAGCAGTTCTCAATTAGAGTATTTGGTACACACAATAACAACTCCCAGCATACCAAACTCTGTTCAGATCATTTTGACTTTTTCATTGAAATATAAAACAGAATCATCCATTTCAAATTTCTTAGTTCATGTTGTCTGTATTCTGTAATAGTACTGTTGAAATGTTAGTTTCTTGATTTCGTTTCGGTTTTCAGAATTTGAAATATCATATTGGAAAGCTTTGTATTTCAGGTGCTGCTTTCTTACAAAATGACGGGTACGTTCTACGGATAAATACATTTAATAGTACCCTGAGCAATGCCTTCGTGAAAAAAATAATTTGAAATCATTTTAACTGCTCAAATGATGTCGCATGCTAGCCTAAAGTCTGTTTATGACGACCGTTTCAAAAGTATTGGTCTAATTTAGTAGACCTTATATAATATGTATTTAGGGTTTGTTGTTCACAGTAGATGCAGTTGGCATACGAGTTTTGTTTATTTCGGTAGATGTAGAATAGAAACCTAAAATACTTATATGGTCTCCATTTCGAAAATAGGTTAAAACATATATGTTTATGTAGACCTATCATACACTACGTATGTGCCAAATTCATCGGTAATCGACCAAGTAACTGTCTAAGTATATTTTCTTTCCCTGTGTTACTGTCTTGCAAAGTTGCTAGCAGAAGAGGCAGCGTATTAGCGTATTAAATCTCTGAGTTGTTATTGACGGCTTATTAAGTTTTGCTTAAAATTGCCAAATTGTTTCGTAGATGTGACACTTCAACCTATAATATTTGTGACCACAGTTTTGAAATTAAGCACGTTGTATACTGAAATATTATATGTTAGGGATGAATTACCATAGCATTAATTGTATGCCGTATTTGGCGGGAGTATGTTAATTTGTTTTGGTTTTATAACGCAAAAGGTTAATGTATTTATTTGTTTATTTATTAATTTTGTTACTTAGGTAGCACCATCTTCCAAAGTAAATATACCCCTATGAGAATACATGTTACTGAATTCATTGCATACATTGTGAACTGTGAAAATTACAGTTTTGTTATAAATAAGTTGAATGGCTCTTGGGATAAGCTACGTCGGCCAAAATTTTTAAATGGTGACCGGGTTGAAACTGAGCATCCAGTTTGATCGTAAAATGTAAGTGGCCTTACGAAGTACTGCGAGTGCACCGAGTTCGGCGATAATGGCGCAAGGGTTCGAAAGTGTTGAAGGACACGGGCGCGGGCGAACACACAAACACAGACGGGAACGTCATTCCACCGGAAAGAAGGCTAAAAATGATCTGAAGGGCTCTTAACAGCAAGGGCTTAAGCGCCCGCGGAGGTGGATTGAGAAGGAAACGAGTTAGCGACGGAATGCATGGGCGGGGAAAACGACAGCACTCCGAGAAAATCCACAGGCAGACGGCAACGTCAGCCCTGTCTTACACATGCGAGAATCGGAGAGTGAGTGGAGTTGAGTCGTGGTTGTTGTGGTGGGCTATCGGGAGAAATACTTAATTTGAATGACTAGAAGTGTTCTTTCGGGCCTTGAAAGGGTTAAGCCAGGAAGTTGTGATGAGCCGGTAAAGTACTATTAGCGTGGTGCCGGTTTTTCGTTTTGACGTACTTCGTTAAGGCGTCGAAGCTGCGGCTGGCTCTTCGGGCTTCGCCGGGAGGAATTATCACCAGAGTGTAACAAGCAGGCCCCATTATTCCAGCATATCGTTGCGGTATTCGCAAGGTCGCACGATCTCCTGCCCTGGCTTCTTAATATTCGCGCGAAACAGCATTTCCCTCCTCCCGTCGCCAGTCCCAGAAATTGTTTTCTCGCCTCCAACCTGCTAGTCATGACCCATTATTCAATCCACATTCGCCGCTCTCTTTACACGAAGCTCGTGTTACAGTTAGAACCGAAAGACACGTACCGCGTGCCTGAAACCGTGTTCGTGAACGTCATCTTTGTTTGTGTACTCTACAGGCTGAACATGCTCGATGTTTGAAGCTACTGGTACAGGAACTTCTTGGCTCCTTCGGCGAGCATTACCAAGTCCTGTCGATCAGGCGTCCGTCCCGTCATTTATTTTTTTTAAAGGGTTTTTTAACATAACCCGGTTTTATGCCTGAAAGCTTAGCAGGGGACGGCTTATAGACTGACTTATAACCTAACTTAAATTAACACCCATGCCTTGCCCGATACTCTTACCCAGGCCCTCCCGCATCCCAGATCGGTGGCGCGCTAATAGACTGTGCCACGGGAGGTTGGCCCGTCCCGTCATGATACGTGTGTCGTGAAATCCTGATTGTAGTAATATAAATTACAACTTTATACACAAAGAAACATTTGTGTATAGTAGAAAGAGAAATCGATGAAGCATATAGGGTACGTGATGTATTTTGGAGTTATAACTTGGGAAATAGTTCGGTCAAACGAACTGCTAATTTTTTTATTTTAGTAATAAACATACTCCAGCAATTAAATTTACAGAATAACGATAGCTATTTAACATAGATGCAATAGTTTTCATTCACGTATAGTTGCGATGTTCACTGAGCGTGTTTGTTTGCATGGCAGCGTGTTTGATTGACTCGCATTTCGGAGTTTTAATGTTGGCAATTCCGTAGACGTTACTTTGGAAAACAAATGAATCAGATAGGATAAGGTAGGCGTGAACGCGAAGTGTGGTGGACACAGAGTGAGTGAGGAGATTTGGGCGGCTCTTAACATCGACGTCTTGAGAGCCGATGAAGGTGACGCGAGATGAGTATGGAGCAGCGCCGGAACGCATGGGCGGGGGACAAGCGAGATCCCTGAAAACACTCGTCGACCAGCGGCATCGCCTGGCACGATTCCCACATGCGAAAATCTGAGGGCGACCCCGCCGGGAATCGAACCCGGTTCGCCTTGGTGGACACCGAGGTGAAAGATAGTGGTGTCAGTCGGTGACGGTCTCCCTAGTACGGTGGTTCGTGAACGGCGATTCGGGGGTAAGTGTCTTCACGCTAGGGTCTAAGAGCAAGCCCTGAGCCCGCCTTATGTCTTGACCTTGCCTTAGACCTTCAATCTTATCATCCACATCTAACCACAACCAACCCTTCGTTCCACATCACGTATTGTATTTAATGTTGATTGTGTCTTAGTAAAGATCTTTTTGAGAAATTCGTTGGACTCCTTTAAGCTTAAAGGTCCTACGTACATACACGATTTCTGTGAACTCGTTGTTTGCGCGTAAACGCGTATCTCGGTAAATAAAAGTTCTGGAAATATGACATTTTGTTAGAAAAGATAAAAAATAATTATCTATGGCCCTATTTTTGTACCTTTAACTGTATTAATGTGGAAAAAATTCTTGCAAGTGGTCAAATGTAGCATTTTTAAAGCTTGCCTATGCAGTTTCCTTAAGCGGCAAGAGAAAAATACAACGATACAGGCGTAGTAGATCAATCTGTGGTCTTTCATCGCGTGTAATAAAACCCCAATTTTTCAGATCTAATTTGCACAGTACAGTATTAGGACGGAAACACTGTACGCCTTGCGCGTAGGAGCGATGAGGCGCTAGGCGTGCGTGTTATTGTCGCCCGTATAGCTCCCTCGCTTCTTAGCCTTGCACTCTCAGCTACATAATCCCCTTAACAACCCCGTGGATGTGCTCCGTACAGAGAAGTACACCCTCCATATGGGCCTTATAATAGTACAACAAAATGTTGACGCCCAGCAAGGGAGCAGACAGTGGTAAGTAACAGTTGTACTACACTGCGCACGTGAAACGAAGCCTCCACGCGATGGTAATTGTGAATTGAGGGCACTCTGAGTTACTTTACCGAAAAACATTCACTCACATAATAACAGCGCATTTATTTAATCTGCATGAAAATTATGTGTAATATTTTTTCATAGCCTTAATTTGCAGTAAAGTTGAAAAGAGACAAGGTTTTGAATTAAAATTAAACATTGTTTTTGCCGATGAGAAACACTTAGACTACAAAGTCGTATATACTAAAAACCATAATAAATAAGCTACGTGCTCGTGTAAGAAAGGTAAGTGGGCTTTCTATAATGTTTCGCAATAATGAAACGGTACCGGTACACAAGCAGTGTGATCGAGTAATTTACTTTTGCTTTTTAGGTATGCCGCTGCCTTTGCCTTGACTCCTTTACGTATTCATAGTTTTTCTCTGGTGAAAAACAAAGTAAAGCCATATATTGGACACGCTTGACACTGACTTTCTCCAAAATTCAACATAGTCGCTTTTGGATTTCGTCTCTTTACTGAAAAACTATTGAAGGCTGCTTTATGTGTATCGGGTGAAAATACGTGCACAGTTCCTTTATTTC
The DNA here is from genome assembly GCA_029891345.1 of Dryococelus australis. Classification (NCBI taxonomy): domain Eukaryota; kingdom Metazoa; phylum Arthropoda; class Insecta; order Phasmatodea; family Phasmatidae; genus Dryococelus; species Dryococelus australis. Next base: position 71,333,152 of record CM056999.1, read on the forward strand.
CTGAATGTTTTATTTGCTTTTCGTCGTCTTCATTACCCGTTTAGGTTGTGGCCTGACTAGCAATTCTGCCATGCCTCGTTCAGATTTTTTATGCAATTTTACGGTGTAGGAATAGCAGTTTGTGAACTTGTAATACTTTAGTCAGGTATTAGGGATTTTTTTTGTCACCAGCCGTTAGTCTGTTACAAATCCGCCACAACCACTACTCTGTGTGTATTTACATTGGCGACTGGTGTTTATAAACATTATATATGAGGTGAAGATATAAGCGGGCGTTACTATGCAAACAGTGTTAAATGTTGCCAAGAACCATTAGAGAATCAATAGAGATATTAAAACATCCGAATAACATCAGCGCTTATACATATAAATATTACGAATTAGGTAGCCTGCCAAAGACTATGTATATACCTATAATCCTATGTCACACTTATTCAGGGAAAGTTATCCCCTGCCCATTCTCCTGTTTCATAATTCAGTAGTATGTTAAGTGAGTTCTGAGGGAACATGTCATGTGTGGAGTGTAGGTGGCACAGTGACTGACGGCGGTGTATTTGTGTTGCAGCTCGAACCGGCAGATGCGCAACCTGGCGGAGAAGATGCGCAGGGACAAGCTGAACACGTACATCAGCGAACTCGCCACGCTCGTGCCGATGGTTGCCAAGTCGCCCAAGAGGATGGACAAGACCAGCATTCTCCGCCTCACCGCTACCTACCTCCGCATAAATCGCAGTGAGTACTTGTCACTACCTATCTCCGCATGAACTGCAATGATTGGATCCCACCGTCTATCTCAGCATGAACTGCAGTAAGTACTCACCGCCACCTGGTGCGTCACTTCCTAACGACAAAATTCAGATCTCCTGCCAGACCTGTTACACTGAAAACGTTAATAAGTGAACGTAATAGAGAATCAGTCAAATACACCAGCAAATAGCAAACCCCAGTTTCTCTGGATTCACTCAAAACAAGTATAAAATCTACTGTTCACTACAGTGACTTTATCTCATAGATAGATATTTCGATGGTCGTTATAGTCTGTTCACTATATCGCCAAACATTCTTAATCAAACCTTTGAGAAATCACTCTATGTGTATCATGTTTGAGTGTTTCCTAAATAAATCGTATACAGTCATTTGAGGTAGCTTTGCAACATCCAGAGAAATTTTGTACTACGTTTCTATTTTAATTTCAAATGAAAGTTAGAAGATTCCCTGCTCATATTTGAGTTTTTTTATTACTAAAGTTGTTAACTGCATGCGAAGAATACATCTAGGTGGACGACTATAAAGCCTTCGTTTAAATTGAAAATGTCTGGTACAAAGTTACTCTTAATTAGTGAAAAATTACCCTAAATGACGGTATCATAAGCATTTTATACCCCCGTTTATACAAGTACCGTATTTTTGAGTCAAACAAATCTTTTACTTACATGTTGTCTATAAATTAAAGTACATTTTGTAGTATGCAACACACACACATACACACACACACACACACACATATATATATGTATGTATGTGTTTCTTTTAATGACTGTGAGAAATAATTCTTACATAAATTATTACTACTTATTGCAAAAAATTGCCGTCATATTAAATAAAATAAAGATCTTTTCAGATAAGTTGCAGAAACACACGTGTATTCAAACTGTAGGAATATCGTTATATTCTAACATAATTTATTGTTCTTTTGACCTCTGTAAGATAATCACGGTTACAGGCGGTGTAGAGTTGATACATAGGAAATAGGGCGCTCAGCTAAACCACAAGACGAAAGATTTCTTTTCCGTGATTGCTAACATTTTACGCTGCCCAGAAACTAGTTGTCGTGACAAGTCGTAGTCCTTTCCACCCGTGCTGTATGCGTCGTTTACCCCCAACTTCGAGATGTGTGCCTCAGGAAGTGCTTTGGGATGAGCGCGAATCCACGTTAGTGCCGCATCCTTGACCTCTTGACCTGTTCATATCTGACCAGTGTCCAACATCCGAGCTATTCGAGCGGTGGTCGGACGCCTGGCCTCTTAGATAACAAAGACGACAACGCGTTGGATGTTGTCCTCCGTACACCCGAACGTGTTTGGCCGTGCTGTTAGCATTCGTGATTCGCATTTGAGAGGTAATCATGCGAGTTTGATACCGACTGGCAGCACTGTTGCCCGTTCCTCAGAATATCGGGCAGTTCCGTGCTGTGTGACTTATTAACGCATTCATCTGGCATGGTAGACATGTTTATGTATGTTGGATCGTCCAGAAAACGGCGTTGTTGATGCGTAAACGGCGACCAATTTCAACACTTGCGAAATACCACTCGCAGGTTGTGTCTTCTGAATTTTCTTCGTACTATTCTCATCTTATCTTTGGACGACATTTCTCGCCAACGCTAAAGTATAAGGGTAGGGAGTGCAATATAAATCATTACATTAATAACCGGCTGGCAACTTTTTGTTTGTTACCTCATCCCAGCTAACATAACTATTCCTGAACAGACTTCTTTTCTTCTGTCCACAAGTTGTGTTTTATAAGACGGAAACATTACTCCGCGATTTATTCAGTTGGATTCTGTTAGGTTCATTTGTGGGTGCAAATGTAGTGTTATTAATTTTCTTTCACTGCAACATTATTATTATTTAGTGCTGATACCACGTGCCTGTCGTAATATAAATTATTTTAATGATAGTACATAAATCAGCAGTTCGTATTGAAAACCGGCCAACACATTGTATGCCAGTACACGTGCTACGTATCAAGTTTTCAGGTTATAGGATGAAGCAGTGAAAGTGGGTATTTGAGCACTAAATGCTGTTTACGATAAAGTGAGCACTATTGAAATCAACTATAGAACAATTTCACTGTCCCTACCTGCATATATTTTAATGGGCCCACTGAGTGACATGCGCCCCGTAAAGTTGGTAACGATGGATGGGAAGTATCTTAACGTAGAATGAAATATGGTAGGTAACCATTTGTGGCAATTTAAATTATTTCTTACGCTTTCTGTTTTTTTTAAAGGCCTCAGTATGTAAAAATTAGCAGATTTATAAAATGTCTACTTTCCTAATAATTTCACAGTTCCACTTGACCGACTTATGAATAAAGTGATGAGGCCCATGGCAATGTTAATTTTACATAAACTTAAAACGGCATTTATATTTATTTCTATTTTATCTCTCTTTGAATTATACACGTTTTTAAATTGGTTGTAATGAAGGTATGTTCTGTTATTTTACATCCGCTCAGGTCAAACTGGCACAAGTATGCCTATTAAGTAGACCAAATCGCATTCTGTCTGGCATTTTCCTACACGTCAATACGAGGTGTGGGTATTTGTAAAATAGCCAAGTTAGAAATTTCATTTCTTGAAATTCTTGTAACTTTCGGGACATGTTCTGCGTGGTTTTTTCTGGTAAAAGGGTGATTTCAATTTTTCCACCGAACATACCTGTACCCAAACATACGACACCCAATGTATACCTAGGCCCTACAGTATTTGTGGTAATTTAAATATTTTATTTGAAGCGATCAGCGAGTATTTTAAAACATTTGTAATAACTGCACTTGATATCGTATAGATTGACGACACCCTTGTGTATTATTTGGTTCTATTCTACGTAAAGAAATCCATTGGAGTGTAATAAGTAAAGTGTATTAGTCTCGACTGTATATTCGTTGCGCTTCTTTAAACTAAGAGTGTATTCAGCTCGGCTAGACAAGCTTCATACTTTGTCGCTAGATGTAAGAACTATATATACTACAAATTTTAGTACATTTTTATTTCTGGTACTAAAATCCCAATTGCTGTTAAAGATGAATTAGGAAAATGAAGACTGCTGAGGCTTCTACATGTGAGCTGTATCTAGGTAACATCATAGTATGAACTACAAATGTTACTTTGTGTGTGCAATTATGAGAAATCTACCTGCACAATAATTGTGCCATTCTGTCACTCCAGAATTCGTCATCCTTCTCAATGACTTCATACGTCATCCAACGGGAAGTGTAGACCACAAAGTCTGCCAGTTATGTGCAACTGCCCTTGCACTTAATAATAATATTAATAATTATAATCACGCCTCAGTAGTGGTTTCCCGTTCAGAATTGTGCAGTAACTCATCTGAAATCAGTAAATAAGTAATAATTATAATAAAAATATTGCACAAATATTGTTCAAAATATTACTTAAATTCTTGTTTGGCTAAGTGATAATTTTGCTCGGCGATACTTAAGTGCTATACATAATACAGATGTGGCTGAACATATTTACCTGGCCATTATTGACAGCTTCCTTCGGACTTCCGTACTTATCTGCAGAAAGAGGGCACTTTATTTCCATGATGGCATCTTCACCCACCAAACCATCTATAATGACAGAATGTTACGTGACTGTATACGAATGAATCGGACTACATAAATAATACTATTAAAATTAAGAAAAGCATTTCTTAAAAAAAAAATGTAGCTACTTGGATTTGCACCAAGAAAGGGACACGCAGAATCTACGAATAAGCCATACTCTATTGTCACTTTTCCATATTCCTAAGCCATTTTGCGCTTTGCTACAGGTTTGTTAGCAATGCCGTAATGTGTGCCTTTTGTATTGAAGTTGCCATACAGTATGGAGTGAAATAAGTTTTTGCAAGATGTCGTTGCCCTCATTTTACACACCCTACCAAAATTTGAATCAGTTAGTAACTTCCTCCTCTCTGTATTCCGCAGGTGACAGCTTGATTGCAACACAGTCATTTTCTATAGCTGATCTCTCTCTTCTTTAGTCTGCACGAGGCCAGCGAGAAAATTATTATTTTTTTCCGTCAAGCTCTGATGCTGTTATTGCACTCTCTGGTTCATCTTGGTCTGTCTGTATCAAACCATAGTGCTCATTTGCAGCGTTGAGATTTTTTTTCTCGCTTTCATTTGTTTGTTGGTTTTGTGCATCCTTTGATGTTTCCGGTTTTCCCTTGCTCGTTTCTGCTGGTCGACGATTTTTCTTGTGTACATTCCTAGAACATAAATATGAAAACACGTACGTGTTTTTTTTTTTTGTTTGCCCCTATTAAATGTAGTACTCTACAATTGCAAATATTTTATAGGTAGGTCACCGCTCAGATTTTTTTGTGGTGTACGCAAAATAATTAGATATTGGCCACAATTGTTTTGTAAAAACGTTTCCATTATTTTGAATACACCACATAAACCATTTGGCACAAAACACTTCATGGCTGCCATAACATCTTTCTTACAGTGCTCTCACCTCAACTGTTACCACCCATCATTGTTTTATGGATTACTCTCATATAGTCACCCACTTTGTTGAATGATACAGCAGCAGCAGCAGCAGAACAGAGCGTTTTGTACTGTCCTCTAAGAGCATAATTTATGCACTTTCCTGCAATATGTTTGTTTACGATACTATTGAATAATTCCTATAAATTGTTGTTCTGGTCTGCTATGAGACTTGAAACATGCCGGGAAACACTTTCACAAATAATTTTCTTTATTTCTTGCAGTAAACCACATTATTTGAGCTCAGGAACGTGGTTGATTTCTCCCTCTTTGTTACCATTGTGGAAATATACATTGCAATGCTCATGGTCACCGAATATGTGCAGAGGTGAGTTTTCTACATCTGCTTCCAGCATACATATCCGTGTGTTCAGTGGTTCGTTTCCTGCAGCTCTGTATTTTATTGCCTTATCTACAGCAGTTCGGAATCTCGGTATTTGCTGCTTCAAAACATATCTGGAGGTCACCGGGAAATTTGTGTTTTTGGTAAGATCGGTTAGCTCATGTCAGTAGTTGCGAAGAATGTGATTCTTGCATTCTATCTTTTCCATCAGATTAGGACTATAGGGCATTGTCTCAAGCAGTTACCTATGTACAGAGCTATCTCCATCACCTGTCAACAGTGATACAAAATTAGTCTACAAAAAAGCATCTTAAATAAATATGTTTACAGATATAATCACAGCTAATACACAAGTGTATTAATGTAGTCAACCATTTTACAAAAAGTAAGTATCTCACCAATAAGTTTGTTGAATTTAAGGCCAAGTAATTTTTCGCTTTGAACGAAATCATACTCTTTAATATCTGCTTCCATGCTAGTCGCACTCTTTTTCAGTCAAGAAAACACGTGCGGCTTGGTGGCGTTTGCTTTGCATTTTGACATGACGCACAGATATAACAGTGCCGATTTTTAAAACCAACAATGAATGCCTGGAAGCAAAAATGATACATGCACAAATACAATAAACTGTAGAAGATACTGTAGGAAAACTATAGTACGTTTATATGTAACATAACTTACCACGCCCGATTGATAGTCGTAATTAGTTTTGTAACTGCGCTTATACCATACTTCATCGGCCACCACTGTACACATTGGTATTCCGTCACTATCTACGTTTCGATCCCGAATGGCAATGGCTTTTTATTCCTCAGCAGCATCTAGCATAGATTGTAATACTGCATCGTCAATGGCTTCCGAAACCTACTTCATGTACTTTAAGAAAGTTTTGTTACTCATGGAGTGCATATCAACCCCAGCAGAAAATTCTCTCAGTTGAGAATATCCTCCTCCTGTTGCTATATGCCGTTCACGATAAAGTGAGCACTTTTGAAAGCCCTGCTAAAATTCTACTTTCTTGACCATTATGTATCCGTCCATCACATGTAAACAAACATTGCCATGTGACTGCCATGTGATTGCCACATGTTAATAAACTCAATGTTTACATTTTAGGACTGCTAAATGTAACACGTATATTATATATAAAACATTTAACATATATGATGTATATAACACATATATAGTGTATATATATGCGCATATGTATGCATATATGTATATATAACATGTAAAATATACAATATATATAAAATACGTAACATATATAATAATTTGAGTCATCTCACAGCTTCAACAGACAAAAACTTTACACAACAAACAATTGAAAAATGAGCGCCCTATCAATGAAGTCATGGAAACTGTGTAAAAGCAAACATTCAACTTTGGTGGTGAACAAGGATCAACACGACACGTTAAAAAAGGACACACATTAGTTAAAATAATATGTAAGGCCAGCAAAATCTGAAAACCCTTAAAATAAATATTTTATAACGTGTGCAGACCGATAACAGCTTAAGTTAAAAATATAGTATATATATAATTCAATCCAAAATAACCTTCTTACAGGAGTTCTGAGAGAATAAACTATCAATAACTTTAAATGCATTCATTTAGCTGGAAATGGGCAATATACACAGGAACACTATATGAAATAGGCTACAGTGCATTCGCGCTCACATTTAACAATTTTTAAAATGTAACTTTGACTTGATAAATTGGTTTTTACCGCGAGTAAGTGAATCTCTACCATGCAGAAATGCACCGAAATAAGTTTACAAGAGTAGAAGAAAAGTTTTCTGTCTCAACATCTTATGAAGAGTTTTGTGACTAAGTGTTCATGTGTTTCGGAGCTTGTCATTTTATTTACTAATTTCTGCAATGTGTAATGAGATATTCACAAACCCTCTCCTTGCCCCCCACTTTAGCAAATATTTAACATTAACGTCCGTATTTGAAGAACATATTTTTTGTCGTAAAATCATATTAACGAAAAATAAAAGTATCGAAAATGTTTAAACATCTATGTGTGTGTGTATATATATATGTATATATATATATATATATATATATATATATATATATATATATATATATATATATATATATATATATATATATGGTAACAGTCGAAATTTCACCTAAATTCTTCACATATACAAAAAAAAAAACACATTCTTACGTTGTAACGAATATTTTTCCAGATTAGGATTGAAAACTGATCGCATATAATTACCAAAAGAATTAATTATAAATTCGTATGGCTCTATTAGCACGGGATAACTTCGGTGGAATGCATGAACTGCGTTTATTTCTTACATGGCAATATTTACTTAAAAAGTTGGTTAAAGGACAAGAAATTGCTGAAAGGAAAAAGTAAATAGGGTTAATTAAAAAAAAAACTTTCAAACCTAACTTCACAATTCCTCGAACACTATTAAGTCAAAATTTATTTTCAGAATGTTAATGACAATTTATCAAGACTAGGGACAATGCTGCCGTACTATTTTTTTTATAGTGTGGAATATTACGATGTCCGAAAATTAAATGACAATATGGTGATAACAGATTGTCAGAAAACTAGAAAAATTTCGAGAAAAAAAAAAGTTATATTGTTACATATTGGCTTTAAATAAAAGGCATGAATTATTTGCGGGAAATATTTTTGGCTACTAGGCCAGTAATAATTTTAAATATCGTGTTAGTCTTACTAAGCATCAGTTTCATTGATTATATTTTGCTTAATTTTATACCCATGCCAATTTTTCTTCGCAACGGATATTGCTAATTATTAGTCATCCAAAAGTTAATTGTACATCACACATTAAAATATATTGCAATAATCACAAGGGCCCTTCTCTCCTCCCGATGCTGAAATGCTGGCGTCTGTGGCATAGGATTTAGCATTCTTGCCTGTAAATCTACAGATCGTAAGTTCGAGTCTCGGTTAGAACATTGGTAATGTTAGGTTTAGTTAGTTTTTAGGCCATCTCTCAATAAGGCTGCCAGCAGAAAATCATGTACATTCAAAAATGTTATGAATAAAAATTGCCGAAATTTTCATATTTTTTTCGATGTCATATTGCACTTACCCAACCAGGATAATGGTTGAATCTTCTGCGTTTTCACTAACGATAATTTTATGAAAATTCTTACCTTATATACAGTAAGTATTGCCTAATTTAAAAAATGCTTCTTAATACAGCTGTATAGATTAGAAGGTTATCTAATGGATGAGTAAAAAAATTACAATTTTAAAATTTAATCGAAATGCTTACTGGTAATACGGAAAATTATTTATTTACCCATTGTATTGTACCGACATATATTTGTAATATAGCGGAATGAAAATTATTACTTTTTTTAGTAGTCTGTTCAATTATTTATATTGTTTAGTTATCTGAGATTTAGTGGAATAAAAATATTATCTGTAGGTAGTTGGATTCTTCTCGATATTTGATTTTATGTTCAATGCTTACGCTTTTAGAATACTTTTTTTTTACGTTACGCAGCTACTACATACGAACATTCAAAGATGCCTAATTTGGTCATATTCGGTACATTTCATCAGATCTCCGATGCGCCGAAACAATAAGCCAAAATTTTCCTTTTTGGGGTTTACTCTTAAATGTTACCTAAAATTTGTCATAAATTGTTTGTATTTATTTTTATATTGTACAAAATTATGATGAAAATACCAAACCCTTGTTATTGCTACTTAATTTGGTGATAATGAACCTATTTTGGTGATAGTAGTCCCTTATTTAGCTGTGAACTAATTTATACACTACTCGTAAAGTAATTCAATGAAAAGGAAATCCATCTAATCATTAATAAAAAAAATTAAAAACATAACAAAACATAAATGCATAAAAATGCACATTTCACTACCCTGTAACAATGTTTATTGCAATATGATACATTCCCGCAAAGATAAGGTGTAAAAAAGTATACAACTATGAATACAAGTAAACAAAATTAAATATTTTTTAAATACAAAAAATATATAATTTAAGAGATGGTAAGTTATGATTGAATTGTTGGTTGCTCATTTGTGACACCGTGGCAACTGTTACATCAGCACTTGAAAATAAATTAACAGCAATAATTGATATTAATTTTCTAGATATTTAATTGCTGTTTAAAATACACAACGAACATTGTACAAATAATTGATATAGTCAGCCTTCAGTTAGGGAAGTTGGCAAGAATAACCAGCTATGGAAATTTACTTATTCAGCTGAACCACTGGATGTTCCGTATTCGAGAGTATAAAACTCTTCTATCGAAGATTTGAAAACTATCAACTAGGCCACATTTTTTAAGCACTATCCACAAAGAATTAAGCATGTAATATTTCTACATAATTATACACTATCGACTAAAAAGTAATTGGGCACCTTTTCACAATGTTTGCTCGGTGGTTGTCACCCCGTTAGAATCTCGTAGGGCCACCTCTTGCGGCTATAACAGCAGCCACCCTGTCTGGCATGCTCTCTACGAGTGTTTGCAGGACATCCACGGGGATTCGTTGCCATTCCTCTTGCAACCATTCCATGAATTGAGCAATGGATTTTGGCCACGCCTGACGAGCCCTCACCCGACGATCCAATTCGTCCCAAAGATGTTCTATAGGGTTAAGGTCGGGGCTCTGGGCGGGTCAGTCCAATCGGCGAACATTGTTGTCGACGTACCACTGAATAGTAGCCCTTGAAACATGGCACTTGGCATTGTCATCCTGGAAGTAAAACGGGTCCATTCCGTAAAAACGCCACAATGCTGGGTGCATTTCATTATCCAGAATGTTACAATTGGCCTCTGTGTTCATGCTATCACGGACAAACACCAGCGGTCCTACGCCGAAGGCTGTGAAACAGTCCCACACCACCACTCCACCACCACCGAATTTCCTAGTTGGCACTATACACTCCGGCAGAAGTCGTTCCCCGGGTAGACGCCACACTCATATACGTCCATCGGATCGGAATAATGCAAACCTCGACTCATCACTCCACATAACCGATTTCCACTGCTCCAGTGTCCAGTTGTGACGGTACAATCATCATCTGAGTCGCCGAGTTTTATTGCTTGTCGTGATATGGGACTTCTGTGTAGCTGCTCTTCCGAAATATCCAAGTCGATGGGCCTCTGTACGCAGTGCTCCAATGGAAACCGATACTCCTGTTGCTGCATGAAACTCCTGTCGGATGGTAGCCATGGGTGTGTCCTTTATTTGACAATTTCACGTTTCAGGGTTCTGCGATTTCTGTCGGTCAAAATTGGTAATCACCCAGAACGTACGGCATTGGCACAGTGCCCATCGACCGTCCACTTAACGCAGGACGAATGCGACCGTTGATTGGGCCTGTTTGCCTTCCGTGCAAAGGCCCGGCTAGACAGCACACTGAGATGGCAGACGATAATCACGCGCTTATCGAAGTCCGATAGCTCTGTAACTCGTGCTATCTGCTTGTCAACTGGTTCTACGCAGGCCTGCAGCGTATGGCGGCCACACAAGTCAATTGGCGTACTGAATTACCTATCATCACGTGTGCCCAATTACTTTTTGTTCGATAGTGTATTGCAATGATAAAAATTGTTGACCATTATTATTTCTACGTCCGAAGGCCAGGTAAATGTAATAGAATGCTAAAAAGAGTTAGATCCATACAATACATATTAGGTTAATTTGTATGCATTATAACATGTTACTTAAAGTAACAAATATTAGATAGTTTAATGCTTGCACTTCCGTTCCATCAGAATAACAAAAATAATGTTACAAAATATAATGGTTTTAATTTTTTATAATGGTGATCATTTCCTACGAATTTACGCTACATAATTTCCATTTTGGTAGGCTTGTCACCCACGTCTTTTTACAAACATTATCTCTTTATTTGTTATTACATTTATACAATACAGTTTTTTATATATGCATAATTTAAAAAAGCGAGGCTTAAACACAGTATGATAAATATAAACTTAACAAAGTATGATCTGTTCACATTTATAACGATATGAAGACACTCTGATGAAACAGCGGTTACATTGTCTCTTTGTAATCTATGCACAGTATTAAAAGAAAAAAAACCGTAGTCTAACAATTTATGAAATATAACACATTCTCAACCATTGTAACATGACACAAAAATGCAACTGTTGTTATTTCTTTGTTAAAAAAAATATGTAAGTTACATTACACAGCTCTCTTCACAGTATAATTTTCATAGTTTCAACAGTAGTTCTGGTTTCAGATTTATTCTTCTCACGTTTAGCCTCTTGTGCAGATCTGATATGTGGACGTTCGCTTATAGGCATATTTCTGGGATGTTTAGGGTAAATAATTTCTGGTAAAAGGGAATCGTAGAAGAAAGTTAGAAGCTTAGCAACCATTTTATTTTCCTAAAACTCCTTATCTTCTTGAATTTTCAGAGATACCATGCCTTCTGGAGTCCATACGACGAAATTGCATGTCTTCCGCCGTGAAATATGGAGGACTCTCTGTATTTGGTACATTTAGTTATGGCTCAGTTTTAGCTGTGGCTTTCCATATTTCATTTTTAGGTACTTTAGGTACCTTTTGCAAGTGCATCTAATGGTGGCATAGATATAGCAGAGGATGGGCACTTTACTTCAATTATTTGGTCATCGCCTATGAGTAGAGACCTGAAGGATTCACGTATGCATTTTGGGACAAGCTAGAATTCCAAACACGTGTGTTTATATAACTTTATACATTGGTCTACATTGTGTTTGACACCTTCTGGATAATGCTGGCCCAATCGTAGCCTTCCACTGTGACAGCAGACAACCAATGTACAGTTGACATCGGCATATTTGCACATAAGACTGTAGAGTCTAGCCTGCAGATCATTGAACTCGCGAATTTTTCAGGTCTGTACCTATGAGGTCATCTGGCGGTACTCCTAAAAAAGGATGTTATTCGTCCACAATTAAACCACTTTTTTTAAACTACTATGCCTGGATTTTCTCTTTCAAACTGAGCAATCGCCACTGACTCTTTTTCGATGCCACAATATATTCAGGTTATTTGTAATTAACACTACAGCACGTAACATTTGACTATACCCCACATCCTCACGACCTACACTAAGAAATTTAGGGGTTGTTTTCGTCTGGGCGTATAGAGATGATTTTGATAAGGTACAGCTGAAATTAGGGAACACCAATTTTTGTTTTGTTTTGGAATGCGGAAATTGTATGAACGATTTGTTTCGTCTGAGGCGAAATCTAATTTGAATAAAATACGCCATGTGGTTAGTATATATATATATATATATATATATATATATATATATATATATATATATATATATATATATATATATATATATATATATCCCCGGGGCTTTCAATTTTTATGCTTGAAACATTATCATTATATGTGTAATTATTAAAATTTTTACATCGAATTAAAATATGCGTGCATTCCACATAATAAATTAAATAAATAAAAGTATCATGATACCGTTTTCTCATTATCAAAGACCACTAGACGAAAGCATTCTATCTATATAACTTCTTATTATTTTTCTAAATCCTGTCCATTGTGGTACCTGAATTCACACGCAAAACATCACATCACCCGTACGGCGAGAACACTAGCTCAAATACTGTCTGGTATAGATCTTGCACCATTTTATCTTCCAGTTATCCGCAATACAGTTTTCTCCCTTCCAAAGTGTCTAGCCTCTTCCCCTCTCTCTACTTTCGGAAAACTCCCACCCTGTCTTATCTGACCTAACGGTGACAACTGTACAGTAATACCATACAAAGACCTGGCGCGCGGAAACAATACTCAGCAAAAATTACGTAAAAATTAATAGAAAACTAGATCTTTTTTAAAATTTTAATACTGTATCAAGAAATCAATTTTATTGTCAAAGAGTAATCCATATTTTAAAATTCGGTGGAAAGAAAACGGCAAAATATAATACAAATATTTAATTTTTGTAATATGAGAACTACTCCATATTTTTTTATATTTTGTAGCTGCATGAAAATTTATCTTAGCACCGTACACTAATGTTTTTTTTGAGGTTAAAAAAAAAAGCAAAACAACACTTCCCATACAGTTTGGCAACATCACAGTGTCGTCAGTCCTAAGACTGGTTGGACATAGCTATCCTGGTTTTGTTGGGAAATTAATAATGAAAACTGTATTCATACGGCACAAAGTTATAGCTGGTTTCGAAATAAAACTTTTAGAGTAAAATGTCTTCAACGGCAAATTTATCAGCATGTTGACTTCCGACCCAAGAGAGCACCTCGTATACATCACGGTCTTGAAAATGATGCGATATTACGTTGGTCATGCGCGCATTATTTCGCCAACAGTCATATCGATCATGAGTTGTGAATACATCATCTCGACTTCTTTGTATTTGGACTGCAATGCGGATGGTTTCATGCTATAAAATTCCTAAACACTACCCTCGAAGTTATCCCGTGCTAATAAAGCCATACAAATTTATAATGAATTCTTTTGGTAATTATATGCGATCAGTTTTCAGTCCTAATCTGGAAAAATATACGCTACAGCGTAAGAATGTATTTTTTGTATGTGTGAAGACTTTAGGTGAAATTTCGACTGTTAACACACACACACACACACACACACACACACACACACACACACACATATATATAAAATACATATGTTTAAACATTTTCGATACTTTTATTTTCCGTTAATATGATGTTACGACAAAAAATATGTTCTTCAAATACGGACGTTAATGTTAAATATTTGCTAAAGTGGGGGGCAAGGAGAGGGTTTGTGAATATCTCATTACACATTGCAGAAATTAGTAAATAAAATGACAAGCTCCGAAACACATGAACACTTAGTCACAAAACTCTTCATAAGATGTTGAGACAGAAAACTTTTCTTCTACTCTTGTAAACTTATTTCGGTGCATTTCTGCATGGTAGAGATTCACTTACTCGCGGTAAAAACCAATTTATCAAGTCAAAGTTACATTTTGAAAATTGTTAAATGTGAGCGCGAATGCACTGTAGCCTATTTCATATAGTGTTCCTGTGTATATTGCCCATTTCCAGCTAAATGAATGCATTTAAAGTTATTGATAGTTTATTCTTTCAGAACTCCTGTAAGAAGGTTATTTTGGATTGTTTTGTATATACTATATTTTTAACTTAAGCTGTTATCGGTTTTCATACTTAATAAAATATTCATTTGAAGGGTTTTCAGATTTTGCATAGTGCATAATTATTTGAAAATAATGCAAATAATTTGACATGTTACAGCGATTCTGAAGAATTTCATTATAAATATACAAATTTACTTTTACAATACATTTAAATGATTATTAATTCTTCAGCATATCGTACCGTCGACAACGACGTTATTGTGAAAATTAACTTAAATTCAACAGACAAAGGAACGAGGAATAAATTGGTTATTGTCTTCATTCGGGACTTATTCCGGCATTCGCCAGGCGTGATATCGTGAAATATGAAAAACCCGAATCATGGTGACCAGTCCGGGATTCTAACCGAACTCCTTTTTATTGCGAGCTCCAAATTTTTTTTTTGTGTTAATTCATTAAAGAGCGCATGCGCTGCCCTCTGCCCTGCAGGTTTCTGCACGAAAATCTGTTTCCTTCCTGTCCCTCGACAGCTCCTCTTTTTCTCCCTCAACATGCATTCTTTTTCCCTTCCACTGGTGTGTCACCTGCTTTGCCCCCCCCCCCCCCCGCGGTAGGAGGGAAGAGGCATAAAGCGCGGCACTCACCAGCCTCCCAGGAAGAGCTGGCAGGCAGAAACAATGTTTTACGTAAATTCACGCCATTTAAAATTTCAAGCGATAACACTATGTTTTTATTTAATGTTTTTTTTCATCAAGCATCTGCCTATGCTCAGATAGTCACCTAAACATAAAAAATCTACAGGCTGAAGTGTGTAAACTGTGCGAAAGTTGCCGATTTTCTGCCTTTTTGTCGCTTAATTTTGATATCATTTTCTGCTTGTTTTATAGAAATTCGAGTATGGAGTCTTTCAATTACATTATAAAAAAAAAGACACCGAAAACAATTATAGTGCGGGAATGGCATGTATTTGTGTAGACACTTACATCACTGCCTAAATTTTTACTAGGAAGTCCCCTTAAACACTCAGGGACCGCATTGTCGTTCTGGGGAAAACTGGCTTCCCCGTTTTCAAGAAAACTTGTGCGGTTGAAGAAGTAAATAAAACAGTAAAATAAACATGTCGTTACAGCGGCATGTAAATCAAGCAAGTGTAGTAGGCTTTTATAGTGTAAGTTTCTGTTACTTGTTTTCTAAGGTTTCTCTCCGTTGTGTAGTTTCGTTGTAAAGCGGCGGTATTTATAAGCCCTGATTGGCAGAAGTCAAAACATTGCACGACACCTTATATGAGCGGCAGAATTTTGCATCTTATCTTAAAACATGAACTTCACTGGTCAAGTGTGTGTCAAGCGCGAGGAGGGCAGACTCGTTTGTATGAACGTTTTTGACCTTTGCAGTTTATTACGCGTGTGCACGGTGTTATAAAGGCTCAGCTCGCAAGACCTTCGCTTCCGCCATTCTTTCGTTGCATAGTTGTGCAGTGACGAAGTTAATACTCGTGCAAATAAAAAAAAAAGGAAATGTCACTGGCTTGTAAGTTTTTTCCTGCGTGATGCCTTGGAAATCTGTACGGGGGCGTCCTTCCCGTACGCATTACCAATAAATTAACGCCCACGTTTAGATGGGATTCAGTCCCATGACCTTCAAGTCATCAGTGAGGCGGCTTGCCGCTCTCATTTTCACACTGCTGGGAGCCATCGTAGACTTAATGCCGTACAAGAGCCAAAACTATTTATTTTAGGTTCCGAAGATATTTTATGGATTAGTGACATAATAGTTACGATATAGAAATACCAAATAATACAGGATACAACATTCATAATATTTGTGTAAAGTGTAGATATGGGAATTTGTACTAAAATCTTCTTTTTTGATACAAAATCGAAAAAGGATGTTTTAATACATAGTTTGATTTCAAAGTTTTTTCGTGAATTTACAAGAGTGGTATGGTGCAGTTTCTTCAAAATCCTGCCCTTGTTTCACCTGCGGTAACTTCCAGCTGATTTGACTTCAAATTTTATTTTAGAAGGAAAAAGTGAAATGCGTGCTAATTACATAAATTCTCTAGAAAATTTTGTTTAATTTTGATATTTCCATGAAAGAAATATAAATTTAAAATTTCTGCAACTCCTTTTATTCGTTTTTTTTAAATTAATTTTCCACCCCCGTAATAGTTTTTCCACGAAAATAAATATGCAGTGGGCTACAATCCCGAACACCCCAGAGAAGTTTAAGAGAACTTTAGGGAGGAACATAGTTGGGACGTTCTGTATTGCATACATTAATTTGCGGTCTTTCGACATTTGCAAAAACGGTCTTCTCGAAGTACTTCGCTTAGCGAGTAAGGTTGTATTGGAGATTAAAAACGATGGTGTCAATGAAGACTAATGCCCAGTTGCACCAACACCTTCCCCTATCTGAGATAGAATGATCCTAGTTCCGAACCAGGATCCAGCTTGATCTTGGTTCCAATGTGAAGGTGTTGCACCAACGAAATTTCATGATTCTGGATCTCCGATTCATCGATCTTGGTTTCAAAGTGAGAGATCGAGATTAAGTATGCGACAAATTTTGCTATTGGTTCGCAGTATATCTGACGTCATGGAAGTAGGCGTATTTTTCACTATAGATAGAACTAGATGTGCTATGTTTTATCTGTTTTAAATTAATTGTTGTACGAATTTTACTGAATAATATTCAAGTGCGTATAATGTTGTTTTAATTTCCCAAGAAAACAATCGAACGTAGTTCTATCTGTTGGCGTATTTTCAAACTACATTTGTCGACGATGGCTGCTGATCTCGGATCGAGATTTCGAACCGCCAATTTCGGCGGTTCGAAATGAACTTCATTTCGAGCTCCAGTCCAGTTCTGAACTCGAATGGCGCAACAGTTTTCTGTGTCGAGCTTAGATCCGATCTCGGATCGAGTTTCGAACCACGGTGGTGCAACCGGGCATAAGTAAAAAAAATACCAAATATCTATTGTGGAATAAATTATGAAGGTTTTGGTCAGAGAGAGTTTATCAATGCTAAACACACGTTTGTTCTCAAAGTAAATTATTAATTGTTACTAAATAAGATAACCTTTATTAAAACAACCATCCCCCCCTCCTCCTGGAATTCACTCAGATCCTACACATTGTATAAGCAGTGCCTGTGACTTTCGAAGTGTATTACTGTTGTAACGTATATTCACTATTATTTATTTTCCAAGATATTTATTTTGCTACAGTTTTCGTATCAAGTTATTATTACTCTATGCGACGTTACTATTGGCATACGTATTTTAATTTTCAACATTACCTTATATGTATAGTAAATTTAATAATATGCGAATTTTTTATGTTTGGTTTAAGTTAATGAGCATCTGTTGTTTCGTTTTAAATATTTTTAAAAGGCTTTATTTATTTTGCCATGCGATTTTGTGCAGTTTTCATGGTTGTATTTTTATTCAAATTAGTGTATGTTTATCATTTTAAGAAATTGGCAGCACTGACCGAACGTAGTATTTTAATGATGCACTTTTGAACGCAGCTCGGAGTGAAGCTCTTTATTGGCCAGGTTAATTTAAATTCACATGGTTTTAATGAATGTTCTACGTGGAGCTGGAAGATTATTCTTATGTGCTAATATAGTATTTATGGCCGCAGCAGAGTTCGTAGAACGGAAGAAGAGGGCCACTTATGATATTTAAGTAAAACTTTGCAAATTGAACTTAACGTATTTCGGCCTACAGAAGACTTGGTACCCAGGGCTGGTACCTACCTCAATATTCCCAGCTGGTTTGACGTGTTACGGTTACAGATATGATGTCTCTATAGAGTTATAATGTATTTTATGCTGCCAAGAAAAATTCCTGGTAGCTTCAACATTTTATAATTATTATCTGGTGTTCTAACAAGCTACTAAAACTTTTCTTCGTCATTTACCTACACATCTCTCAATGTCAAGAGTAACCATGCTCTATCGATAAGAAACTGAGCTAACCAAATTTTCTGCATTATTTCATGTTTGTTGAAGTGTGAGGGAGAAAAATTTTTTAAGACACATATAAAGTAAATTTAATTACTATGGAGTCAGTCTGCCCTACTCTTTGAATTTATTTATTTTTTAATTCAGATCGTTATTTTTTTTTAAAGCTGCACATTTTGGTGACAATTCTAAACTTAATGAAATATTTCAAAAGCTGCTCTACATCATTTTGGCCATCAGTAAATGTTGCTCCACTAGATGTGAAGTGTTATTTGTTGTTGGTAGTTTTGGCTGTAGTTTTAGCGTCTTCTTATTAATAATATTTTTTACGTGCCAGTGTATTGTTAAGTCCTGGTTATAGCACGTACGTTAAAGTGTAACATAACGTGGGGCAAAATACCATACAACCATATTTATTAAAGTGACCAGTCCATACCTGTGGCAAATTATCACATTTATTTCAGTGGAGCCCATTCGTGCCCAATTGTGGGACACGAAAAAGAGATTGATTTAGATATGCAGCAAAAACTCTCGTACCAAACATCAGACTTCTCGTACATTGTAATATATTAAAACTCAATAAAATTCTTATTTACCCTACATAACAATAAATGAAACTGAAACAATATTTTTGGAACTGTATACCGTACTACAAAGAAAAATATGCTATTTTATGTTCACTTCTGTAATGTCTTATTCGAAAAAAGCGACACCATGTAACCATTTGCCTATTTTTGAAGACAGGACAGCCAAAAAAGTGCATCAAAACGTTTATCTAAGTTGAGAAACATCAAAACTAGGGAACTTGCACGTGTCAGAGAATGAGGAATTGTTGAGTGGGTGAGAGGGCCAGGGTTGGGTAGAGTTTATTTGCCGCAAATGGATTAAGGTTGGGTTGTAGTAATATGACGTTTACAATCAGATATACATTGTGTTTCAAGAAGAGTGGTCCGATTTGTAAACCTCAGATCTGTGCAATCACCCAACGCTAATGAATGAAACTTGTACTACTTGTACGCCCATGGCGAAGAGTTCCATAAGACTGCCGCTATTTATACTAAAGCTGGGACAGTGAGATAAGAGTCAAATCAATGAAAATAGTGAAGATTCAGCAGCTGATAATCAGTTCTTGATAACTAATTGATATAATGGCTGAATTTCACTGATTTATTTGTGATTACCATTGAATGTTGAGAATCCCACTGCAAGAGATCACTTGTTCCCAGTTAATTTCCTCGATTTTCCAGTCGGCAGTAGATTATCAACTGACTTACAGTGAATATTGTTTCACTGATCGATATCACTGATTCGGGCTTTGAGTGTACGTGCCTTGTTTGTGTATTTTCTACCCATTCAAAAGCACATGATTGTAGCAAAGTGATAGTGTCAATGTTTTTCGCGTGTCGCGGACCAGGAACAATGGTCTTCCGTTTTCACTATGTTTTGGGTCAGCTGTATTTTTGGTAGCTCCGGAATTTTATAGTATCTCGGCACAGGCCTTAGCGTTCGCCAGATTATTCTTATAGTGTATTCATTTTCGTCTTGTACTGTTTGACGTAATCGTGTGCTCGAATTAAATTACAAATTCGACTATTTTAAACATCTACCCTTTCGAATTAAGGCTGAAAAAGTCTAAATAAAATATTGCTGTATTAACGAACAGTATTCATTTTTATACGTTCCCAATATTTAATACATCGCATCGTTTGTTTTAGAATTTATGATGCCAACTTATGTCTGATAATATTTTGAACGTGTTGTAATTATTGTGTATATAAATCTATAGTTTGTTTATAAAAATCATCAACAAAATGTGAGTTCATGAAGATGCGGAAACTCACTAGCCATCCTTTGTGCTGTTACACAAACATTTTTTTGGTCTCGTTTGTGTGTGTGACTATTTCCTGTCTCGTTTGCGGCTGTGCTCTCTTCGTTGTTTCGTGCCGTTCCTTGTTTCACCGCACTATCATTCCTTGGTCCGTATGCATGTATGTTCTTGTAGTGTCGTTTTATATTGTTTTGCGGTCTTTTTTTCGTTTGTTTTGGTGATTTTTGTTCTGAGTCGAACATCAAGACAGTTGGAATTTGATCTACTGTTGAATATTATTTTCAGCCTACTTTCCGAAGGAAAGGCTTGTTATCACCTTCATGGCCATGTGTGTATTTGCGTGCCATAAACATTTTCGAACCCGTGCACCTATTTTCAGCAAAACCCGGTATACTTAATTTACGTTTTTGTTTTTATTTTATTTATTTTTAATGATATAGGCCTACTTCCGAACATTTGGGGTGCTTATTTTCAAAATTGCAACCATTTAAATTATGTATTTTGGTGCAGCCGATTTGAACAGAATTTAATGTGTTGACATTGCACATTGTCAACATTTACTTCAGAAAATCGTGTCGTCATTCGTCCGCCGTTTTGGAGCTCCTACGTCATATCTTGGGAGCCACGCACCCGATTATCGCCAAATTGGCGATAATATAGTGCATATAGTTCCTCCGTAATAAGGTAAGATTTTACTAGTTCTGACACTTATTTTTAAAATGGCGGCTACGTAACCATTTTATGTTGGTATTTCGTACATTTCCGTACAATTTGAACATATTACAGCCAAACTAGTTATGCTAGCTTTCTCTATTGCGTGCATTAAGTACGGTCATTCGAAGCCTTTTTCCCCCTCCCCATTTTGTGAGATAAAGAACCTGAAATAATACAATTTTTACATCGCATTTACAGAAATACCCAACCGTATTTTATGTTAGTATGCCATATCTGCGGAAAAATTAAGACTATTTCGAAGAAAATTTCTATGCTGACAGTACCTAGGTGACCATTAAATTCATTAGTTGAGATACAGAAATTTTGCAAGTTCATTTGACCTCTACACTGAAAAAAAAGTCAGTGGCTACAAAAACTGTTTTGTTGATACATTCTAAGGCGAAATTTAGTTGTTGAAAAAAAACGTTATGGTGCACAATAACACGTAGATTGACAAGTACTAAAGCTACTTAGTGGCCTCTAACATACATGTTTATTGAAAAAAAAGTTTATTGGTTGCCACGAAATACTTTGTCAGCAGCAACAGCATTCATGTTATCCAGTAAAACATTTTGCTGCGACTGCAAAACTACGTCCGTTATATTCTGCGTATGCACTCTGCCATATTTGAAGTGGCCACCTTCTGTCTGGCCACGACGCCATATTTGTATGTGTTCAGTTTTTTGCATCGGGCTACGACTAATTCATAAGAGAAATTCTTAAGTTCTTATGAACGGATTACAATATCATCCCTTTATTCTCAGTAAGTAAATTTTACACGTAAATGATTCCGGACAAGTAACTTTCCATGAGGTCAAGTGTGCAAGCCTTATCGTGTGCGCCACTTAATAGATTTATTTTATATACATGCTGAAGACAGCGCTTTAATGTCAAGCAAGGTAGCGTAATGGTAACACGCTGAGCGCACAGTTGAGCGTTCTAAGGTTCGAATTCCACTCATGACGACTTTAAATTTGGTGTTTAAGTGTTGTTAAGACCATAACTACCTACAAAAGCCCGCAACCCGCAAGCCAGGTTTGTGAACCTTACTAACCAGTATTGCTGTTATTATCATAACATTTTCGGTGCGAGTAACGAACACATTATGCCTACAAACACACTGAATGTATTGGTGATCACAAATGTCGTTTTGTAGTTTTCATTAAATACTGGAATGACAAAAAAATTTTGTTGGCATCACAAAATCTTTTGTCATGTCTATATTAACAAAAGAATTTTGTGGTCACGACAAAACTGTTTTTTCAGTGTAGTTTAAGCTTGGCAGTTGGCATTTTTACTGACAGCATTTATTAAGCACTTTCTCGTTAAATTTGTCGCATGTATCTCTGGAATAGTTAAACCAATTCGAACACAGCTTTAAACGCCTGCAGTTCTTCTTGTATGCACTAATACACAAGTTGATCCTTTAGTGTGTCATGTTGCAATTGAAAAATCTCACCTGATATTCAAATTGAAACGTCTTATCTCACTAACTTCTCAGAATTTCTTTCATACCACATTTTGCATGTACCCAAAACTATGGAAGGCCACATTTTTTTTTTTATAAAGCAATCTTATTTTCGATGCAGCGTTGCTGTAGTGTTATAAGCTATATCCGTGCTATCAGTAAACTTATTTTACTCAATCTCGGTGTGCTTAATACATACTGCAAGCACTAAATTAATTTAGGAGTAGTATCAATCTTTCCCCATTGCGGCTGATACTTCCACAAAATTGTAGTGTTGTATGCTTGTATTGTATGTCATGAACTAATCGATCAGATACCTTCTTATTGGTGGAAAGTTCCTTCTGCTTAGACATTTTTAACACTCGTGATATTACCATTCTAGTCTTTAAATGGATCAAAATTATTTGTTTATATGTATGAAAGAAATAAGACTAATTACCCATATCGTTTCCCGTCGTACGTATTTCGTGTTTTTTTTTAACTTTTTCTTTTTATAATACCGTTTGGTTAGTTTGCGATGAGTGGATTTCACAGATCCAGATTTTTTTTAAAAAATATCTGTCGATAATTGAAGAATATTTTCGCATTTGGCGTTATTGTTTTGTATTGTAAAATTCCGTAAAACATGAGATGTAACAACTGTTTTATGACGTATTAACTAGGTGGTATGGAAATCATTGCTATTTTGAAATGCTTCTTGCCTTATCGAAGGGTAATTTTGTTATAGATGTAAAAGAGGGGTTAAAATGTTGTAGTACTAGTGACTTAACAGTTTTTCTACCTTGGAACCATTTTGTATTGTGAAAAACTTGCAGAGAAAGTAATCTACTTGTTCAAAGTAAGCTTTTGTAGGTCACTGCAGAGAAACAGTGAGGTCACAACATCGAAATAGAAAACATACCAACAGTCATTGAACAAGTATTGTTTCAGTTTACGCATTGTAGTGTCACCGACAGTCGTAACAAATCGGTTACTTTTTATAGCTTTGTTACTACTGCTAATAGTTTATTTTTGGTACTTGTTATTTATTTTAACATATTTATTAAATCGTGGTTTTAATTAGAGTCCGTTACACCCCGGCTTCCTGTTGTTTTACAAAATACCAAGTGAACGTCATACTTTCAACCATAACTTTCTGTATTGTACGAAGTGTCGTTAGAATTTTTCAATATTTGTGGTGGCAGACTGTAAAAATGTATTTTTCGGAGGCAGATATAAAAAAAAAACAGTGTTTCACTAATATTTAGAGCTATTGACCAGAGCTTGCCAGTATTAAGATCAAAGTAAGCCACCAACAGTTTGCAGTCCAGTCGATACACAGCAAAAAACCTTACCGACTTTGTGAAAATTACTGTAACTGTTCACATAAATTTAGTCGTTTGCATGGTTGCCTTTTATGGTTGTGTTGGATTACATCTCGGTGGTAGCCTTAACTATATCACCCGCGCCCCTTTTTTTTCTTTCTTTTTAAAGCGCCAAGCAATATTTCCACTTAAAGGCTGTGCACGATAAAGTGAGCACATTAGAAATGAACCTTAGAAAAAAGCCACTGCCTCTGCATACATGCATTTCAATGGGCGCACTGACTGACATTCGCCCAGTACGGTTGGTAACGATGGATGGAAAGTAGTTCCATATCTTAACGTCGAATAAAACGTGATAGGTAACCATTTATGATAACTTAAAATTATTTATTCCGCTTTCTGTATTTTGTAATGCACTAAAGTGTAAAAATGAGCAGATCTGTAAAGTATTTACTTTCTTAATAATTTCACAGTTTCATTTGACC
Source organism: Dryococelus australis (assembly GCA_029891345.1). Lineage (NCBI taxonomy): Eukaryota > Metazoa > Arthropoda > Insecta > Phasmatodea > Phasmatidae > Dryococelus > Dryococelus australis. Next base: position 71,357,685 of record CM056999.1, read on the forward strand.
GATGCGTGAATAAAGTGCAGATACACATGGCAATGTTAATCTTAAATAAGGCGGAGGAATATACACAATGTATACAAGTAGATCTTAAGCAGGGCTTTCAAAAGTGCTTATTTTACCGTGAACAACCTTTACTTATGTGTACGGCGCTGTTTTGTGGCGCGACTTCTTTGGATCCTTTATATCTCGCGTGCACGACGCACAAGGAACTCGCTACGTATCTCCAATATAGAGACTGGCTTTACAAACAGAAAAAGTATGTCAGTGTGGAAAACAAGCAGTCCGATTAGCTTCGTCCCTCTTCCAGGCCGTGAGCTATCTCGTCGCCCACTCTATTTTGTCTACTTCCTCCCTCGCCGGGACTTCCGGTGCCGGCAAGGCAACGGGCGCAAGCGTCGGGCAGTTCCTTGCGACCGCGCTCATTGGCTAGTGGTTGCAGTGAGGTGAGGTGGCGAGCTGGTGCCCGCCGCCGTGGAATATCCATAGACCAAACATGAGATATACAGATTTTTCATCTTCTGCGCTTGTACCCAACGGTGACCTAACCCCTCGCCAATACAACTGTCAAAGTCACGTGGTCAACCGTGATGAACGTGCTTGTTTTTACATATCTTATTTTTCAAAAGATAAGCACTTTAATGTGGATAAAACACTTTTATACTAATCTGAATTTAATCTAATTGCATTAAAAATTAGTTAGAGGAAGTATACAAACATCTCAAAGCAATTGTTTACATGGACAGTGTTCTAACTGACCTTAAAACGTGCCCGCGTCGTTTATGATAGTCATATGACAGAAAAGCAGCCAAATGTTGGGGCACGAAGACTGGTTTTGCGCAGCTAGCATGTTCACTTTACCCCTTATTCACTCTACGGGAATTACTGACACTCGAATGCAAGTGCGACGGAACGTTGGTTGGGGTTGACAATACAAAACAGTTGCGACCAGCTTCAGCAGCACTGTTTTGTTTGTTTCAAGTATTGTATAACTGCAATGCTGAAAAGTGGGCGGCCCTTCTCACCCTTCCTCCTGTGCGGAAAAGCATGTAGAAAAGCCATCTAGCGCTGTCTCACTTAAGTTGTTTGACAACATGCTGCGTTAGAGATTGTAATAAATACGAAATAAAAATTATTTTTATAATTTTGTATGGCATATATAAAAGTAGTGGAATTTAAATTGCATGCATTAATTTAATAAGTAGGCCTATGTAAATATTTTTTCTAATATAAAAAAACGATCTTTATCATCATTTTTTGAAGTTATGTTGTAACAATACTTTAGTTCATTTTTCTAGGTCTGGTCTTTGATAATACTAACTGGCAGAAGACAGACCTTTACCACCAGGTTACATAATCAAGTAGGTTGTAGGGGGCCTATTTCTGAACTGCGCATAGCAGGAAATGTTCGTCGTAGGCATGATCTAGCAAAGTTTGAAAATGTTTTTACCTTTGCTAGTACTTCATGTCCTCTTACTCCTTGGTTTGAAGTCTGCGTGCCATCCTCGCCTGATTTTTTTCTAACCTTCCCTATCTTTAAGTGTTAAGTGTAAGCCCGAAGGTAGGGCGGAAGCTAAGCGCGTCTCAGGGTGAACCCCTTACGCCTACGAGGAAAGGAAATCATGCAAGGAGACATGCATCGCGGCAGAGAGGAATTGGGCAGCAATGGCCGCGATTGGAGCCATGACTTCCTCTCTGAGTGTACCTAGTTAACCTTTAACTAAGAAGTGAAAGGGGAAACCTTGCATAGTACCGTAAAAACCCCTTGAGCAGAAAATAATTCAGAATTATTCATGCATTTACTATAAATGCTACGGGAGACAGAGTGTTTGGAATGCATGCTCTTTATTAGTACGGACGAAAAACTAGAAGAGAGGGGCACTGAATTTAACTTCATTTGGAATTTGCGCTGGCTTAACCAGAGTGATGCTTTAACGGCACTCTGGTGAGGGAAGTGGCGCTATTGGGCCTCTTCCCCCCGAATTCCCAGTAGATCCGGAAACTAAAGAAAAAATGGAAATGAGCTGCCAGTAGGCATTAGCAGAGCCAACATCTACTGGCTTTTAGTGGATCCGGAAGAGATGGTAAAGATATGTGGAAAAGAAGATTGATACCTAGTAATTTAGGTAAGGAGATTAGATAATAGCATTTTCACTAGTCCACCTTTTGAAAATTTTGTGTGTTCATCTGACCATGATAGCCTTCTGATGACTTTCCAGCCTTAAATATGAGTAAAGTGCCGTCCAGAAATCCATCTCGAGTTCTCTAGTGCAAAATAATTAAGCGGTTTGATGAACTCGTATTGGCCAGAACACCAAGCAGATCTTTACTTTGCCAACATTTGTTGAAGTTTAAATTACTGTCCACCCACGAGTTACCAATGCAAACAATTGGCCGCTTCTCTTCTCTGTAATATCGCATTGATTTTAAATATTCACAGCGCCAGGGGACAATATTTTGGGCGCTCAACTAAAATATTCCTTTTGTTGCCACACCTTTTTCCACTTAAATCCCCTTTATTTCGAAATTTTCCTCAAAGAGTGCACTCCCCATGAAAAGTCGTTTTTGTCTTTAATGGTACTCAGTAGTTTGGGACATGTAGGTACTCTCTTATGTACTACATAGTTGTTCAATTAGATCACTTATTTCACGTTTCTTCCTTCGAGACGTGAGCGATGTTTACCTGGTGTTCACAGCGATGTATCGACACCAAAGTACTTTCTTTACGGATCCTACTAACTGTAGGAACATAAATACCTGCATAATTAGACACGCAGGTCGGCTTGGTTTAATGAATATTTCACTCGTCCATCACGCGTCTTTTCATCACAATCTCGATTTATATCTGATATTGTTTCGTTTGTTTTGCCTTTCTTCCGCATTGACTCCATGTTTAACACTACTCAAAGCCTTGTCAGCCTCCACGAAGCCGATGACCCACTGTTTTTGTAGTGGTTAGTAGCGGTTCTGTGACCCCAACCACCATCCCTCGCCATGGAGTCGCCTTCTCGTCAGCTCCTTACAATAGTCGTAGTCTGTGTGCGGGCGCAGACGATAGTTATGCCTTTTCTTGGATCTATTGTCAGCTATTATTGTTGCCATATCTTGAGTTTTCGCTTTTTTTTTCAATTAAACTTTTAGTTGTTATATTTATTTAATTATTATTATTTTATATATTTATATTGGTGTTACGTTGGGCAATTTAGGACACTATTTCGTGCTTCTTACCATATGAAACTATCAGTGGAGCCGATGGTGGCGTTGACTTATATTATGCAGCGAAATACGGCAGCATGATTTTTAGCGGGACTGCCAAATCGAGATAGCAAGGTAGACATTTTGTCCAACTTACAGGAGAAATAATTTAAATTTGTTCAAGGTGCTGATTCTACAGTGCACATTTCTGAAACCTGTTTTCCACGACATTAGCTGTCGTGCTCGCTCTGCTGCAAGTTTTATCAAGATCTGGTACACGGGCCTGTTTAGCTGCTAGTCGACGTGCAGGATTACTATCTACTGTACTTATAAATCGTGCTGCTGTTCATTTATCTTCTAAGACTGATTGCCATCAGCTGTAGTGACACAATCATTTTGACAAAGATCAGTCCGCACAGGTATGCTTTACGTATGTTGAAAATATAACTTCAAATACCGGAGTTACGCTAGGAAACTTGGCATGTTGTCCAACGGACGTGACAGACATGCATAAAGCTGTGAAAACATGTATTATGGGCTGTTCACAGTAAAGTGAACACTCTTGAGGCCCTAGTTACTTTTTTCAACCGTTTTTTTCCTTTAACCATCTTTGTAAATAAATATTGCCGTGTAAGTAATAAATTCAGTGTATATATTTCACTTGAATTGAGAGTTAACGTCTAAGGCTAAAATAAATTATATTTATTGACTATTATTCCAAGTGAGAGGGCTTTCAAAAGTGCTCACTTTTCCGTGAATAGCCTATAACTGAATTTAGTTGCTATTTTGATAATTGCGCCTTTGACTACATGTTTTGAAAGGCGTTTATCCCGCTGATTTTGTTTTTAATGAACTCCCGAACTGTCATGGCAAACGTTTTATATGAAATGACGCCATTTTAACGGGAAGTAGTGCGTATTTTGGACGTAAGTGAAGTAAGGAGGAATAATATATTTTTTATTATGCGAGGTTATATACAAGTGTTCCTTTGATAGCCTTCCAGGCATTGGGCGGGGGACGTTGAAATGCAACAGGCAGGGCCACCTGTTTTCGCGAAAATATTACGCGCACAGTAGTCTGTAACATTACGTGCACACTGCAACCTTCCTTTGGTTATTGGTAAACAAATTTGGTTTAGTTCATCTAACAAAATACACGCTTGAATAACCAAAAGCTTTGTGGTGGGCCAGACTACCAACAAAATGTTTGGTTGAATCAACTGTCCATATTTGTTTAGCCACTCATTTGATTATCTTAGATCGAAAACACAGCTCGAGAGTTTGTCAATTTTTTGTGACAATTGGGATAATAACAGAGTTTATTTGTGCATTTATTGATGCTTAATAATAGTATAAAAATTCCAATGAAACAAGTTGAACAGGAAACTAAAGCGTAAATAGGTAAAATTTGCAGTACATGTTTACGCACGTTGTTCAGCATTGGAATTGTATGTATGTGAAAACATTTCCCTTCTTTCACTAGTAGTGACTTGAGCCAAGGTTGCTACGCGCGTCGTAACGTGCTGGCAGATACTATCTCAGTTCGAGTCTCGGCCTGGCGGGCACTCTCAATCTCTCATCACCCATCAAGTGAGTTCTACACAAACACCAAACACATTCACTAATAATATGGAATAAAGAACACACAAACACACAAATATAAGTCAAACATCTACAGTTATTGTAATTCACAACATTTCGTCCAATCCCCCTTAAGCAATGCCGTTAGAAGCAAGTTGGGAAGCCCCATATAGGTTCATAAATTTCCTCGGTGAGGGTAGGTATAGAAGTAGGTAAAGTAAAACACTACACGGCGTAGGTACAAGGAAAAAATAACAGAAAATAAATAAATAAACAAATAAAAATGGAATAATGGATTATATAAAAAAGTACATGAAGTTTACATGAATATGCATGAAAAACTCTATACAGGCTGTTCACGGTAAACTGAGCACTTTTGAAACCTCTGTTTAAGATATACTTGTATGCACATTGTGTATTCTTGCACCAATTGTAGATTTGACATTGCCATGGACCTGATCACTTTATTCGTGCGGCGGTCAAGTATATCTTCGAAATTATTAGAAAAATTAATATTTTACAATTTTGTTAATTTATAGGTTTAAATGCACTAAAAAACCACAAAGAAAAGCAAATAATATCAGTATTCACAAATGTTAACATAACAGTTTTAATTAAAAATTTAGACATGGAACTACTTCCCTGCGTCGTTGCCAACTTTATTAGGCACATGCCGGTCAGTGTGCCCGTTAAACTATATGCAGGTAGGGGCAGTGATATTTTTCAGAGTTTGATTTCAGAAGTGCTCACTTTATTGTGAACAGTCTTTAGTTATATTTACGTAGCTGATTAGAAATAATGTATTACACAAACTTAACTTGACACACCAGACAACATAATGCAATTTAAACTAGAAATGTAATAGAAGTAGGCCCAATTGGATGGAGGTACGGCCCTGGGGCTAGGTACCCCATATCATATGCAAATGGGACCATGAACTTGTCTATTATTGATCAAGTTCCGGAACTTGGGGAAAAAAAGAACTTTCAATTTGTTTTATATTAACTGAAACTCTTCAATGTACGCAGATCCAAACATACCTTACATTTTGGGAAACCCAAATAAGAACATAAATATAATTTCGTTTCAACAAAAAATATTTTTATTATCTGTATACAAATAATGCATTTTGTTGCACCTATCAAACATTGTTGTGGTTCAACAAAACCATTTTCTCAGTGTACGCATGCCAATTAAAATCATCCCATCACTAAAGTAGATCGGAAATAAATTGTAATGGAGTACAACTAGTATAGGCGGTTCACAGTAAAATGAGCACTTTTGAAAGCCCTGCTTAAGATCTACTTGAATGCATGTTGTGTATTCTTCCGCCTTATGTAAAATTAACCTTGCCATGTGCCTCATAATTTTGTTCATGCTTCGATCAGGTGAAAATGTCCTATTATTAGGAAAGTAAATATGTTACAAATCTGGCATTTTTTACACTTAGATGGATTTTAAAAAAACCCAAAGCGAAAGAAATAATTTAAGTTAATACAAATGGTTACATTAACACTTTTTATTCGACTTTAATATATGGAATTACTTTTCCTCCATCGTTACCAACGTTATTAGGCGCATGTCACTCGGTACGCCCGTTAAAATATATGCTAGTAGGAGCAGTGACCTTTTTATAAGGTTGATTTCAAAAGTGCTCACTTTATCGTGAACAGTCTTTAGGATCTTATCGTTAAAAATAGGTGCTCCTACGAATAAGTAATAATGAACACCACGCACACTTAAGGCGGGGTTCAAACCACCGACAATGTGTGTTGTAAATAAATATGCCGTCAATAATTCGCGCTTAATTTCACACTTTAAAAATTACCTTCTAAATTCATACGTAGTAGTCAGAGAATTCAAGGTCGGCGTGATGCGCGGTTGCCTACACTCGGGCGCCAGTCCACGAACTTCCTGAACGCTACCGTGGTGCGTGTTTACCTATACTTGGGGCACCAGTCAGTCCACTAGTGTATTGACTGTGGTAGTTTTTTTAAAGATAAAAACTCCTATCGGCAGCCAGTTAAGGAAAGTAGTTCTACTTTCTAACATCTAAAACATACTATTTAAACTAGAGGAAACACAAAAAATGGCTTCCTGTTCTTCACACTCTTAATGGCTGTATCGATAACATAGGCCTATTTGTGTTCAATAACAATTTCATCATCTCGTGGGTAGTAGTCATAAGTTACATAGGCGCTGTTCATTTTTCCGCGTATTGAAATTGTATGTAATGGGATAAATGGAAAAGAAACTAAGTAAGGTTTTTATAAATGCCTAGTTAACCTTTGAGCAACTCTAGCACGCCGCTAAAGACAGATATGTAGGGAAATTAAAAAATAAGTCCCACTTATATGTTTGAGAAAATTGTAAGAAGGTTGTGTTCGTAGTGCAGAAATGAGGCTTGAGCACGAGGCGCCAGGCAAAGGAGGCACGGGACCATTCGGCAGGGCATCGACCTCGCGACCTCCAGGATCGCCAATGGAAACACGCCGTCTGTAATCGCGTTGACCTTAATTATGTACGGCATACCTGCCTTTTCGGTCGACTGCACTCGAGTCATCGCTATCGATTTTGTATTTCTTCTTGCTCTCACCTCATGACCAGTAGACGTGTTAGGAACATGCGTTAAATTTAGAAAGAGAGGATGTTTGGAATTTCCGGCTGGCTACGCTTGGAACATTATAACTTGAAGATGTATGCTATTTATGGCCAACGTGTTCTAGAGAGCGATAGGCTGGGCAGTCATAATTTATGGAGTTAGCGGTACGTTAATTTCGTTATTTATTCGTACGTTTTCTTGTGCTGTCCACGCATTTTATTACAGCCGCGCTTATTAGTTGACTTTAGTGTGCTCTGAGATTGGAATAAATTAACTGTATGAAACCTTTTAAAACCAAGCTTTTATTTATAAATGAACTAAAAAGATAAAATTATAGGAATAGTTAACAGAATTTGTAGAACTTGTAAGACGTGATCGAACAGCCGTAATAAACTTTACTACAAATGAATATTTTTGTATAAATTTATATTTAGTGTTTAAAAGCTTGGCGCAATATAGAACGTATACCTCATTTCCGTAAGCGTATTAAGCACATATCTTGCTTAAGGCTCCTAACTATTCGCGCCAAGCTTTCATATACTAAATATATTAATTTGTAGTAAAATTTATTACGGCTGTTCGACCACGTATTACAAGTTCTACAAATTCTGTAACTACTCCTATACTTATTTTTATCTTTTTAGTAAATTTATAAATAAAAGCTTGGTGTTATAAGGTTTTTTTTACAGTTAATTTATTTTCCACTTTTTAGTCTCACCTATTTTTATTATTTAGGTAAACCATTTATACATTCACAGACTCGTCCGTCATCGGTATCGTTTACTATCAGGCGAGTTTCAGCGCACGCTTTTCGCGGGAAGTTCTTCTTGTGTTTCAAAGTTTGGATGGTCCTTTACCCACACAACCATGTGTAAATGAAGACTTCATCGGCACTGAAACTCTACACGCCACCAGTAATCGACAACTTGTCCACCAAATACATCGTGATTGCTAGTCACTCGGTGGGCGCCGGACAGACATCTCACAGACACCTACCGTACATACAAACAAGTGAAGTTTAATAAAAGTTTGAAAAAGAAGGTTGCGTCACTCGTTCACACTGTTCGCCGAGTTACAGTGGCACTGCATTCCGAAATTTCATATCGCCGTGGCCTTAGTGATATCTCTTAGTCCTTAACGAAGGTAACATGATGCATGTGCATTTGAACGGTATAGTAAATTACTGTTTTGAAGAAAACCGTAAAATTGCGCGTGACGTTCATTGGGGCGAAGATCGGTTGAATGTCCAGCCTGCATGTAACTATTTTCCGCTTTCGAGGTCTCAAAACGTGTGATATATAAAGCCGATTAGTGCTCACCACACCTCATCGCCTCTACGCGTAATGCGCGCTACAGCCGTGCAGCACTTCCGTCAGCGAGTCTGAACGTTACTTTAAACTGCGGCGCTATATTTTTATGTCACGCCACTGAAGAAGTATGATGCGCGTCTAAAGGCAGCTGTAAAGCGTTGTACAGAACATTTTGCCGTTTTTAACATATTCTCTAAACACCCGTTTTAGTAATTTTCACGCAAAAAATTGGGTTTGGCTGTGTTGGTGTCACGGCCGTTTGTTTGAATACGTCTACGTTGACGCGCTCGGACGCCTTGATGTTTATTTTACGTTCCGGGCACCGCTTCACTCGATCATATGAGTTTTTATGGGTATCACTGGATTGCTTCTAAAATGCTCGTACGAGTTCTGTATTCTGACTAGGCTTTTTGATTTTCTTAATTTTTTACTTTAAACGCATACAATTTCACCATAACCACACCACACAAGTATTTTATACGTGCAATCGATTGATTTTGACGAGAGCTGTCGAGTGAAACTGAAACGAGCTCCGTAGCTTCTCCAAATAAAAAGTTATACTACGCGCAAGTTATGAGACGCGGCGAAACGAACTCAAAATTGCAGTCCCCCCCCCCCCCCCCAATTCCACCACCACTCGTGAAGCTTCGCAGTCCTCACTCAACGTAACATATTCTTTGATCCTTTGGAAATCTTGTGGAGTAATGGAATTTTGAATGTAGACGATAGATTCGGAGCTGCAATGCCAAACTGTATCCCCCGATTTTGTTATTATCGGATTTTCTGGATTGCATCCCTCTATGGTTGCAAATTTAAACACGTATTCACGCCAAAAAGTAATCGTTCTGGTTTAAATGAGAACTAAAGACTTTTCTGTGGGCACGAAACGTTTCATAATTGATTTTCGTGTTTAGGCAACTCTAATAATCGACCAATCGATTTTTAATCACGAGTTTACTATCAAACTCTGCAACGCTCTTCATGCGTCAGTCAGGCGGAACCCTTGATCACTGAAACAAACTGATGTTGCTAGGCCTCAAGTACTGAAACACAGTACATTTCCGGCGTTCGTAAAAAAGAGATTGTTCGCGAGAGGTTCAATCAAGTTTTATTTTGTCGTTTAAGTCGAAGGTCGTGTCCTTAAAAACAGCGTGTCGAGTTCGGTTCCAAACAAGTCTACGGCACCTCGGAAATGTAGAGAACAAACAATGTTGCATGTTGTTTTCTACAACTTTTCCACGTAGGAAATAGTACGATTTTGCGGGGGGGGGGGGGGGGGGGACGTTTTTCATGCTCATTTTATTTTTATAAGTCATATTTTACTTTAGAAATTCGTTATACGTATATATAGTATAGGAAAAATTCTCATATTGTAGTGATAAAATCAGTTACCTTAAATTGCTCTAACGTATGCGTTGGGTGTCCTTTGCTTTTAGTTTGTGCAGTAATTTGTGTTTTATGAATTGAGTTAATGCGTACAAGTCGCCACGGGGACGGAATATTTAAAATTAAAGTTAAGTAAAGGCTGTTCACGATAAAATGAGCACTTTTGTAATCAACCTTAGAATAATGTCAGTGCTCCTGCCAGCATATATTCTAACGGTGCATTGAGTGACATGCACCCAGTAAAGTTGGTAACGATGGATGGAAAGTAGTTCCACACCTTAACGTCGAATGAAAAGTGTTAGGTAACAATTTGTGATAACTTAAATTATTTTTTATTTTTATTTTTTTAAATGCATCGAAGTGTAAAATGAGCAGATTTGTAAAATATTTTTACTTTTCTAATAATTTCACAGTTTCACTCGACCTACGCATGAATAAAGTGGTGAGGCCCATGTGTATGATAATTTTAGATATTGGCGGAGGAATACACAGCGTGCATACAAGTAGATCTTAAGTATGGCTTTCCAAAATGCTCATTTTATAATGAACAGCCTATAGCTGTCCATATCGCCAAGTACAGCCGCCCACGCGTCACTGTCCTGCAACATGTCGAAGGCGGTTCGTCAAGCAACGCCAGCAGGTAGCCTTGCCTTGCCTTGCCAGCAGGTAGCCAGCCCGACCAATAAGTAAGCACACCTATTGTTCGCTAAAAGATTCCCGCACTGTGTATATACGTCAATATTCTACGTGCACACACGAAGCTTGCTTCGGTAATTGGCCTCGTTTCCATACGAGAACGTCTTTTACGGGCAGGCTGACTGTTAAGACGCGTGACAGTTCAAATGATCCAATCACGAAAGTGGACCTCAGCTGAAGTGTTTTGGAGTGCAACCAGTGGCGGTTGGTGACTTTTGAAACTGGGAGGGCTGCGGCAATCGTAACTCAGATCATTATAAATAGCATTTTTGTAATAGGCCATTGATAAATAAATTGCGTACGACAGGCTTGTGTAAGTGTAGCTTATGTAGCTAAATACAACAATTAAGCGTGGTTTGTGGTTGTTTAAAGAAAAAATTATCATAGCTCGATTTGTAATGGTCAACATACTGTAGCCACTGGTTCAGATCTAATCACTAGCACAGGTCTTTGTTCGTTTTAAATTTGTGTAGGTTATATGACTTCCGACCAGTACCTACGTGGAAGATGATAATACTATTTCTACTATACTAATGATGGTGATAACTTAAATATACTAAAACATGGTTTTAAAACCCAATGCCATTTTACATACAGTACATACAAAATGCATGTTAAATTTAAATTATAGGATGAGAGTGACATATCTTAATTTATATATTTGTAAACAAAATCGTTTCTTCAACCTGTATGCACTATTTAACTGGCAATGAATATTCACCTTACTAATCACTGAAAATTTTATGGCATTTTCATAAGTCGTGAACGTGATTTATGCCTTTTAACTTTGTCCCCCAAGTATTTCAAATCTTGTACCCCATTGACAGTCCACACAACGTCATAAGGTTTAACTGGGGAGGGAGGGGGGATGCATTTCTACCTTCACACCCGCATAGCCACTCCGCGAAATTCTGTGTACTTACATTGAATTTTCGCGTATACGAAACTCTGCGTTTAGCACCTTGGCTTCGTTGTTTTGTTATATTTAACTGTGGCCTTGTTGGTACCAAATTCTTAAGCTGTAGTTTAATCTCGTAATTAAAAATCTTTGCCGTAATAAGGTTTTAAATGTTACTCACATAATTATCCCTTATTTACAAATACACAACAGACGTTAAAAACAATTCAGCCCTGCTTCTGACCGATGCTTAAGGCTCATCATTAATTAACAACAAATTTATTCAGAATATAACACATTATATTTGAAACTCACGCGAGTGTTAACGATATCTGTAACTAAAAACTATTCGAAATAAATATAAGTATTGTAAATAAATGAGTTTAACAACTGCAAAAGAGCGGTGCACGAAAGTGTGCCTACACAAGACGTGGCATATAACTGTACAACACATTCTGTTAAACAGTGGAATTCGAAGTTTCAGGTTTGATAGCCTTGTCAAGTTCCATGAAACCATTTTTGTGTTAGAGCAGGGGCGCGCACTGCTCTCTCTGCTTTACAGCGTGTGATTTACTGAAAAGTGATGAGCCCCTGAATTCTCCCCTCCCTCTCGTAGCACCCACATTCAACTGTTACCGCTGTCTCTCTCTACTCGCTCCACCACTTCGGGGCGAAGAATCTGCCGCCCCACCACTCGACATTAACAAAAACATTTATCTCGTGATAAGAGTCTCGTCCATTCCAAAAACATTAGATGCGAAATAATCTCCGTATTCGTACGCAGTATTATTTGCTGAGTAGCAGATAAATAGAGGTCTGTGTTCTGAGATTTTATTAGGAGGGCTGCGCCTCACAGCCCTCCCTCAGCAGCTGTCACTGAGTGTAACTAGTCGTGAACCTACCAATGAGGAATCTTTCGCAGCACGTGGTAACCAATTAAACACAAGACCCGTTCCTCAGAGGCTCGCGCAACCAATCTCTGCATGGGTACGCTCTCATAAATGGAAACGCCTCGTCATTTTACTTAAAGGCTGTTCACGGTAAAGTGAGCACTATTGAACTCAATCTTAGAAAAAAGTCAATACTCCTGCCTACATATATTTTAACTAGTGCCTTGAGTGACATTCGTCCATTAAAGTTGGTAACGATGGATGGAAAATAGTTCCATATCTTAATGACAGATTAAAAGTTCTAGGTAACCATTTGTAATAACTTAAAATATTTATTTCGCTTTGTATACTTTTTTTAATGTAACGAAGTGTAAATAAAAGAGAATATCTGTGAAATATTTACTTTTCTAATAATTTTATAGTTTCACTTGACCGATGCACAAATAAAGTGGTGAGAAGCGTGGCACTGTTAATTTTGCATAAGACGGAACAACACACAACGTGCCTATATAGGCTGTTCATGGTAAAATTAGCACTTTTGAAAGCCCTAATTAAGATCTACTTGTCTGCTCGTTATTTAGTCGTGCGCTTTATGTAAAATTAACATTGTCATTCACCTCATCACTTTATTCTTGCATCGGTTCAGTGAAATTGTGAAACTATGAGAAAAATTAATATTTTTCAAATCTGCTCATTCTTACACTTTGATGCATTAAAAAACCCCGAAAGCGAAATAAATAACTTAAGTCGTCACTATAACTAAATAACTTAAGTCGTTACACTTTTTATTCGACTTAGTTATATGGAACTACTTTCCCTCCATCGTGACCAACTTTACTGGGCGTATGTCACTAAGTGCGCCCGTTAAAATATATGCAAGTAGAAACAGTGACTTTCTTATTAGGTTGATTTCAACAATGTTCACTTTATCGTGAACAACCTTTACACGAGTGTTACCTATTTTTCGATAGGGAGAGCAGAGGAAGGAGACATGAATAACATCAGCTCGTAGAGAATTTTTTTTTTTCCCCGGTAAAAAGAATAAATACCCGCATGGTGCAGTCTTTGGAATCTCGATCTCGAAATGATTGTTTTCATTAATCAGAAAGGGCTTACTAACGTCCCCGGTGTTATGCCCGAAGTCCCGGGATGGAACCCGCTGGCTGCATGGCCACCGAGTTCTCTTCGTAAAACACGTTACCTATAGTCTACTTGCAGTTCCTTCACGCCTCTTGAATGAAACCTTTGAAAAATCACCCCATTTATAACGTGATTAGTTGTTTCCTAGATATGTCATGTGTCACAAACATTCTATACTTCTGTTACCATAAACGTATAAGCTATTCACGGTTAATTAAGCACTTTTGAAATCACTGCTTAAGATCTACTTGTATACATGTTGTGTATTCTTCCGCTTTATTTAAGATTAACATTGACATGTGCCTCATCACTTTATTCATGCGTCAAGTAAAACTTTGAAATTATTAAAAAAGTAAATATGCAACAAATACGCTCATTTTCATACTTCAATAAATAAAAAAAAAAAACGGAAAGCGAAAGAGATAATTTAAGTTATCGGAAATGGTTACCTAACACCGTTTATACGACTCTAAATTACGGCACTACTTCCCATCCATCGTTACCAACTTAATTGAGTGCATGTCACTCAGAGCGCCCGTTAAAATATATGCAGGTATGAGCAGTGACTTGTTTCTAAAGTTCATCTCAAAAGTACTCACTTTATCGTGAACAGCCTTTACCTTACTTTTAATTAAATTGAATTCTTAAGTAGTAGGATTTAGGGTTTGACGGCCAAGGGAATGGGGGATAGGATTAGGATTCGGGGGAGCCGCCATATTGTTATGTCATCTGTCCGCCATTTTTCCCTTTTCTCCCTCAAAAGTCCCCTTTTTCCCCCCAAAATCGACCAAAAGACCCAAAATATTTTTCTTTTTCTCTAAAAATTTCCTCTTTTCCCTTCAAAAAGATAGAAGCCTCCAATAATGGTAGAAGCCCCCCTCAAAATGAAGCCCCTGAAATCCAATTTTCGTCAGTTTAATTCATTTGGGAGGGCTTCCTTCGGACCTACAGAGCAATGGTGGCCATATTGGTTTTTATAGGCATACCCTATGCCAAATCGATACAAGGTATAGAGGATAGGACTCAGACCTAAACATCAGCCATTTTGCATCCATATTGTATGCAGATGACCTTGACCAGGACCATGACCCTTGACCTTTGACTTTAAAATGCAAAAAATTTAAAAATCCAAGAAAATCGCAAAAAATAAAAAACCGAAATAAAGCAAAAAATTCCAAAAATTGTATTATTAAAATTAATTGATTAAAAATTATTAAAAAATTTCAACTAAAAACTTACATTTCCTGGGGTCTTCCCCCCACACCACCAATTACTCACATCTGTTCGAATCCAGTAGACGACTGACTCCCTCGCCTCCACTCCTCTCACATATACTCATTTCGCCATCTTGATTTTTTCATTCGTCATTTGTTTACATGCTACAGGGGGCAGTCATCTTTGTTTATATGTTATTGGAGGTGACTATCTTTGTTTATATGTTACTGGAGGTGGCCATATTTAGTTTTTTTTACATAATTTGTTTACATATGTTACTGGAGGCTGCCTTGTTGGGAGGCCGCCATCTTGCTATGTGCAGTCCTCCATGTTTTTTATTGTCATTTGTTTTATAATTTGCGTCTCACCTTTGTGTGACAACCCGATTATGCCACCTGATATAGACCTGTACCGAATGGTGACATTGGCCATTCCTGCAAATTACTTAAATTTATTTATAATTTTTTATTCTTTTATTTAAAGCGGGTAAGATTTTTTTGTTCGTATCAGGCATAATGCGTACGTGTTGGCAGGAATATTTATATGTGTAGTGAATTCGATCCTGCAGTCAATCACGTACGGTCGTCCTGTTTACTCAAATCGAATACCATGAGCGGGGCCAAACTCTTGAACGTATCAGGGCTCAATATCGGGGATTGGGTGCGTCCATAATATGCAGTTTGGAATTGAGCGTACATCTGATATGCCAGCAGGTACTGTCCATTTACAAAGTTCGTGTACATGTCTACATACGGGTAGCTTTCGCTATTCAAAATAATTTTGACATTTTCTATTTGACATGTGTCGAACTGCGAATGGCTTACTCTTACATTGTGTTGTCTGCCGGTCTGTAATCCGACAATGATGTACCTCTGTTTCTCAGAAGCAAAGCTTGTCTTCACCATCCAGTTAATGCGCTGGCTTGCTGGCAATCCGGGGTATGTCTCCAGAATCCACGACCTGAAAGCCACATCGATGTTTTTACCATCTTCCACATTCTGCAACATGTGTAGGCATTCTGCAGTGCTCAACTGCACATGAGGCAGCATCCATTCGATAGACTGTAGGTTCAGGTTCACTGCCTCCAGGTTTTCTCCCGTACCCACTATGGTATCCAAATGCTTATTGGTGAGCATTATCACCAGCTCTTGCTTCGAACTGAAGATAATTCGTTTGTAGTCTTCGGCAAATCCCAATAGCATGGAGAGCGGAACACATACTTCGAACCTTCCTTCGGCATAAATGGAACACTAGCCATATTCTATTCCCCAGCCTGCCATCTTGGCTGCAAGTAGATCATTCGGCGTGAGAGAAAGATAATTTTTGATCGTTGAGGTTATGCCCACATCTCGCGACTGGTCCACCTCGGCACCGTTGAGAAAGTAGGCGATGTGGTTGGTTAGGTGAAGAATTCCATTGCTCGTTATTTTCGTCAATGTTGGATTGGACCCATCTTCTTTCGTCGGAGTCCCCCTGATCCACAAGAATGACTGGCAAGGAAGAATGAAGCTATCTTGGTGTAGGACGGCTATCCGAACTTCCGATGGTAGTGCGTTACGGCCCGATCAGGAAAGGCTGTGGTACGCATGAAGTTGAACATTCGTTATGCTGTCTTCGAAAATGGTTGGCTCTTCGTAGTTTAGGGAATCTTCCATGGCGATAGACCTTGTAGTCGAGATTGCAGAGGATAATCTCGCTAGCAGTGTTAACTCCTTGGAGACCTGTGACATACTGATTGTAGGTATTGCATGACTCGTTCTTTTATAGCTTCTGGTCGGCGTAAATCTATTTTCCATCTTCTAAAATGCAGGCGTAGGGGTGATTTCTTCGTTTCGAAAGTTCACTAACTCTCCGCGCTGGTCGACGACTGTCACGACCACATTTTGTATGCTCTCTTCACGACGACCGGAACGTGAATGATGCTTTGCAGTGCCACGACCAGTTTATAACTTGGAAGGACCATATGCGAAAATTCGTGCAGCGTATTGCTCGGCCTGCCGTTGAGGTATGTGCCGCTCACCAAATTGCAGGTTATTCGTATAATATTGACTGGCAAAATATTTACAGGCTGCGACGACACGTTTGTTGTACCAGCGTCGTAGATGCGCGGCTCGAACCCCAGCATCGGTCCGATGGTATCCGGTTTCGTAAAGTCGATATCTTCGTTGCATGTGATAACACTCTTCAGAGTTTTGGGATTATCACGTAGTTCGAATTCAGTGTCGGGGATAGCGAATCTTCAGTGTACCTTGCAATATCTGTGACGTTTGGTTACGCAAGTTTCTGCAACTTGGTCAACATGCCGGAAATGTTATTGCGTATATCAATATTATTGGTTGTTTATTTTTCAATTATGTAGACCCCCCTAAGGAGAATATGTGACCGCTGCGTCGGTTCACCTAATATATACGAATATGTCGATATCAACTGTGCATTGGTTGTCTGCTGTCACAGTGAAAGGATACGATAGGACCAGCGTTCTCCAGGAGGCGTCAAACACCATGTGGACCAATGGCTAAACTTATATAAACATGCGTGTTTTGAATTCTAGCTTGTTGACAAAATGAATCCGCGAATTCTTCAGGTCTCTTCCCATAAACAGTTTATATCTGTGAAGTCTAGCCTAAAGGTCATTGAACTCGCGAATTTCTCGGGTCTCTAGCTATGGCGCTGAAGAAGGCAGGGTGCATTGCCGACGTCCCAAATTGAATGCATAGAGCAGTGGTTCGCAAAGTTTCCTTCGCCTCGGAGCACTACGCTCTAGAAGAAACACTATTTCATAAGAGCCAACGGGCAGCGAAACTTCATGGGAAACATTGCCACTTTTTACGATGTACAGCTTGCAGTTTTTTCCATCAATGTTCGGTATCGTAATGTAAGTTTGGAAATCGACAAGGCCTATGCTCCATTCCCCCTCCAGGTCGAGTGGGCGGAAAATGTACAGCATGCAGCTCGGAGCTACGACCCGTCAAGGCAAGCGTTATAGACATGACTGATGATTTCCTTGCAGTGTATAGCCCTTTTATGCAACTACTTGTACGAGCGAACCAGGAAGTGAAGGCACAAATGTCCGCAGTTCCACGTGTTAGGCAGCTGCTTCGTTTCGTATTTGTAAGTTAGATTACAATTTTTTTCAGGTACTGGCGCAATTAGGGCGGAGGATGCAAATTCCCAAAACTGTAATAATATTCTGCGTGTTTACCCTTTTTTACGTAGGCTACCCAGTGCGTGCCGGCCCTCCTGTCATATCCAGATTAATTACGGAGCATTCTTCTCTCTTGGGTTTAGCGGACAAATTATCTCTCATAAACACTCCGCGAAAATGAGGCATCAATTTGCGCGCAAACAGTTCCAGATCCACATTCGTGAGTGCTTGTTTCGGAAGAGATTTCATTATTGATTCTTCCTGCTGTGCCGCTTTTGCACACTTCCATCTCCTACTGGGTATTGTCTTAGGTAGAGGCTTTGCCCGTTTTTTTACCCATTGTGTCTTTGTGCCTCGGTCAACTGCTTCCGTTCGTGTATGCTGTGTTGACGGCTCGGGCGATACCACTCGTGGCTCCGATTAGGCCTCCAAGGTCTGCGAGTGCGGTCAAAGGCAATGGGAAAAAATCCACCGGTAGATATTTTCTTAGACTTAGCGGCTTTTCTTCTTTTTGTAACTGCTTTTATTTTAATTTGTGCCTTTCTTTTGCTCTTATCACCCATGCCCATCTTCACTTTGGCGTTCATCAAGTTGGAAACACCACACGCTGCTATATTTTCGCCTAGTCCGGCATCTGATGATTTTCTTATTTCGTCCGCCTTCTGTGTAAGTATCTTGTCTGCCCGGTGTCTGGCTTGCAGATTCTTGTGCTGGGAGTAGGCGATGTTGTGCTGCTTGCATGCCTCGTCCTATCGAAGACTCCGTTTCCAGCTACGGTCTTACCTCTTCGAGACCCCGTGGTGAAATGAGCAAGAAAAGTATAAATACACTCCTTTTATACATTTTCGTTTCACTATCAGTCTAGACTTGGAACAGTACGGGGTGCGTATCTCATATTCCAATATTACATTTTGGTGCAAATTCTGTCAGAAGCTGTTTTCTCGACGTGATACTTTAAAGATACATTCTAAAATTTGCAGCATTGGTTCTCCACCACCACCGCCACCACCACCACCATCAGAATATTACAGTGATAATATACGTATTTTAAGCAAGATGTTACTCTACCCATAAGCATTCACACTGAAAATGATGATATCTCCCACGAATCGCGGCATGGAAGCTTATTTCCGAATACAGCAGGGTGCATCATCGCGGGACCATCAAATTGTGGCAAAACATGCGCCCTAATGAGCCTGCTGGAAGAAGAGAACGGTCTCCGGTTCGAGAACGTATACCTTTACTCAAAATCACTCCAGTAATCGAAATACCGACGATTGGCACGAGTACTGCAGGCCGTGGAAGGTATGGTTTATTTCCCATGCAGTGATAATGAAGTTGTCGTACCTCCTAACTAAGCTCTACGAAACTCGATATTTGTCTTCGACGACATAGCCTGTGAAAAACAAACTTGTATTCAAGAGTACTTTGGCATGGAACGTCATGCATGCGTGGATTGCGTGTACCTCGGCCAGACTTATTCGCGTATACCTAAACAGATGCTTCGCGATAATGCTAATGTGTTGATGCTGTTTCGCATGGACAACATGAATTTGCCACACGTTTACGACGATCATGTAAATACGTACATGCCGCTATCAGATTTCAAACATATGTGTGCTTTGTGCTGGAAAGATAAATACGTATTTTTGACAATCGTAAAGGGCTGGCCCCTATATAATGAGAGGTACAGGCGCGGGTTCGATCAGTTCATCGTCAACCGTCGAGAATGAGTTACAGCATATCGAAATTGGGGCAGGGTAGCCTCAAGATACGCCATCATAAAGACAACAATGGTGGTTGTCTAGTGCCAAGAGATGCTGGAACTTGTGATGCTGGTAGAATAATAATTCTAAACGTTGATTAACCCGAACAATCTGGGGATGCTGTTACTAAACATTTCGTCCTCGAAACTTATGACATCATCTCGGAACTGTGCAGAATGTTGGCCGAACAAAACGCATTCTTTTGAAACTACCTGTCCGAGCTCGGAGCGAAGATGGGGGTGTGTGAAAACGGAGATCGTCCGCGATAGTGGCCATGGACGAACACGTGACGACTGTTCAACGGCAAATTATCGACAGATTGAATGTAACATCTGCACAAAATGAAGAGAACCTGAGAAACCTGGACGGATATATGACACATACGTCGATAACTCAATTTCCCACCTCGCCACGAAAACAGATATTCAAGATTACAGCGAACGTCTGAGCAAGATCGAAAGTATCTTAGCGACAGTGAGAATTTTCATTCAGTATGATGGCGGACATTGCTAGCGAACTACATCGGATGTTTTAGTCTGTCCACTCAAAGTATTTGTTCGCCAAGAGAGACAAAATTTCACCCGACCGTATAAATGAAGACATCTTTAAGCCCATTACTCATCGTCTCGATGTACTCAGGGAAAGATATGGACTACCGTAGTTGTAAAGTCCGAAATCGACAATACCGCTAAGCCTTTGAAGAAGCGAAAGCATGATGAAGTACTGCCAGATCAGGATGATGGATCGGATGCGGATTTGCTACACAAGAAGAAAGTACGGAGGAGAGCACTGAAATCGAATGCTTTGGCTCGACGGTACTAACGATCGTACGTATCTCGTAATAATAATACGACGTACCGTGTGTACAGGCATAATGATAAATGGTTCCTCGGTGCTGATGAAATTTCGGTTTCTACCAGGTGGGAGCATCCGAGTTAGTAATTACACAGTCCGTGGAATCCCCGGGTTATACGAACTTTCTATTTCGCAAGGAGCCCAAGGAGTTTACAGAATCCGACCTCCTGGAATACAAGACTTTGCTCGAACTCACGCACGCGCTTTACCAAGACAACGATCCTGAGACAGGTGTTTATAAGGATGAAGATCACGAAATATTCAACATTCTAGCAGACCTCTTCCGCGGCCTTGCACTGAAAAGCGGCAAATGTATGAAGAAGATAAACGACAGCAAGAACACTGACTGCGTATTCTGGGATGACCCGAACGAGCTGGTGGATAGGCTGCAGCTACTGCGTGCTTCGCAAAGTGTTGGAAACTACTCCCACACCAACGAGATAGTTTCAATCATCGAAGAACTTAAGGAAGCGGGCTAGGTATGATGAGTCGATTGGTCATCGCCAGCTTCAAGGTGTGGGGTTTCCCTGCCCGCTACAATTCCTGGGTCGCCGAGGCGGACATCGAGCGGTGAACGTCGAAGAAGATTAATACCTGTATATTTTATTATGTGTTCAATACATTTTATGTAAAAAAAAAAAATATATGCTGTGTTTTATTTCAAACAAAAACCTTTCCCGCTTTATATATAAGAATAAAAAAAATTAATAAATTTAAGTACTTTGCAGGAATGGTCAATGCCACCATTCGGTACAGGCCTATATCAGGTGGCATAATCGGGTATACTATAAAACAAATTACAAAAAACATGGAGGATAGCGCCTAGCAAGATGGCTGCTTCCCAACATGGCAGCATCTAGTAACATATATAAACAAATGATGTACGAAAAAACAAATATGGCCGCCTCCAGTAACATATATAAACAAACGAATTACGATAAAAACCAATATGGCCACCTCCAGTAACATATTAACAAAGGTGGCTGCCTCCAGTAATGTATAAATAAAGATTGCCACATTCAGTAACATGTAAACAAATGTGGCTGCCTCCAGTAGCATGTAAACAAATGACGAATAAAAAAATTAAATGGCGGAATGAGTATATGTGAGGGGAGTGGAGGCGAGGGAGTCAGTCGTCTGCTGGATTCGAACAGAGGTGAGTAATTAGTGGTGTGGGGGAGACCTCAGGAAATGTAAGTTTTTTAATTAACATTTTTAATTAATTTTTAATTATTTTATTTTATTTATACATTTTTTGGGGTTTTTATATATTTTTGAGAATTCCTTGGAAATTTTTTAATTTTTGCATTTTCCAGGTCAAAGGTCAAGGTCACGGGTCATTGGCGGGGTCAAAGATCATCTACACAATATGGATGCAATATGTCTGATGCTTAGATCTGAGTCCTATCATCTATACCTTGTATCGATTTGGCATATGGTATGCCTATAAAACCAATATGGCCGCCTCTCCGCTGTAGGTACGAAGGTGGCCCCCAAATTAATTAAATTGACGAAAATTGGATTCCAGAGGCTTGTTTTTGCACGAAAGGGGTTTCTACCGTTTTGGGGTTTTCTAACTTTTTTGAGAGAAAAAGGGAAATTTTTAAGGAAAAAGAGAAATTTGTAAGGAAAAAAGAAAATTCTTAGGGTCTTTCGGTCGATTTTGAGGGGAAAAAGGGAGATTTCTAGGGAAAAAGGAAAACAAATGGTTGACGGGTTACGTAACAAGATGGCGGCTCCCCCCTAATCCTATCCCCAAACCCCTTGGCTGTCAAGCCTCTATATCCTACTAGGCAATCTCTTACTATATTTTATATATAAATTAGAATATTTTATTTATAGTTAATATGAATAAAATCAGTGGGTAAATAGGTGTTGGTGATTCCCAGTAAGGAATAGTTCTTGTGCAAAATATTATTACACTGAGTGCGCACCAATGCGATGCACTGTCCGTTGGTGTAATTTTCTGGACTTGGTTAGGGTTAATTCTACTCGTGTTAGGAACAAAACGAGTTTTCTTATGGGAGGTCTTGGCATAGATAAAATTTCCGCCGCTAGGTGCGCAGTGTTCCAGAAAGGTCACTTTTAAATTTTATTGGAATCTATGTGAATGATTAAAGAGAAATATTTTTTTAGTGACGATTTAATTTTATATTTTGTTTATGTTTATTGCAATTATCTTGTTTTTTAACGTAGAAAATAGAGAAATATCTAGTACACATTTTACACTAGCGTTTACGTATTGCCGAAAATTTTTGGTTGCCTTACTTTTAACAGTGATTTTCCCAACCTGGGTAGAAGTAATTTGAACTTGGTTAAGCTGTGTTTGTTGTATGAGGCGGAGGAATATCCTGGAAGTAGAACTTTAGCAGGGCTTCAGAAAAGTTCGCTAGGAATGGAGGTCTTAATAAAAAAAATGAAACAACTAAATTTAATTTCTAATCTATTCACTCCGCTATTATTTACAGTATTAAATTATCTGTCTCCACTTTTACTCTTTATATTTAACAGTGAGCGCAATATTTAATATCTATTTCAACTCTAATTAACGTTCGTCCTAATGTCTCTCTGGTTACAGTCAATAAACTCATACTCATTATTTACACATATTCAGTCTATCTGCTGCCATCATTCATACTGCCTTTCACTCACGCATCTAGTACAATAGTCCAGCCTGGCAATCGCACTCTTCACTGCTTGATACTCGCAGTTGCAGACTTCCCTTTCGCGGGTCACTTCTCCCTCTGCTCGTCTTCTATCGCTCGGAACTCAGCCACTCGTTCACTCAACTCCAACTCCACTCAACTCGCGACTCGGAGGCTTGCCGCAATATTTATAGTGTTCCCCTGGCCACCTGGAAGGTTCAACACACCCCGAGTCTCACTGAGAGAACGAGGTCAGTAATCCAGAACATTCTTCAGATAAACGCAGAAATCAATACTGCCAGGGTAAGCAGCATGGGTGAAAAATAAATTAAAGTGTCGGCTCACTTTCTGTAACTGATACGCGGCCGCCACTATCACATAACGACTCTGTTCTCTTCTTCGCTCGCTCACGCCGGGTGGGCCGAGGTCAGCGGCGCAGACCAGCGACACTTAGTACTATTTACATGGGAACTGGCGTTAGTCGCCTATAAACTGTCGCTTCATTGTGAAACTCCAGTTGAATTTTGTCGACGTCGGACGTGTCGCGTCGCATCGCGTCACTCTGTTATGAAATCAGCTTAACTGGTTGATGTCGTGTTACTGCAGCATCCAGGCCGCAGGTGTGATTGTGCGAAAGCTTCCTCTGTGCTTTTTGCGAGGCCACTACGGGGGAAAAATAAACACTGGGTGTGACAACTGCTAAGCGCCCAGCATTGCAGTGATGCCACGTCGTGAGGAAATCGGGAACTGAAAATACGAGTGAGAAGAGGAAAGGTAAATTTCACGGACGTGCCTGGCGCAGGGCCAAGGCGAGGGAGACGTCCACACAAAATATTTTCATCGAGTTGGTGGGATTATCCCCTATCGTCAAATAATAGGTATGAAGTGACTTGTCGTCTGTTGACGATGGCTTGATATGAGCAATAATTTAAGCTGGAGTTATTTCAGTGAATCAAAAGTCACCCATAGTAGAGGAATACTATTCGTTTTTGAAGGTACTTTTACCCGAACGCTGCGGTCACCCAGCAAAAAGCTAACATGGACCCCGAATGTTTCTTGACTTTGAAGTGTCACTGGAGTGTTCTCAGATTATAATTTATTTATCAGTTGTTTGGCAATAAAGCATTTAGATGATGGTCTGTTCCGAACCTATGAACAAAATGGAAAGCATAGCAATCACTGCGTGAATGTTATTTGCATGTCCTTTGTGAATGCAAAGCTTAGCTGAAGTAAACCCCAGTAAACACCACAAAAGGAAGCAAGTACTTTTACCATACAAAACGCTTAGTTGTATACATTTTTTGTGGGAAGGGATATCTTACGATGCTCTAATTACGAGACATTCCCATTTTCTCAGAAAAGTTTAAAACAATTTAACTTTCTTTCTTTTTTAGCTGTTGTAAACATGGAAGCTTTTTTTTTTTTTTTTTTTTTTTTAAATTTGCAAGTAAGGCTATTTAAAAGTAATTTTACATTTCAAAGACTTGAATTTGATTATTATTATATGTGAACCTAAGGAACCCTGTACGCCAACTATTATGGTCTAATGTGTGCTGAGTAGCTGTCATGCACTCTAGTGGGTACACGTAGTTAAAGAAATATTACGATTTGCGCTTTTCGCATAATAATGGTTTAGTAGTACTGTTACTTCAGTTAGTTTATCCTTGGTAAATACCAGAAAAATCGTTCCGTTAGTTTAGGCAGTGTCTCAGTTGGCTCAGAGAGCGCTCTCTCATATTTTCGCTCTCGCGACACGTCATTATCACGTCAAAGAGAACGCTCTCTGGTCGTCTCAATTCGTCGGAGAGAGCGCGAAAGAGCGACAACACAGAGAGAACGAAGTTGTATACTCACTGGCGCTCTCTCGCACTCTCTGATCACACGCCATGTTTGTTTACATTATTTCCGTGTTTTAACAAGGTTATATTAGCTTTCTGGACCAAAACCATTGTAAGTGAATAATTTCAACTGTTTTATTCAACGAAATAACTTGCGTAGCACGTATTTATGAAAATATGAGGATTTCTGACAAAGTCTTGTATTTTTTGTCACTTTGTTGCAATATGACGGTAACATATAAAGCAAAAATTATTCTGGTAGTGCTATAATTATTGTGGTAGTGCTATAATTATTTGTGAATTATTTTGAACACACAAATTATTTGCAAATACTGTGATCGCGATTTTAGCGTTACATGATTTCCCTCCTCTAGGCATCAGCTGTCTGCGTGACGTCGGAGTGAAACGAGACAGTGGTTGTCTCAATTACACAGAGCGAGAGCGCGAAGCAGTGCTCTCGCCAGGTTGTGCGAAGTGCTCTCTCGACACGGCCTTACTATTATGTTGGCGTGAACGCGACTTCAATTACATCGTCGCCTGAGTACGCCCTATCACTTAAGTACAAATCAGGAAGAAGGTTGCTGCAAACGGGGCGTGCCTCGCCAAACGAATTCCCGCTACCAACCAGGAAGCAGACGGATTGCAACATGCGACGCGAATATCTGACATTACTGGCTGGCAGGCGGCGTCTTTCTCCGTAGTGACGCCGACTAGAATGGAGGACCTCAGGAGCTTGCTATGCTGTCCGTCGTAACCCCGCATCAGTACAATAGCTATGGAACTCAACGCAAGGTGGGACAAGCCCAGTTACTTTTGGGCTCTCATTAGGTTATCATAAATATATACAAAGTGCTCCGCTGATAATATATAGCTTCTTATAATTTTAATGTTCTGTTAACACAATAATAACCCGGCTTTATTCCAGATAGTCTTCCATCTGTCTACCCATTAGCTCTACCTCTTGCTACAGCCCTTCCATAATGTATCCCAACCATAAACCCCCCTAGCCCTTAATTACAATTACGGCCAGAAGGCATACTTTGTAACACTCTGCGGGCAGCAGAGGTGCCGCGGAGGCCCTCTTTTACATATGGGACTACTGGGCTCGAGCACAGGGGCGCACCAAGTTGAGGAGCGCTAATTATGTGAGAATAGGATGGGCTGTGTCGTCTACGCGGCCGTAGGTTTTTTTTTTTTGCGTGACAACGTCTATGGGTGGTGAGAGGAAAACAAATTATAGACTGTGTGGGTTGGTTTAAATCAATTTATTCGTTATTAGCACGCAACGGGAGTGCAGTGGTGGTGTACAAACGATTGAATATTGGGTGATGGTGTGAGAAGTACGATGTGGAACGTAGGGCCTGAGCGGCGATGTGCCTGGCGAATGCCAGATCCAGGCAAGTACGTCCCAAAGTCGTTGGGGTTAGTGTGTTGGAGGCGCAGTCGAGGTTGAAGGTGTCCTTCATGAAGCGCACCAATTCTGATTTGGCGATGTTATCAATGTTGGAAGTCACCGCATGTGCCTGGCTGAGATGTCATTGGTAGCTCGATCGTTAGACGAGTCGTGTCTGGCTGAAACGTCATTAATGTATTTTCTGGAGACGCGTATATTGACTTTTTCCTTCGTTTTGCAGTTAATTGATGACGTCAGAACGATACGTTTGTGTATGAAGCATGAATCCAAAGGGATGATCTATACAATCGTACATTTATATTTAACGTACTGCTCATTCTCAATGAGTGATTGCCACGGACCCGAGAGCAACATCTCGTCATTCTAACTTTCTGAACATTAGGGGCTGGCTGAGTTGTAAGCTGTCACGTCAGAAATGTCTAAGGTAAAGCTTTAAATATTTCAAATTCAACGCGCTTTTAATAGTTTTCCTTCGAACAAAACCATTTCTAAGACTGCTTTTAAAAACTTGCTTTATCAGTTTAGTATTCCATTTACTTGTTCAGTGGGGCATTAAGGCAGACTTAGCAATAATGATATATCTAATAATTAGGATATTACCTGTGAGTAATTGTTCAGCATAAATAGGGTTTCCAGAACTTAAAAGTATTAAGAACGAAAAAAGATCGTTGCTCGAAGAAGGAATAGTATCATACTTTTTTGCACACAAAGTGATATCCCATTGAAACTAGATTTCAGTGATATCATTGAGGATTTTAACTTCAGGAGAGGTGGTGGTGGCCTGGTTAGGTGAAATGTATCAAAAAATAAAAATGAAATGAAAGAAAAGAAAATAAATCAGATAAAATAGTAACTACGGTCACATTTTACTGATGAGGCGGGTGAAAACTGCTTTGGTGAGTTTATAAACATGCACTTGGATATTTTTGTACAGTTGCCTGTTGCCATTACGGAACACGAAGGGTGGATGATGGAAGGCATTCCGAAGGAAGGACAGGGAAGTAATACATCACAGACCAAAACTGGCTTAGTGCTTTGTTTATGTTTGTTGGAAATGGGGTGCGGGGGAAGAGGTCTACTTATTTTGTGCCCAGGGCGGCACAAGTCTTAAAAACAAGCCTAATGCACTAGTGCCTACACTAGTGAACGAGACTAACATGATTGTTCAGTTGGACGTTTTGAAGTATACTAGTGGTTAAGATCTGTTATTTACGCTGGGCCACTGTGATTCACCTAACATCTCAGGTCAGTTTTGTCCAACCAGATTGTGGTACATGCTGTTCACGTTAAAGTGAGCACTTTTGAAACGAACCTTTAAAAATGTCACTATCCCTAACTGCACATATTTTAACGGTAAAACATACTAGCGTGCGCGCGCTTAGTGAAGTTGGTAACGACGAATAGAAATTAGTTCCATGTCTTAACGGTGATTATAAGTCTTATGTAATCATGCGTGAATACTGAAATAATTTATTTTGCGTTCTAGTTTTTCAATGCATACAAGTAATGAGCAAACTTGTAAAATATTTACTTATCTAATAATTTCACAATTTCGCATTGACCTATTAATGAATAAAGTGATCAGGCACATGCAAATGTTAGTTCTACACATGGCGGAAGAATACACGACGTGCATACAGATAGACATAAGCTATTCACGGTAAACTGAGCACTTTTTGAAGCCATGTCATTACGAATAATAGCCAATAAATAAATTTAATTTTAGCCTTAGACGTTAACTTTCGAGTCCGGTGAAATATATACACTGTATTTATTACTTACGTGGCAATATTATTTTTAAAAAGCGGCTGAAGAATAAAAAATGGCGGATATGAGTAAACTAAGTGGGTCCTCAGAAAAATGCTCACTTTGCCCCGTGAACATCGTATATTAAGCAGGGAAAATATCCTCAAGGTTCACCAAGAACAGCCTATAGTTGTAGTGAATGCTAGGGTGAAAGTAAAGACCCTTGGTCTCCCAGTAGCGGCGTGTGTGTGGTGCAGTCCTGAGAGCGAGCCACGGACCAAGCACACTGCAGCAGGCTCAAATCACGCATCGGCGCATCAGTTAGGCCAGGGAGGTGACAGTAGATACGGCTTACGAACGTTTTATTTGGAGCAAGTGCCTGTGGAAATACCAACATAGACATTTCACCACTAGAATTAATGATTTTATGGAACAGATCGGTTTTGAGTCAAAACTACGAGTGTTTTGTATCTCAAACATACTGATTTTACCTACATATTTTTTTAGGTGCTGATTTAATAATTTACTTAAACGGTTAGAAATATCTAATCCGTTTTTGCACTGCTCGTGCAAAATTTGTTCTAGTCTGTCGGTCCACATTTGGAGGTAACGTACATATTTTAGGAGACATAGCTATTACAAACAGCACATATATTAAAATAAGCTATTTTATTAAACATTGAACGCAACGTGATTATTAACTAATTCAATTAAGCGTATGAATCACAAAATAATCATTAAAAACCATTGTTTTTGTTTTATTATACTAGGTCCTTATTTTTCGTAGCACGTGTGTGCTGTTGACAATTATTAATCCAGGCACCTACCACCCACCCACCACCCCAGAAAAAGACTTTAAAATATTATCGTTACGACACTGAAGTGTCGATTCTTGTATCCTTACTTGCTCTGTGAGTAAAGCTGGCTCCACAATAGTGCGATGCTTTGCGTTGCGATGAGCGGTAGCCAATCAGGATGAAGCAGATTCCGTCGCAACGCATCGGCGTAGAGTGCGTTGCGCGAAATTCTTGCGTTGCGGTTGTCGGCGCAGCCTGCGACGGGAAAGAATTAGAATAAGTGTTTGTTTACAAGGAGAATAAAAACATAGAAAACGACTATCGTCGACATTTTCGTATTTTTAATGTTACTGCGTAGATGTGCAAAATAGACCAGGCTTCTTATAGATATGGACAATGTCATAAAATCCGTTTATTAACTTCAAAATAATTATCCTTCGTCTCATTATATCTCGTTTCCGCTAGTTTTCGTCACACATCGCGTTCATACTACCATGTTTTTATCTTCTACCACTTAAACCATACAGTTTAAACTTTTTACGCGTCTCTCTTGTTACATTCGTAAGGTCTGAAATGTAATTTCCACCCTTAAACTAGATAGCAGCACCATTTCATACGGCGTCTGTCACCGACAGATCATCGCCTAATTGTGAAACAGCAAGTATAGCTCGTCGCAACGCAACGCATCGCACTATTGTGGAACCAGCTTTAGGCGAAGGTATCGCGGGGTTCTAGCAAGTTAGAAGAGGGGGGAAAAAGGGGGGGGGGGGTTACGCCAGATGCTGGGGGTCGGGCAGTTGGGAGGGCTGCTGGATCCTCTCAGCACGCGAAGTGGGTCACACATGACGGGCAACTGCGCCGCCTGCTCCGTGGCCGTCCTCACTGCACGCGCGTCGCCTAGCGCACGCACTCTCCATACACACTGTTAACCGTAAACTGAGGGCACTTTAGAAAGCCCTGCTTAAGATCTACTTGTCCACACGTTGTGTATTCCTCCGCCTTATGTATAATTAACATTGCCATGGGCCTCGTCGCGTTATTCATGCGTCGGTCAAGTGAAACTGTGGAATTATTGGAAAAGTAAATATGGTACAAATCTGTTCATACAGAGAGGAACATAAATAATTTCAGTTTGCACACATGGTTCCCTAACACAATTTATTTGACGTTAAGAAATGGAACTATTTCTCATCCATCATTACAATCTTTACTGGGCGCATGTCACTCAGTTCGCCCGTTAAAATTTATGCAGACAGGGGCAGTGACTTTTTTCTAAGGTTGATTTCAAAAGTGCTCACTTTATTGTGAACAGCCTTTACACGCTGTTGACGGTAAACTGAGAGCACTTTTGAAAGCCGTGCTTAAAATCTACTTGTATGCACGTTGGGTGTTCTTCCATCATGTGTGCACTTAACATTGCCACGGGCCTCGGCACTTTAATTCATGTCTCGGTCAAGTAAAACTGTAAAATTATTAGAAAAGTAAATATTTTACAAATCTGTTCAACTTCGATGGATTAAAAAACTGGTAGCGAAAAAGAGGACTTGTTATAAAGGCATGCTTAAAGAAAGAATAACAGTTTGCCTGAAAATCAAAAAAGATTTATTATAACAGTAAATTGGATAACCAAATGAATGAAATGAAAAAGAGGCACAATGAACTGAAATTGTGAGTGTAGTTACTTTCACACACGTGCTTGTTCAGTACTTTTCTTTCTAAAAATTTTACCGCATAAATTTTTTCGTTTTCCTGGGTGTGAAAACCTTATGGTCTCTCACTATCAGCCAATTAGCGACGGAGGCCGCCCAACGTTATACGTGCCGGCCGTCAAAAGCTCCCAGTGTAAAAAATGGGTGTGGCTGTGTTGGGGACACGGCTGTTTGTTTTGAGTCAATACGTCTACGTTGACGCGCTCGGACGCCATGATGTTTTTTTACGTTCTCGGCACCGCTTCACTCGATTATATGAGGTTTTATGTTTATCACTGGATTGCTTTTGAAATGTTCTTTCCAACCGCATACGATTTATGTATTTCCTCTAGGCTTTTTGATCAGTATAGGCCAACATTGTGTTAAGTTTTCTTAATTTTTTTATATTAAACCCATACAATTTCACCATAACCACGCCACACAAATACGCAATCGATTTATCACGACAAGAGCTGTCGATTGAAACCTAAACGAGCGTCGTAGCTTCTTCTAGCCAAAAGTTATACTACGCGGAAGTTATGAGACGCGGCGAAACGAATCAAAATTGCCCCCCCCCCCCCCCCGCAGCCACGCTCGATGCTCTGCAGTCCTCACTCAACGTAACATATTCTTTGATCCTTTGTCAATCGAGTGGTGTAATTGAATTTTGAATGTAGACGATAGATTCGGAGCTGGAATGCCAAACTGTATTCCCCGATTTTGTTATCATCGGATTTTCTGGATTACCTCCCACTACGGCTGCAAATTTAAAGACGTATGAATTCACGTCAAAAAGTCATTGCAATAAACATTACGCTAGCGGTTCGCAAACACTCTCTTGGCACCCATTTTGCAAGACTAGCCTGATGTTCGCAACATGCGGACCACGAACCCACTGCCTTCAAACAGTAGACATAATGAAAAAAATCTGGAAAACTTTCTATGCCATGAAAAAAAGTGCGCATATGGGACTATATATATATTATATATATATATATATATATATATATATATATATATTACACACTAGCGGACCCGACATACGTTGTCCTGTACATATGTCTTAAATCTCTCCCCCTCTCTCCCCCCTCTTCCTCCCTCTTTCTCTCCCCCTCTCTTTACCGAATTGTGAATCTAAACCATTCTCGAATCCACTTGAACACACACAAAAAATTTCATCAAAATCGGTCCAGCCGTTTAGGAGGAGTTCAGTGACACACACACGCACAGAAGAATTATATATATATAAAGAGATATATATATATATATATATATATACACACACGCATATTATATCATCACAGATTACATACTTTATCTACCCGGGTTTTAAATGTATTTGTGTGCCTGGATACAAATTAATTTGAAAGAATTATTGTTTAGATTAGTTAGTTACATATGTAAATAAGAAATATTAATATGCTATTTAATTTCACTTAGCAGAGTAACAAGCAAAAGCGCCACTGTATATTTTGAATCAGGTTTGTTACAATTATCCCAAGAAGGTATTATACCAAGAAGGTGCTAGGAGCAAGTGATTACTATACTGTTAATGTTAGAGATACTCTTTAAAACAAGCAAAAACTGTTGTTATGTACGAATATAATTATTTTGCAATGAAAGAAAAAAATAATCATTACAAAGGTCTGCAATGAAAAACTTTTTTGATAATTTTATCTCTTTCATAAGTATTTTCTTGTGATGAGTTTGGATATGGTATTCGAATGCTCATATCACGTAAGGTTTTTCCACTAAATGAGGCTATGTAACCGACTAATGTAAGCTGCACATTTTTCATCTTTAAGGAAATTCTTTAATTCATACCTTCTCATTCTGAAGAAAAAAAATTGGAATATTTGTTTATGGCAACTTCTGTTGCACTCTTCACAGTGACAATCCAAAAACCACGTACAGGCTGAAATTCAAAGCCGCTCCTTGATGAAAGGGACTATTTGGTTATTAAATGAACTTAATGAGTAAATTTAAGCATTTTAGAAATATTTTTATACAATATAGATTTAAAAATTTGTAATGTTCAATAATATACCCCCAAATAATTTAGCAACAACATAAAATAGGCCTACAGTACAAATGCAGATTGAAAAAAATTGGCACGTAATAGAGAAAAAACTGGGGCCAGTTTAGGATTCAGCATCCCCAAAATATTTCAGGATAGCATCAATTATTGTGAAAACTTTATTAATGGTCTAAATTTTGCAGGCTTGTATTATCCATTGTGTTTAAACCATTAATTTGTATTGCATTTTAATATATGTCAACTTAATCTGGAAGCTTTGACGTTGACATTTGGAACAGATGATATATGCAACTATTAATAGGCCATAGCAAGAAGACTTATATATTCCATTTGGAAATCAGGATATTTATCTTACGAGCAGCGCAATGGTAAGGTAAAAGATTTTATATGCATGAACTGGACTTATGTTATCAAACGAAATGGTACTTCACATGTTACTTAGAAATGCACTGCAACTAATTGCCCAGTGGATACTGAGGACATAAATAGTCTTAAAAGCCGTGCAACTTAAAGAAAGAGATTATGGAAGTTAATCGCTAAACTACCAGTTTGGGCAATTATTAATAATGGCTCTATTTTCTGAAATACCTTTTAATTTGGTGGAGTTCAATAATTATTAGTCTATGTTTTCATACGTTTATGTGCTGAAGTAGTATCTAGGTTTGATCACTTCTTTAGTTGTTTGTGTATGTGTTATGTCATGTATATGTTAGGGATAATGTCAAGGAAACTAAATTTTATTGGTTCTTAAGAGACTGAAACATCAGATTCTCTTAGTGTTTGCTTGTTTATCTAGTGTTCGAGTCTTCTGAATGTTAAGTAGGAAATAATATTTGATGTGGTTCTAGAGGTTGACTGAGACATTTGATTTTCTATCATAATTAAAGTCACATTTGTGTTGTATTACACATACACACAATGAATATTGTACATATTACCATATATATATAAAACAATGCATTAAAAAGTTTGCCTATCTATAACTTAGTTTAAATGAAAAAGCACTGAGTTACAATGAAACATTAAACACCATAAACGTACGCCATAATGTGTGGTGCAGAA
Organism: Dryococelus australis; assembly: GCA_029891345.1. Lineage (NCBI taxonomy): Eukaryota > Metazoa > Arthropoda > Insecta > Phasmatodea > Phasmatidae > Dryococelus > Dryococelus australis. Next base: position 71,391,585 of record CM056999.1, read on the forward strand.
TTAAATAAAATTAAATATTTCTCCACCATTTCGCCCGCATCGAAAATGAATATGTCGTTGACTTTAGTTGGGACACTTTATTTTAGCGAAAAAGGGTTTCTGCTATATGTATTTCAAAACATCTTTAGTTCTGAACAACGTTCCGCACTGGATGGTTTTATCGGTTCCATGTCTTGGGTACCTGCCCCTGAACCACAGATGTTTAGAAAGAGAGTAACTAAATACAGATTGGATAAGTCACATTCCGCAAAATATTATCTCAATGACACGCCAATAACCAAATGAAAACTTCTTTGTACACTTAGCTCATCTAAATCAAGGATGCTGGGAACTCTTCGCGAAAATCAGGTATTACTTGTAGACATTGGTATTTGGAAGATAGAAAATACATTTGTTGCCCGCGACTTTGCCCATTCGGAATTTAGATTTGTCAATGAATCTGGTAGATTGAAATAAAACAGAGCTTTTACCCACAATAGAAATAAAATAAAAATAAAAATGAAAATTAATTAATTAACTGAAATATATACACTAATTAATTTATAAAAATAAAATAAAAATAAACCAATACTGATTATTTACTCTTTGCTATTAATTCAGCAACATAACGGAACAACAATGTAACAACAAGTTAATACAAAAAAGATATTTGCATAAAAATGCGTGCTGGGAAGTAAATATTTATTATAACTTATATAAATATATGAATAAAAATTTAATTTTTACTTCTCATCTTTTTTTTGATATAAGGTGATATGTACCTAAGTATCGGTTTAAAACTTACCACATTCACAGCGATTTTGGAAAATCAGTCCAGTAGATTTTACTTGAGTCCAAGAAATCCAGAAAACGATTAACGTATTTGCATTAATGTTTTGATGAGTATGCTGGATATTTGTATAAAATAATTGAAATCTAATACACTATTTATGACAAAATCCACAATCATCATATTCTTTTTCCTGCAAGGGAATTGTGTTACTAAACAATAGTTTATACTCAAAGATACATATTTGTGCACGTATTTTTATTTGAACACAAGAGTTACTGTTGGAATCACATATTATTAAGGATGGGTATACATTAATTACGTGATTGCCATAAGTGCTATCATACAGAATAATAAATATGTATCATTCATAATCAAAATAAACTGTAGCATAAACTGATCACTACAGCACGCAATAAACTGCTCTCTCAGAAAACGCTTTGCAACAAATATTTTTACACGTATAAAGAAAAAATAAATGAAATTTTTATCTCTTTAAAAAACCACACTATGGATTTATAGAGGCATACGCCGAGAAAAAGGTTCAGCTGTAGGTTCTAATAAATTTTCTTGAAAACAATTTTGCATTGAACAATATTTTGTTCTCTCGACCAATCTGCTGTTTCTCCAAACATATGCATTTATTCTCTTTAACCAAACGAAACATTTAAACATAACTTGTTGAGTCGAATAATTATCTAACTCCTCCAGCATAATTTATACGCATTTTTGGATACCAACACAACTATTTTACAAGTACGTTCTACTAATTAGTTTCATTACTATCAAAACTATAAATATCTTGTTCGAGTCAAATATTTCGATAAAAGCCAATAAAATATATGGTTAGCTAACAATCATATGTGTTCATTGTTGTAGACTTTTTCGCGGCAGCAAAATCAGCTTGGTGCATTACTGACATGTATTTGGTTGGCTGTAGCGCAACCGTGTCATATGATGGCCTTCGTTCGAATGTATAGCTCGAGAGAGAGTTCATTTGAAATTTTTCTGACTATTATAACTACTGCAATGTTTTTAAGTGTATTTATTTATGCTTAATAGTGTCAATGACAATCCTAATGAAACGATTCCAACCAAATAAATCTGCATAAGTTAAATTTTTAGCAAATCTACGTACATGCCATGCACTGAACTTTCTATAACAATTAAAATAAGTGAATTGCCAAAACTTTTATGATGGCCTTGGTTGATAAAGACACAGAATTAAACAGCAATGAATATGGGTTAGGAACCCGGTCCTGTTGGATCTTAAATTTATAACCGAAAATGTAGTTTATGAACAGCCATAAAAATCTTCATTTGCACCAACTAAATTTTACGTGTCTAGGACAGCCAAAATATGAACAATAAATTATGTTTTCAGGAACAAAAGAGTTGGTTGCACAGGTAGAAAAAATTAATTTTGCTGCGCAAATCAATTTTCTTTTATTCCATATAACCATTTTCTCAGTGAGAAAAAGAACATAGTATTGTCATTCCCTCAATTAGCTTATGCCACAAGAAAACTGTATACCGAAATAGACTACCGTTTTCAATTTTTTCCCCTTAAATTTCCGAATTAACTTTTTTGAAAGAAACAATGTGAAGTCTGGAACGTGTGTATGAATCCGGTGTGTGTTTCTCTTCTAACCACATCAAACTCTCCTCCTTTTTTAAATATTTTCAACACCTATTCCAAATGAATATGTTATACGTTAATGCCATTACTGCATCCCACTCCATCATTCCGGTATAGCTTCTATATTATTTGTTGCAATTTATTTATTGTGAGTTTGTTAGGTAGGTAGATGGATCTTTATGTTGCGTTGGCAGCAGGCTCGTTGGAAATGGAGCACCCAACATTCGCTCGGAGTGATAATGGAAAGCCTCAGGATGGCCGGACCGGAAATCCAAACAGAGCGCTCCTGAAAGTGAGTCTGGTTTTTTCACCATTGCAACACCTCACTCGGTGCGACTACGATACCATGGATGTGTAGAGCACCTGTAAAAAATATATTTCTTAAAAGTTCATATAAATAGGAATACATAAACCGTCAGAAGTTACCGTCTTCTTGCATATTATTACAAAATAAGTATGTGAAAATACGTATTTGTAACAATAAGTAATGTAGAATGCCAGATGTTATGAACTGAATAGTTTCGTTCTAGGATTATAGATCATTTATGAACTATTAATCATAATTGCAGAAGTTCGGGATTTCATAACTATTAATTTTGTAAATACGAACTAGAATTATAGACAACTTTGGACTCGTAGAGTATGCTAAACAGCAGGAATTGCCGAATATTTATATGTTTGCTCTGTTGTGTGAAACATGTCCATGTAATGATACCTTGATTACTATAGTTTGTCATGCTTGCTTTCAGCGCACAAAGTCACGCTTATCAACGTTTTGAATTGTTTAGTGGACATTATATATACATATGTTACGTACTAAAGCATATGCATACGTACATGACCACGAATACGTCCATGTTTCATTAGGTTGTTTGTACAAATGGAATGTCTCTCCCAATATATTCATACTGAGTATAGCCTAACCATTATATTTTTTTATTAAAACAAGTTGAATGTTGAATTTACGCTTCCGTATTGTGAACGCGGCTTTCGACAACACATTAGTTGTGGAGTGCTCTCGATCGTTTTCTCACAATAATAGCGAAGTCGTCTTTATCGTAGAATACAAAAAACCGAACATATGACGTAAATCGTTATTTCACGATCGGGAGCTCCGTTTCGACAAACTTAGAACAAACTCCCAGCTTAGTCTGACCACTGCATTGACGGCAGAAAGCCCTGAAATCTGAACAGACTTGTTTTTAAAACGACCAATTTTATGCTTTTAATGAGTGTTTGTTTGGCATTTTCAGACACGGCATTGATGTGTGGCAGCAATAAAAATGTTGGTTGTTGATTCTTCTTTGTTATGCCATGGTTATTACCCTGGTCCACTGTGTATGTGCGAAGTGGTAACAACAAAAATATTTTACTTGCGTAAACCAAATATCACCAGAACATCGCAGAAGGCTGTATGTTCACAAGAACTTAACCTGGTACACACATTTTCAACAGGTCTCGTATTATGAAGCCACAGATTAATGAAATTGATGATTAAATATCTTTATTAAATTTAAACAGAAATTAACAAAATCATGTATACACAACAAAAATAGCATAACAAAACAGTGTACGAAATTTCACCGAGATCGGCCAACAAAAGTGTATGTAACTTGTACTCTACCTTAAGTTACAGTATTTTCCTTTCATCGTCAAAGGTTGTTCACGATAAAGTGAGCACTTTTGAAATCAACCTTGGAAAAAAAGTCGCTGTCCCTACTTGCATGTGTTTTAACGGTCGCACTTAGTGACATGCGTTCAGTAAAGTTGGTAACGATGGATGGGAAGTAGTTACGTATCTTAACGTCGAATAATAAGGGTAAGGCAACCATTTCAGATAACTTAAATTATTTCTTTCGCTTTCTGTGATTTTTTTTAATGCATCGAAGTGTAAAATGGAGCATATTTGTTAAATATTTACTTTCTAATAACTTCACAGATTCACTTGACCGACGCATGAACAAAGTGATGAGGTCCATGGCAATGTTAATCTTACATAATGCGGAAGAATACACAACGTGCATACAAATAGATCTTAAGCAGGGCTTTTAAAAGTGCTCATTTTACCGTGAACAACCTATACCAACTTTACTGGGCGCATGTCACTCAGCGCGTCCGTTAAAATATATGCAGGTATGAGCAGTGACTTTTTTCTAAGGTTGGTTTCAAAAGTACTCGTCTTACCGTGAACAGCCTATACACGTGATTACCCCCGTGCGCCCATCTGCGCACCGGCCTCTTGACGAGGGGCGCCCGCTGCCTCGTTAGCGCCTTCCATCGCTGACCCTTCGTTTTACTTATTAGCGGTCTCTATCGATTATTAGAGCCCCGGCGGAAGTCGGGTTGACGGCCTTTATGCCCGGTTGCATCAACAGCTTCCCTGTTACTAGATCAAATGATCCTAGTTCCGTACCAGGATCCAGTTTGATCCAGTGTTGCATCAACGACATTTCATGATTCTGGATCTCCGATTCGTCGATCTTGGTTACAAAGTGAGAGATCGACATTAGGTATGAGATAAATTTTGCTATTGGTTCGTAATTTATGACGTTCGGTATAGATATAACTAGATGTGCGATGTTTTATCTGCTTTAATTGAATTATTGTTGTACGAATTTTAATGAATAAGATTCAAGTGCGTATAATGTTGTTTTAATTTCCCAAGAAAACAATTGAACGTAGTTCAATCTTTTGGCGTATTTTCAAACAAAATTTGTCGACGATGGCTGCTGCTCTCGGATCGAGATTTCGAACCGCCAATTTCGGCGATTCGAAAAGAACTTTATCTCGATCTCCAGTCCAGCTCTGTACTCGAACGGTGCAACAGTTTTCTGTGTAGATCTTATATCCGATCTAGGATCGAGTTTGGAATCACAATGGTGCAACTGGGCATTATACGAACTTTGTCTTAAGGATTCCGCCCACCTACGACTAATTTGCACGTTCAATGCATCGAAACACTTGAGTGGAACCACATTGGTACGAGACTGCTCGCCTCTCACGAAGGGCTACTGGGTTCGATTCCTGGCGGAGTCACTCCCGGATTTTCGTGTGTGGGAATCGTGCCGTACCTACTATACCGCTGGTCGGCGGTTTCCCTCAGGGATCTTCCGTTTCCCCCGCCCTTGCTCTCCGGCACTACTCCATACCTCACTTCATCCTCATAGGTTCTTGAGACCTTGATGTTAAGAGCCGCCCAAATCTCTCCACTCCACTTCACTCGAAACGCTTGAGCTTGTAAGGCTCATTCGTGCTAATTCACCACAAAGGTGGACCCACAACCATTCGTCAGTCGTCCGCCTGTCAGTCAGTAATCCGTCTGTGTTTTCGTCCGTAAGTTAAAAGCTATTCTCAACAATATGTCATCAGTCAATCACCTGTACGGCAAAATTCCAGTGCGACATCTTAACATCGCGATATTTCTTTCATTGGAGGTATATTTTTGTTGAAAATACATTTTCCAAGAGAAAAAAAAATTGGAACATAATTTTTCGTACGTAATAAGAACACAAACTAATTTTTTTTACATTTGATTTTTTTTTAATTTACCACCTTATATATTAAAAAAACACAGATCCACCGCCTTGCATTTTATTACAAAGCGCGTATTCTCGTCTAAGGAATGTCGTCAGAAGGCGGTGGCTCATCCGTCCGTCGAAAGTTAAATATTGGAAAGTATTTGACGGATGGACGGATAGAAAAGAAAGTCGCCCTGCGATTGTTTGAAGGTCACGTGACCGCCGGACGGATGGGCGACTGACGGATGCAATGGATTGTTGTGAGTCCATATTTACTTGCCTCATAATCTCTACGGGTGCCCAACTGGCGTGATGTCTTTTTCCTTAGGCAACTCGCCTGAACGTGACTATTTTTATGACACGTTTAAAAAAATGACGCGTGTGTAAAGACAGCTTTAAAGTTTCTGTATAGAAAATTTAGCAGCTCAAATTTATTCTGAACCTTTTAGTAATTTTCCCGCCCAAACAATAAATAATCTTTAGAGTAGGAATGAGAACTTCAAACTTGTCTTTGGGCACGAAACGTTTCTTAAATGCTTTTTGTGTTTAGACGCCACTACAAATTATGTAACTGTTTCTTTAATTGTAATTTTTCTACCAAACCTCTGCAACAGACTTCATGCGCCAGCCAGGCGGACGCCTTAAACTCCACGGACATTGCGCTTACTTTCAAGTTGCACCTTTTGTTGCGGGAAATGATAATCTTGATCTTACCCGTTCCATTTTGTCGTTTATTGCAGTTAAATGCGGCATGCAACCAACATCCTTTGCATAATTTCTCCGTGTACCGAAGGTTTTCACAAACCACTCTATAGAAGGTCAGTGCCGTAGCCTTTTATTAATAGTGGGATGAGATTTAGTGCTCTAGTCTCGTGTAATGCTTTATGCGCCAATTGAATGCAGGCCAGGCAACTGCTGATCACGAATTTCTTACACGGTAGTATATAGCTGTTCGTATTGTATTAATAATTTGCTATTTGATGCGCGATAGTGACTTCTGTGACTTGCTGGCTAGGACTTGCAATTTCGCGAACTTGTCAACCCACACCAATAGCAGTTCAAGTAATTACTGTTGCCCCGTGAAGACCTAACATGACTTGCCTTAACTGCACTAGTGTAGTGTTTTTGAAATCCGTTATTTAAAATCGGAATCTACTTAACGTTCTCTCAATAAGTTTGTCTACGAAAAAATTCACAACATACGTTTCAAGCTACTTAGGACTTATAAATAAGTTCAAGACACCACGCTCATTATTAGTTTTAGTCCTTTTGCATTGCTCATGACAGGATACTTACCAATCTGGGATAGAAGACTGCATTCAACTTTGGTGGAGATTCCCTGATAAAATGTTAAGCTCGTCAATTATAGTGTCATAGTTGCCACTTGTTCAGAGAGAAGACTGCATGCCAGTCGAGTTCTTTGCGCGTAGAGTCGATTTTACTTGAGATACGCTTGTTCGCGCTCCATCTGTTGTTCCTACTTGTGCGAACGAACCTCCCACAGAGCAAAACTCTTGAGGGCCCCTCTTCGAATCCGGCAGGGACATGCTAGTTTGTGAAGATGGACTGTAAATTTATAAGTCGGTCGCATAAAGCTACATATATACGTCGCGCTCGATACGAACTAAGCAGAGTATCATTTGAGTTTGTAAAGTTTACCGTAAGTAGAAGTTGCAAGTGAAGTTGTGCTTCCTTACCTAAGATTTTCGAACTTCATTCTTGCGGTTATTTCAGTTTTGGCTCGGAATTCTAACATCTAAGTTTTCTGGAAGACCTTAACCCTTTAGGACCGTCCATTACTAATATTCCATATTAGGAAGTATTGTAATAATTTTTTTACGTTTTGGAACTAGCAGTAAATAAGCAAACTTACTAATATGATGTATCTTCGAGTGTTGAAGTCAACACCTTAACTTTTCTTTATAAGAAAAATCCGTTCCTGACTCTCTCTGAACGTTACCAAATTTGTACTGAAATATCTTGTTGAATGTTGACATTGTCCTTGATTGGTCGGTTGGGATTTTCTTAAGCAGATTTTGGGAACCGTCATGATGCTACTGGAACGTCGCGTCGTATTCACCTCATTGACGCAAATCGTTCCGATTTGCAGACGCTTGGAGAGGCGTAATGAATAAAGAAAAGGTACCGTATAGCTACTGTCCTTCATAAAAGAGAGTTAAATGAGGTCACACTTCCCTAGTAGACCAAGTCAAATGTATGCACAGTGTATGTTTCAGATTACACATACAGCCTCCCCAAAAAAATATTGGCACACCGACATTGTAGAGGCTGGTTATGAATAAAGCCATATTTTTCAGTAAACAGCACTTTTAATTTCTGTCGTACGCAACATTAAAAAAGGTTTTTGCACAGATTGCATGTAAATATAAATGCACTATAACAAACGAACGTTTTTTTTGTTAAAAAAAAGTGTTGGCGCACATAATACAACAGCACCCTTCGCTAATATGCACATTTTAATAGCCAGTGTGCATACTCTTAGCATTTATAACAGCTTGCAGACCCTAAGGCATGCCGTTAATCAAAGTCTGTGTCACTGCTGCGGTGATTTTAGACCACCCCCCCCCTCCCCAGTAATACTTGCTTTCTCTCGCCTTCGCTTTCGTTCCTTCATTCCGAACGAAGGACATTTTCTAATTTTTTACGAACCATTCATGAGCAGTTCACAGCCGTCTTTGAGCCGCCAGTAACTAATGTTGCTGTCAATGTAATTTATTGTTAAGCTATTAATGTTACTGTAACATTAAGTATTTTTCTGACAACATTGCTTCCTTACTGTACTGGCAACATTAAGGTGGTGTTTATGTTGCGGCAAAATACATTTTATATTGCGTCAAGACAACTTTTGTGTTACGGCTAAACAACTTTTGTGTTGGTAAAATAACTTTTGTGTTGCACTGATGTTAACCTTTGTGTTAAACATTTTCTTGTATTGTTATTTTTTGCTTCAAATAAACACTGTAGTGTAAAATGTATTGAGTACAATTATTTTGTCACAAAAATAAATATAACTAACAAAAAAAATTATGGCAGGCAGGGGAATCGAATTCACGCCGTGTGCTTGACGCACTTCACTTCACGGAACCCGGCGCCCTACAAACTGCTCTACCTTAACATCTCTATTACTGTTTCATAATGTCGGTATTAAATAGAATTTAAACGACAAACTGCAGTTCTCTTTCATTATGTAGAAATACTTATTCTCTAGAGATATATGCACATTTTGCACACGTAAACTGCTTTGCAAGGCTTGAGAGCTGATCTAAGCTACAATTTGTTCTCAAATATTCTTTAAAATTTAAATACAGTGGTTTCATTCTACGAGGTTATCGCTGTTCAGTACTATCCGCCATTTTTGCAACGCCAAGTCAGTGTAACCTTGTGTTGGTTGGACATTTCTTCAATGTCGCAGTAACACAAAATATTTCGTTCTTCCTGATAATTTTTGCGTAATATAACTTTCGGTTGCGGCAACATTACTTAGAGGCTTTGTTAACATTAACACTTCAACAGTATGTTTGCATTACATGAATATAGCACTTTATAAATGGTTAATATTAAGTAACTTTGTCACGACATTATTAATGTTACTACAACATAAACGATCAACGAAATGTTTCAATAGTAATTTTTTTGTTGCAGCAGCATTAGACTTTTTTCTGTGTCATAGAGTATAGGCTGTTCACGATAAACTGAGCACTTTTGAAAGCCCTGCTAACTTCTTCAGCTCTATGTAAAATTAACATTGTCATGGGTCTCGTCACTTTATTCATGCTCTGGTCAAGTGAAACTGAAATTATTACAGACATAAATATTTTGAAAATCTGCTCATTTTTACACATCGATGCATTTAAACAAAAAAAAAAAAAAAAAAAAAAAAAAAAAGGAAAGAAATAATTAAAGATAGTACAAATAGTTACGTATCACTTTATATTCGACGTTAAGATGTGGACATGAACAGCCTTTAACAACTTTCGGATTTTCACGGCGCTGTGTTTAGGGTCGTTGCCATGCTCGAAATTAAAAAGCCCATCCCAATTTCTTCACACTGTCGTGTAAATTATACCTTGCAACAGCTATTTGTAATCCATGTGGCCCATTGTACCTTGGATCGCAACTTGATGTACAACCCGAGAAGGGTGTGTTTGCATTGGAATTCTGTGTTAGGCTTGCACCACACCTACTTCTTTCCCTCGGAACCGAACAAAGTGAACTCCAATTCTTCCGAAAATATGAATGTTCCAAAATTTTATCGGCATGTTGGGTGTTACTTATGTATGTTTGCTCCAACATCTTTCCCGAGACGAAATCGAATGATCCTAGTTCCGAACCAGGATCCAGTTTTATCTTGGTTCCAATATAAAAGTGTTGCACCAATGACATGTCATGATTCTGGATCTCCGATCCGTCGATCTTGGTTCAAAAGTGAGAGATCGAGATTAAGTATGAGACATATTTTGCTATTGGTTCGTAATATATGACGTCATGGAAGTAGGCGTATTTTTCACTATATATAGAACTAGATGGGCGATGTTCTATCTGTTTTAAGTGAATTATTGTTCTACGAATCCTACTGAATAATATTCAAGTTCGTACGATGTTGTTTTAATTTCCCAAGAAAACAATCGAACGTAGTTCTATCTGTTGGCGTATTTTCAAACTACGTTTGTCGACGATGGCTGCTGATCTCGGATCGAGATTTCGAACCGCCAATTTCGGTGGTTCGAAATGAACTTCATCTCAATCTCCAGTCAACCTCTGAACGCGAATGGTGCAACAGTTTTCTGTGTCGATCTTATATTCGATCTCGGATTGAGTTTCGAACCACGATGGTGTAACCGTGAGAGTTTCGATCTGTCTATTTCCGAAATGTATGATTTTTTCCGGGGAGATCTGCCATGAATACTAGTCCCATTAAACATTTCGTAGCCTGAGCTCTCGCCTTCTTTTTGGAGTTTGCTGATAGTCTGAAACAATTTTATTCCACACTTTTATAGGGTTTCTTCCGCAGAAGATTGACAATTCTTGTACGCTCTCTAGTTGTAAGTACCCCCGGACGCCTAGATCCAAGCTTATTTTCTGTAGCACGAGACTCCATGCATTTGTTATGCCCTTTCTGTATTGTAGTTGGCAGAAAGTTTTTCTCCAGTCTTACGATAGCTTTTCCCGTATGAATGGAGCAACACTGCTCTATTACGTAAGTATAATGAATGTTCCTTCTGCTTAAGACTCGTGGTGACTACTGCCGCATAACACTGCATGAGAGTAGTGAATAATGATCTTTAAACAACTTCTCGTGGGTACTACATTTTGCTTGTAACGTAAGAAACAATTGTTTGTTATAACGTAATTATTTGTTATGACGGGAAATCTGTGCAGCAATGTCTTTGTATGCTGTGTACGTCAGCAACTAACAGGTTCTGTTTACTGACATCGACTGTTTTCTTCATAATCAGCCTTTACAATGTGGGCATGCCAATACTTTTTGATCGTACTGTATTTTAGGGAAATGATCAGCTTCTTGGTGAACTAAAATTATTAATAGCATAATTACTTTTTATTTATTTATTTCAAGTAAGGCGATATTAAAAGACATTGCCATATTTTCGTCAGCGCCTCACTGCTTTTCCTCTACATTTGCTTGCTGTGCTGGTGACATAGGGTGTAGATAACAAAGCAGGTGTTTAAGTTGCAGATAACGGGAGCAGCGATTATAACTGGTAGGTGTTTGTCTGCATTTCCTCAAAGTCGGGCTGCATATTTTGAAACACTATCGAAACAATTCAGCGTATTTCACACAGGGAGAAAATAGTGGCGGGGGTTGGGGCTTCGTTTAATAATTTGTTCAGGTTCTTATAAAAATAATTCATGGCAGAAGAACAAGTTTTCCTTTGCCTTAACGAAGCTTCAATCAAGCTGCCTCGTACTGTTCGAAGAACTGTGCTTTACACGTAGCAGCTTTCTGTGACAGTCACCACCCAACAGCATAATGCATACTTGAGCTTGCGATGATTGAAATGCCAAGCTAGTGGGAAGTTTTAGACATGCTTTCACTGGCAATATGTAGAGCTACATATTCAGTCCCAAGTTTGCTTGCAGCAAGTTTCGTTCAAATTTCAAGGACAAGCTTGCAGTAGCAAGTCATCAGTGGGCTTACAAGAAGTTTTCATTGCTTACAAATTTTCAGCTGTAATATACGTGATAAAATTGCAGTATCAGTTACTTAGAGGGAAAATTGTAAAAATGATATAATATATTTGCACGTAGAAAACATTTTTTTACTTAAATAATTTAAACTGGGGTATTAAAAGGCTACGAAATAGGGTGCTTTCGTTACATTCAGATGTTGGTAGTATCATTTCTCCATTATACATTGGATATATTTTTTTAATACCTGGCATAGTGTCGTGGCACGAGAAAAATATAAGAAATAAAATATAATCATAATTTTTTCGAAATTTTGTTGTTTTAGCGTGTACACGATGTTAAACTTGGTTTGTGATAGCATAATATATATATATATATATATATATAATATTTTTTGTATCATGCTTTCGTTTTGGCTAGCGAGCCAACTTTGCAGACTACACACTAATGTTAAAATTAAGTAGGACAACTCTAGTCTTACCGACCTGGATTCGAAATGTGTGATCAAAACTTTTCGTAACGCATAGCAAATAATACTAGCGCGTTCCCGATTGAAGCAGGATTCGAATGAATACTGTGAGAGGACACTGGTGCTAAAGCGGACCTGGCTAACCTTCGTAGGGGACAGACTGTCACAGGCTTTTAACCCGAATACATTTATCAGGTCGGGTTAAAGCTACGCTGGATGACCTGAAGATGGGCAGCGTGGTCCTGAGAGCCGAAGAGGGTAATTGAGGTGAGTATGGAGCAGCGCCGTAATTAAAGGGTGGGAGAAACGGGAGATCCCCGAGAAAACTCGCTGACCAACGGCATCGTCCGCCACGATACCCACATGCGAAAATACGGAGTGTGACCCGACCGGAGATTGAACCCGGATTGCATTGGTGGGAGGCAAGCAGGCTAATCGCTCAGCTACCGCGGCCCCAAATGAGTACCGTCTTAAAAATTTTGGGCCTTCCAGATTCGGGATCTATAAAATGCCAGCCATGATGTAATAAGTTATTAATGCCCCCTTTTTTTTAAATTGAGTATTAAAGGTTTAGGCAACCGTTGCGATCAGTAAACTTATTTTTGTTATAAAAGAAACACTTTTTTCCTTCTTTCAAAATGCCTCTCTTATGTGGTGTTCGAACATGCAGACTCATCTTGTGCGGTAAGAGAGGTCAGCTGAGATAAAACGCTCCCGAAAATTAGCAGATATGTAGGGGTTTGAGCTGTGGAGAGAATGAACCACATCCCATTGTTCCTCATTAAGGTTGAAGTAAAGCAACTGCCTATGGAGCACTACACCTGTCTGTACAAAGTGAAGAACGTATAAAAAGTAGTAGGCCTACAGACACCATGAAAATTATCAGAGAAGTACGATTTATACTGTATATGAAAGAAGGATGTTAACATTTTGCAACATCATGAAATATTTTACTAAAATATACTTTTTAATTGTAAAAAATTACTCGATCGATAGAGTCTGCATTTTAAACAAAATTTAAGCGTATTTCCGTTTTGGATGCATCGGAAAACAAAATTTACAAGAAAGTATTCTTCAAGAAACATTGTTATAATATTTACTGTGATAATATGTAATAAAATCATAGTAATAATGTATCATATATATTTTATAATTAACTTTATTTGCATCAGTTTCAGCCATAAATGTTTGTGACAAACGGACGCACGTAAAATCAATCATAGATTATTATTACAATTTTCTTTCATACAATCGTAGTAAACGTTATGACGAAGTTTTTTTTTCTTTTTTTTTTTTTCTCCCAAATTCTGCTTTCTGAAGCCTCCAGAATGGAAATATGCTTAAATTTTGTTAAAAATACAGACTACTTTAATAAATTATTTCTTTACATTTAAAAAGTGTAATGTTGTAAAATATATACATTCTTCTTTCATATGCAGCATAAATCGCACTTTTTCCACAATTCTCGTGGTGTATGTACTACTTTTTTTTATGAGTTCTTCACATTGTATAGTTGGGTGCAGTGCTTCATAAGCAGTTGCTTTACTTCAACCATTAACTTTCCACGAACAAGTAGGGTTGTTTGACCTTACAGGCAACCTAAACCATCACATTGTGAATCTCATAGTTTTCTTCTATAACCGATGGGCTTTGGTGTTTTTTTCCCTCGTACATTTGTGAACTCCGTTCTACACTTTACATATAGACATGTTGCCTAAACAAAACTCGTGCACTTCGCCTGCCGGCTCGTCTCGACGAAGACACCAAGGCGCTGCGGTAAACCACACATTGAACGTCTCCAAGATGCAAGTCAAGGTGAAGTTCGGGAGTCAATTGGAAGGTCCGACTCGATTAGCTCATTCGTTCAGCAAGGTCCAGTGGCGAGCCCCTTCCTTAGATGACGGCGCCAGGTCAAGCGTAGTATGCGAGGAAAATTTTTCATAACTTAACACATTCTTTGCGTTCTTTTTGGTGGACGTTCTTGTCGGAAACAGTCTGAAAGAATTAGTTGTGACAAGCATTTATCCACGGCGAAGTGACTTACCTTCACCGTTGAATTTTTATGGTCAACTTTCTACGGATCATCTCCCTTCAGTAAAAACTCGCGGAGTCTGCCATGGCCTTCATTAAAAAAATTAAGTAACCATTTAGCAGATGAATGACAGAGAAGTAGGTGGCCGTTAAAAAGGTTACTAGAAGAACCTGTAAAACTGCGTGCGACACCAATATTTAGTAAGACCGTGTAACTTTGCCAGGTAATATTATATCCGAAGAGCTGTTACGGAGGAAAAAGTGATGCGGACCGAGAAATTATGCAGGAAATGTAAGCTAGCAAAATTTATTCAGTTTCGAAGGCCGTCGAGACTTCTATTTTTTACGTGCGAGGTGAGGACAGCCGTAGCTGAGGTCGCAAAGACCTCATCTCTGGACCACTAGGTTCCGGGTTTGAATCCCGTGTAAGCCGCGGGTGCATGCGCCTCTTTTAGAGTTAAAGTTGGCCGGTTTAACATGAAAATCACCTCCCGAATAGACTATCAGCATTGAGATTAGTATTGTTGATTTGGGTTTGCCTGGACCCACGGTTGGGTCAAGTCTGTCGGTCATTGACTTCTTACTTCTGAAGTCCCCGGTTCGATCCCGAGGCGGAAAATTTTCGTACGGGGAGTTCTCGTATGAGGAGTGTGTCGGATACTGCCTATAGCTGTTCTCGTTAAAGTGAACACTTTTGAAAGCCCTGCTTAAAATATACTTACATGCACGTTGTGTATTCTTATGGCTTATGTAAAATTAACATTGCCATGGGCCTCATCACTTTATTCATGTATCGGTCAAGTGAAACTGCGAAGTTATTAGAAAAGTAAACATTTTATAAATCTGCTAATTTTTACACACCGATGCGTCAAAAGGAAAAGAAAGAGTAAGAAATAATTTAAATTATCACAAATGGTTACCGAACCCTTTTTATTCGACGTTTAGATATTGAACTACTTTCCTTCCATCGTTGCCAACTTTACCGGGCCCATGTCACTCAGGGCGCCCGTTAAAATACATGCAGGCAGGGACAGTGGCTTTTTTCGAAGGTTGATTTCAAAAGTGCTCACTTTATCGTGAACAGTCTTTACATGTCCTTATTACGCTGCGTCTCCACCCCCATAATGTCTCGTCTCATCCCTTTTTCGGGGTGACCGGAGAGACATGTCTGTTCCTCGGGTAGAGCAGCCGGCTCAGTTTAGCGCCAGCCCCCTCTCATTCATACGTGACCCTACCTCAGGCGGGAACCACATGTGATATTTTAAATTTTAACTTGGGCTTGCTTTCTTGAAAACAAATCGCTTAAGCAGAACTGTAGACAAGATGAGGTCTGCGCGTAACATCAATGTAATTTTTTTTTTTTTTTTTTTTTTTTTTTTTTTTTTTTTTATAAAATTTACTGAGGAATTCTTTGTAAAGGCTGTTCACGATAAAGTGAGCACTTTTGAAATGAACCCAAGGAAAGAGTTACTGCTCCTACCTGTATATATTTTAACGGGCGCACGGAGTGACATATGCGCCCAGCAAAGTTGGTAACGATGTAGGGAAAGTAGTTCCATATTTTAACGTCGAATAAAAAGAGTTAGGTAACCATTTGGGACAACTTAAATTATTTCGGTCCCTTTCTTTTTTTTTTAATGAATCAAACTCTAAAATTAGTGAGCAGATATGTAAAATATTAATTTTTCTAATAATTTCATTGCTTCACTTGACCGATGCATGAATAAAGTGATGATGCCCATAATAATGTTGATTTCGCATAAGGCGGAAGGATATACGACGTGCATACAAGTAGATCTTAAGCAGGGCTTTCAAAAGTGCTCATTTTACCGTGAACAGCCTATTTACGTACCTTTGTAAAAATAAAATTATGTAATTTATAAAATTATTATTTTTTGTTACTTTGCAGGAGCTATATGCTCCTGACATGTAATAAATCCATAAAAAATGTTAAGATTAACAGAGAAAAAGATTTTGTTTAAATAAAATGTTAATTTTTATAATGTTCTCAAAACCCTGTACGATTAATTTCACGAACACTATAATATTCTCAAAATCCAGTATGATTAAATTCACAAATACTAAGTCCGTATTGAATATTTGGGAACATACGAAAATCAGATCCATTCCCTTGGATGAGCAGAAGTTCCCTGCAGTTTGAATGTGTCTAGTCCATTCACGGTTACTTCCAATTTTTCTGAATATTTCTCCGCATCATGCAAACTAAACTTTTTTAAGTCTATAAAATTACACCAGAGGGACAATCCATATATACATAATATTTTGTGCAAGACCTTTTCCTTACTAGGCGTTATCAACATACATAATTTCTCTCTGTCTTTATGGATAGAGTAAACGTTCAATGTAGCCAAAAATAAGGCACTTTTATGTTGACAGAAGAATAAAAAGTTTGTGGTACGTGGCATATTAAAAAAACATCCAAACGCGTCATATATGGGGTGATGTTTTTTAAAGGTTTGATTTAAAAGTGTGAAAAAACCGCGAATAGACTACATATAGTGTCTATCTGAGTTACTTTGTGAAACACATACGTAAATTGTTTGCGTTTACTGTCGTTATTCAGCATATCCCAGGTTTCCAAAATATTCTGTTCCTCAGCTAATGTGGTCCACGCTGCATTCCTTTGCCGCATCTCTCTTTTTATGAATAATTTAACTTGATGGCATCATATAAAGTGACAGCCTTGATCCTTGTTCAGTACCTGGTGATAAATCGGTTTTTTCGCTGTTGTATTCAATGTATTTAGCTATTCCTTGTTTGTTCCGGAGGAGGCATCTTTCTTTAACTACCCAATGATTTGCTGTTATTAAAGTTATTCCACCCATAAATCATTGAGCCGTTGTTCATTACGGCCACATCACTCACGCATGTATTTATTTAAATTGCTGCCTCGCTTATTACTTTTGTACATAGAAGGCTACGCAATATTTTTTATTGGGTGCGTTACGCACTCAATTAACGAAATTGCCAGTTATTTTTTCGCCACGCCTTGGCCAAGACTAGCCTTCGTATCCAAGGGTTCAACTGACTGCTGAAAGTGTAGCTGGTATCTTACGAATGTGTTTAACGGTTCGTTCCTAAGTAAAGACTTAGTAAGATCGGTTGAAATTATGGATTCTCTACGTAGAAATTTCGTGTTAGAAAACTTATTATAGGCTGTTCACGGTAAAATGAGCACTTTTGAAAGCCCTGCTTAAGAGCTACTTGCATACACGTTGCGTGTTCTTCCGCCTTATGAAAAATTAACATTGCCATGGGCCTCATTACTTTATTCATGCGTCGGTCAAGTGAAACTGTGAAATTATTAGAAAAGTAAATATTGTATAAATCTGTTCATTTTTACACCTCGAATCATTAGAAAATACAGAAAGTAACAGAAATAATTTGAGTTATCACAAATGATTACCCAAAACTTTTTTTGACCTTAATATATTGAACTACTTTCCCCTCCATCGTTACCAACTTTACTGGACACGTGTCACTCATTGCGCCCATTAAAATATATGCAGGTAGGGACAGTGACTTTTTTCTAAGGTTGATTTCAAAAGTCCCACCTTATCGTGAACAGCCTTTAGTGAATATTAACAAATCCTTTGTGTGTATGTGTATATATATGTGTGTGTGAGTAGGTGGGTGTGTGTGTGTGTATATATATATATATATATATATATATATATATATATATATATTTTTTTTTTTTTTTTAATTTTTCGGTGTGTGAACACTTGAGGAAAAAATACAAAACCTCTAATTATTTGTAGCGTGTGGGGCATAACTTTATGCATTTTAATATAATTTTTACAATTGACTGAAATCTGTAAATCTATTAATCATTTACTCCGGCCAACACGTAATGCACAGCGAAATATGTGCATTTATTTAGTGCCTTACGTGTACTGCTGTGTGGATCGCGGCAGGAGATTCCCGAAGAAAATAACGCCCTAAGTTTGCATTCTTTCACAGCATGTGTTGATAGGCTGGTAGATTCACGGCCACGTTGGGGTGTAAATGTTTTAATTTACAGTGACTCCAAATGATTTGCTTTATTTCTCTGTCCACTCTGTTTTGTTTTAACCGCATGCACGAATTAAATTAGCACCATAATAATACCCCATCATGAAACTAACACGAATCGCCAATCTTAATTGGTGTTGTGAATGTGTTGACTCCAAGAAGTTATTAACATTATATGCCAATTAATTGCCAAAACATTAAAACGGTCGCCTTGGTGGAACATCTTCAGCCATGCCCCGGTGTGGCATTTGAAAACCTGGAAGTCAAGCAAGAGGAAATGAATAAGCCGCGTAGCGAGTGTACAGTAAGCGATACCTCATAGACGGCATGCACACCACACTACATTGATTTTTTTGGACTTAGGGTTGAGGGGCAGCGGAATTTTGAAGGCGACGGTACAGTTAGTTATAGTGGACCTCTCGGTCTTGTGTTTTGTATTTTTACGCAGCGCTCTTAGCCTTACGGCCTTACCGCGCTCTGGCCTCCCAATAGGCGGGGAAGAGGAATCACGTCCTCTCACCGCAAAGAGACCAGGATTAATGCAACCGTTGGCCAGACCCAAGCCCAAGCCTGGCACTTTCGTACATACCTGCCCCTTCTACCACAGAGGTTCTGAGACACTCGCACTCAGAAACCAAGCGTGTGGTCTGGCCGGGGTTCTATCCATACCCCTAGTGCCTCTCCAGGGCACAACCGGAGCAGGTTGCCGCTCACCGCCCGGCCTGTCAAAGAGAGTGGGGATCCCTCCAGACCTCCAGCATACGGAGTCAACCACTGCCAGCACGAGTCCAACCCAATGATCGGTCACCAGAGAAAACCTCATGATGGGGCCAACCGATCGTCCCGTGCTACCACTTAAATTCCATGGCACTTGTGGGTTCTTCATGACCTCGAAGAGGAAATGTTGCTGCTCGTGGATGAAAGTTCAGCATCATTAAAGTCTGTTCGCGATAAAGTGAGCACTTTTGAAATCAACCTTAGAAAACTGTCACTACCCCTGCCTACACATGGTTTAACGGGCGCGCTGGGTGGCATGCCCCCAGTTAATTTGGTAACGATGGATGGAAAGTAGTTCTATATTTTTACGTCGAATAAAAAGTGTTAGTTAAGCAGTTGTGATAACTTGAATTATCTCTTTCGCTTTATGTTTTTATAAAGTGTATCAAAGTGTAAAATAACCAGTTTTGTAAAATATTTACTTTCCTAATAATTTTACAGTTTCACTTGACCGACGCATGAATAAAGTGATGAGGCCTATGGCAATGTTAATCTTACATAAGGCGGAAAAAATACACAACGTGCATAGAAATAGATCTTGAGCTGGGCTTTCAAAAGTGCTCATTTTACCGTGAACAGCGTATACGTGTGTAGGATCAACGTTTCCTAGAGCACTGTTTTGCAAGTATTGCATGAAGAATTACAACTCCCGTCCCATTATGCTGATAGTTATGTCATTGGAATTGTCGATTATCCTCGCTGAGTAGAGTTCGCAGAGTGATGTCTTGACCAATACATGTTGCGCCTTGATTTCTACAAACACATTTAAATTTACCGATGACGCTTGTTCCGCACGGAAAATGGCGCAGTTGATACCCGTAGCCACCATGTGCTAGCAAGCAGTATGCGAATTGCACATTAACGATGTAGTAGTGGGTCGGTTCCTGTAACCAATGTGTATGTCCAACCTCTTGTATTGTGTTTTTGTCCAGGAAATCCTACCCGAGTTACTACAAGAAGTTATTTTGCAAACTGGGAAACAGATGTGGTTCCAACACGACGCGACGGTGTCGTAGCATATAGTTCACGCATGAATTACGCATTCCCAGCATTATGGATACATCGGAGAGGTCCCATTGCTGGGTGGTCAAGATCCATCCGACTTCATTCGGTTGGAATTTTTTTATGTGTTGATATGTGAATCATGATTTGTACTAAATCCCGGCGAAGTTTTAAGATCTTCTCACATGCGTCTTCATTGTCGCCGGTAAAATTTTAGGACGCATTTTGCTATCATTATACCGTCGTAATAATTGAGGGTCGCACAGTCTTTCCTTTTATGTGAACATGATAATGAATGTTGCTACTCAGTAATAGTGTTTAAATATCGTAGCTGCTTGTTCACTTCAGTTGCACTATCCTCAAGTCACAGTAACTCACGTCCAAATACCTTATCTGTGAACATGCAGTGCCAGTACGTTCTGCGATATGGGTTCTTCACTTCCTGGATGTCAACTGCCACCTTTAATTTTACTTTTAGAATTTTCTACAAACGGCACTGGCGAAGGTGTTGCGTTACCTAAGTTGTGAAAAATAATTCTGCTACATAGGTATTGATGAATTGTTAGGGTCGATGAGATAGCGATACCTGGTTTTTCAATAGTAGGACTTGATGACAATGGCAGTCACGATTCGTTCAGTATTCGTGTATCTTAATTAATTTAAACCCAGTGACCGAAAAGAAATGATGTCCCATCTGCAAAAGTATTCCTCGTATCATTCTCTGGGAAGGGCAGGCGGGTATCTCACTGCAGAATGGGTACCTTAATCGTCGACAAATGCATCACATCTAATGCTCACGTGATGTCCACGCTCCAGGTATTGCAATAGCTAACAACAAATCAAAACAATGTAATAAGTTGGGACAAACTGTTTAGTTAGTTGTGAAATGCTGATTAACAATCCGTCGTCAAAATACACTATATTTTAACGTTAACAAAATTTGATATATAAAATATGGGCTCCATCACCTATTATTTCCCTTAAATGATTTTATGAGCACAGCATATTTCGTAGTAGATTGAAATCTCTATTTGCCTGTACACTATCCAGACATTTGAATAAGTCACATATTCCTATCTTATAATATCAAAATTTTCTGGAAACAGGGTATCTTTGAGTTAGTGGGAGCGTAGAGGAAATATTATTGAATACGTGAAGCTATGGGGTATTCTGGAGCTAATATAGCCAGTAATTACGTGCGGAGGGTTCATATGCTGAGAATCAAGCTTAGCTATCCAGCGTATAGATTAGTGTGGCGTTTATAAGTATAATTTTGGGTGGTATGAAAGACAAGACCAAGAAATGAGCGGCAGGAAAGTTGTGGCGAATGCACTCCAAATGATGACTTCAACTTTTCAAGAGTATCGTTTCTGCCCTAACCTAGAAAGCGGTATTTTGTGAACGCGACTGAATAATCATATGTGCTTTTCTGGAAAAATTAACGTGTCAAGACAAATGTAACAACTTTTAATCACCGATCCATTGCTAAGAGACTTCATAAGATAACAGTTTTGGTTTATCTGAGAAGTAATCCGTACCCATTATAAACTCCAAATAAGTACTTACTAAAACTAAATAGCAGTTGGTAAAATAACTGTAGTAAAGAAAGAAAAGTGGCGCTTTCATAAATCGAATTTTCAATCATACAAAGAGAGTGCACAAACAGCATTCAGTGACTCAAAACAAGTTTTGGGGATTTCGGAAGGCACATTAATGATCAAAGTCTGGGAAGCGAAAATAGAAGAGGGACTAGTAAGTATAGGCTATTCACGGTAAAGTGAGCACTTTTTAAGGCTCTGCTAAATTTTTCCTGTGAGCCAATTTCAATCTTTCTGACACTTTTTAATATAAACTTTGCCAAGTGACTAATAAACACAGCGTATATTTTTCATAACTCTCAAAAGTTGAAGTCTGAAGCTACAATATAATGTATTTATTATTAGTTAAAGCCTATTGAAAGAGCCTTAAAAAGTCCCTACTTTACCGTAAATGGCCTATAGTCAGGAATGTGTATACGTATAACAGAAGTCGTGTAAAACTTGACTGCGAGCTTAAGTCAGAGAAACCGTGTGAAGCAGTAAACACATTGTCACCCCTGCTATTTTTAATAATTGTAGAAGAGTTATTACTAGTGTGGAAAAACGCTATATTCAACGGCTGGAGTAAGTGAGTGAAGGCATGCGGAGAAGAGGCGAAGACTGGGAAACAGTGAGAAAGATGGCGGCGATTTATCACCTGACCCGGCCACAGGTTGGAAACAGCGAAGGGAGATGATGGAGATCATATGCCATGTATGTGTGTGCGCGCTCTGATACGTTATTTTGATGTAAACGGTAGTTGCAGCTAATTCATGTCATATCAGTCCTTAAAGGTAAACAACATTTCTTTATTTTCATAAATAGTGCAAGGAAAATGTACATGGCGGTAAAGAGTTGTTTCTGCTGGCTGCACACACTGGAAACGACGCGTGTCTTGTCTTTGATGATTTTGAAACCACTGTTGAATCTCCCTTTCACATATTGCATTATGTTATGTGGAAGTTTTTTTTTATTTTGCACAACTCTTTAACTGTTAATTTACTTCCAGACTGTTATTTTCTAAACTTGTCGAGTTATGCTACTGTTATTATTTTCTTCGTGCATGTTTGGAATATTAAATTAAACTCCTTGCTAACAGCTGTTAGTCCTCTTCGTTGCACTCAGGTGACTGACAGCGTGTGTTCAATTTGGATGTTATAGGTGGCGGCATATTTAAAAGACTATTTCCTTCATATTATAATACGAGACTAGTGAGAATCGTTATAAAATTTATTTCTGTAAATTTGTAAAACTTTTTTCCACTGGCTTTAGCCATTGGTTAATAATTAATAACTTGATGGTGTTTGTGGTGATTGATGTTTACTTGCTGTAAGTTCCGTCACTTAAAACGCAGATTCTTAGTAAATTCCACTTATTGAAGAATCAGTTCGGACAAAATAAATAGACTTTCAAGTAAGGTCATGTTATTGACCTAAACACACACTTGGTCGGTTCGTAGGTTTGAGGCGTAACTGAAAACGTCAACAACTACGAGTAGTGACAACTGAGCATTTACAATTCAGGGATCACTGACTCATGACTATGCCTTAGGGATGTGTGATGCATCTTATCTAATTTCTACGTACTAGTGTGCTATATTGTATTGTAACGGTGTGTTACTTCATCTGTTCTTGTGGCTCTGACACGAAGCCATTTGATCTGAGGCGGTTCAGTAAATATGTGGGACTTTTTCCGTAGTGTTTGTTATGAGGCCACGATTGTGATTGTTTGGCATTTTATATTAAATGTTTGGTCTTTTGCTTTTAGTGGAATCGGACCCTATAATCGAGTACCAATTTCGGCTAGCATCTGAGGTATGTTCTTCAAAGTTATATAAGTAACCTTACCATACTTAGGGGGGCCGCGGTGGCTGAGCGGTTAGCCTGCTCGCCTCCCACCAAGACGATCCGGGTTCAATCTCCGGCCGGATCATTCCGGATTTTCGCATGTGGGAATCGTGCCGGACGATGGCGTTGGTTGGCGGGTCTTCTCGGGGATCTCCCGTTTCCCCCGCTCTTTCATTCCGGCGCTGCTCACACCCACCTCAGTCACCCTAATCGGACTCAATACCTCAATGTTAAGAACCGTCCAAATTTCTTCACTCACCATACTGAGCTGTTCAGTAATTCTAGACATTTAAAAAGAAAAAAAATACTAGTATTGTTCTTACGTGTTGCCTTGGTATACCGGTGTTCGTAAGGGATGGTCTTAATAAAAATAAAGTAACTAAACATAATTTCTTAGTTTATTTAGAATTTATAAACATATACACGGCTATTATTTACGCTATTAAACTACTGGTGTCCAGACATTCGCTACAGACAGACATTCGTCCGTCCCGTAATCATTTTGCCACAAGATAATATCGGATAACAGCAAACTATAAAGCGTAAAAATGTAAATATTAACATAATTGCTCGATAAACTAACAGGAAAAATCAACAATCGTTCTGTTTTTAAAAGTGTTAGTCACTTCTACGAAGCGTTTACAGACCTATGTTCATATGACATTTTTTCGTCCTCCAGATGTGAGGAATATTTCCTCGAAGTGTTAAAATTCAATTACGCATATACTGTTTTGAAACGTTTTTCAAACAAAATATAAACTTAAAATTCCCGTAGTTATTATAATTTATTTTTAAACATTAACATTTATTCTCCTTTTTATGCCCTTTAATCAGGCTACTGTTTCAAATATTACAACAAATACAAAAATTCTACAAATAAAGAAAATATGTTTTGCGGTAATTCAACATCCTTAAAATGCGTCAAGCAAATCACTGTCCCTAAATACTCATACCGTGTTAAAGTAATGTTTACATTAAAGGGATGTTTTACGCGCCGTAATCAATCCTTATGTCGTGTAGCTTTTTTTTTTTTTCTTTTTTTTTTTTCCCCCTCTTCAAAATGAGAGAAATTCGAATGACAGGAATTTTTAATTTTCGTGTAAATACATTGTCCAAACCAGTCAAGTGTATAATTATAACTCCACAAGGCTGCAACATAACGCAGCCACAGTTTTTACAAGTTCCGTCCAGGTTTTGTTAGTTAATATTATTGACTTTACCTGAATACTGTCACAGTAAGCGTAAAGAAGTTTTCGTCATTTATAAAGGGCGAGACCGGGCGCCAGAAGGTACCCATTAATTGTTCATGACAGTAAATATGTTGGCGTATTAAGGAGGAGAGATAGAAATCACCACACTTTACTAGTCTTTGGGACATAAAATGTACTCACCATTCATTATTGAAATTTATTCTCTTATAAGGCGTAATATATCACTCAGACGATTGAATAATTTTAATATAAATTAAGTAACTTTATTTGTTTATTATGTGGAGTAAATGGGAATTAATTATTAATTACTTAATGAGAATTACTATGGAAGTGATAGCACAATAAATCGAATGATAATCGCTTCTAAACTATAATTAAATAACATTTATATGTCTCAACAGTCACATTTTCAAAAAATTATCTAGAAATCTAACTATTGGCAAAAATAATATATAAGTCCAAGATTGCGTCAAACTATACCCCTTAAGGCTGTTATCTGGTTGAGAATTTGGTTTAGGAAAATGCATGTCAAAGAAATGCTATCTTTTTTGTCGTTTCTATCAAAGATAGATATATACCACCTGGGACTTTTTTGAGCAAATAAGTACGTACTTCTTTGCTATCGAAGCCTTTTGTTACATAATTGTATAGCCTGTTTAAATGAAATATCAGAATACTTAATAATTCTATTAAAAATACTGAGAAATAAATTGCTATATTCGCCCCGATACAGAGGTTGAGAGTATCATTTCTATCACACTTAGGTTTTGTTTTAAGTTTGTATCTTCAAAATTGGCTTCAAAACTGAAATTCATTAACATGTATTTCCCTATACGAAATGCTCAACCAAGCAACAGCCTTTAAGTGAGTTATCATCTTTGTCGTGGCCATAAAGTAATTCGGAATACAAAAGTGAGACGTTATAATTTATTTTTTTCTGGCGAGCCCCAAAATCCCGCTACGCCAACGTGAGCACCTTCACAGTTCTGTGTGCCCTTCGGCATGCTTGTTAGTAGCTAAGTCGGTTGGATAATGGGACGCGTCTCAGGGCAAGCCCTACACGCCTTAGATCAGGTTTAATGAACAAAATGGCCCCATTGTAGCCATGGACACACCCCGAAAGAAGTGCCTAGAGAAGGGCATTGAAAACGGAGAGAGCCTGGGTAAAACTATGGAATAGTAGCGGAGGATAAATTGTATTCCTTTTATTGGATTAGGGCTGGAGAAAGTAGGGTGTTTGTTAGTTCGCGAATATATACTTTGTGAGGTTAATGAGGGTGACATGTAAATTTACTTTGGCGGTGTTCTTCATGCAGAATCTGTTTTTATAATTTGTGTGTCAAATCTCATTTCTAATGACCAGCGAGCAAGTATTCGCTCTGGAGCGAGCATCACATTACATCTGTCAGTGCAGAGTTCGCATGTACCGCCGCGCTTTATGCATGTGTGTGTCGGTTGAATTTTGATATTGTTAGGGTCCTAGCTACTTTAAGTATGTTACTTATAGTATTTGTAAAACACGAATCTATTTCATGTGCCACTAATTCACGTGCTATTTCAATAAGTTGTTAATACGTGGCACTAAATTTCGTAATTCGCTTTCAGCTTTACAGTTAGCGAGTCAACGACTGTTTATGGTAATTAGACACAGTGACGGGTAGTATTATTTTTCCAAAGGTTGGTTTAAAAAGTGGTTACGTTACTGTGGGCAGCCTATACCATTGTGAAAGTTGCTTGTTGTGATGTATCATATCAAACCCACAAGTTGGTTCAACAATTTTAGCAATCTTTCGTTGGTTTCCGTGTCAAAGATGTATTTGAAGTTACATACACATTTTCGCTGTTTCGAAACAAAATTATCTTAATGCGTCTGCTTTTCGTGTAAAGTCTTTCAGGTTATATAATATGTCTCTCTATCGATTGAAAGGTTTATTTGAATAAACAAAATACTTCTTGGTACATTTCTCAACAAAAGCAGGGAGTTGTTTTTTGTCCCCACACAGAAAATTTTGTTGATCCAACGAAGGTGGTTTGTCATCTCTGTGTATTTTGTTAGATTAACCAAATCAGTTTTGTTTCTTGTCAGATTTGGTTTAGCGTACAAAAAAAAATTGCGAGAGCAGCCACGTATTTATTTAGGCCATGCTAAATTTAGCCATACATTATAAGATTTTTTATTTCAATGTATCCGTGTCAGAGTCGAAAAATTGCTCACAATTTATTAGTGTGTTTTTTACGGCTATTATGTCAAAGAATTAATAGTAATGTATATCAACATTGATATAAAGTAAACTGCAACGAGAATTGTCACAAACCTTTGTAGAATGGTACTTAAGAGATTTTGCAGGGGATAAAAGTTCAGCGTTATTGTATGGCAGCCTGCATGAAAGGTATTTGTTGCATCAAACTAATATTCTGCCGAAAATATTGTTTCTTTTATTGGCAGATTATTGAATGGTGTGTATAACTTGTTCATTAAAATTGCGCTTTGTTGACATGGTTTATTGGTTTTGTTTTCAGCGCTGACCTCTGCAGATAAGGAGAAGATTCAACTGCCCAGTTTTCTGGATTCGTCATGCCTGTACCCGCAGGGGTTCCTGGAGGTATGGTCACAGGAATCATTGAGCAATTGTGTTAACTTGGCTGTGGTTGTCGATTGCATTTTCCTTTATGCGCATGCGTTGTGTGTGCAGGACATGAAGGGCTTCTTGCTTGTTGTCACCATGGCGGGGAAGATCGTGTTCGTCACACACACCGTCGAGAAGCTGCTGGGCCACTCGCAGGTAAGTCCACATCAAGCACCTCATTTTCGATTTAGGCCACGATATTCCAGTTCTACAAATTTTGTGAAAATTAATTTTCTAAACCCGATCGGGAGCTAATATTGTAAAACCCTTTGGCCATTTTGTTACAAATTGTGTTTATTGTGTAGTGAAAATTTTTGAACACGAAAAAAACTGTATAATTTTATCTAATTAATTAATTAACGAACATTTTGTTTATTTAATAATTAGCTAAAGTTATACATTTTTTGTGTTGAAAAAAATAGCCTACATAATAAAAAACTATTTCTAACAAAATGGCCAGAGCGATTTAACAATATCGGCTCCCATTTTGGTTCAAAAAATTAATTCTCGTAAAAGCTGTAGAAATGGGAGATCATGGCCTTAAATAGTTTTTTTTTTTTTTTTTTTTCATATACTTTCAAGAGCTCTTTATTATGTGTAGAACGTGGGCGAACTGCGCGGATAAAGCTGCCTTCTAAGAGCCACTTAGAAATGTTCATTCCACTATTTATGTTGGGAAGAAAAGAGGACATTGCTTGAATTTGATGCATGTTCATATTGTCTTAAACTTTCGTAGGAAATATTTTTAGTTCTTTTTGAAAACGCGTAGTAAGCGATCGCATAAAATAAAATGGTCTTGCCCTTGTGAGTAAACAGTATTCACAAATATCTACGAACGTTTGTATGAAGACGCACAAGTAAATATAACGATATTTGTCGATATAAATTTGTTAAATGTAACTGAACTAATAGGCGGTCATAAAAATATTCTGGATTTCGAAAACCGAACTTAGTGAAGATTCCTAACGAAGTTAATATTTATTTACAGCATAAACAAAAGTAAATATCACTTGTAAATTATATATTAAGTGAGATTACAGCTCATGCCAAATACTAAATATGATACTCTCCATAATTTACTGTACTGTTACTCCTGAGTGCATTTGGCCATGGTACGCTAGGCTCGGTGACACGTCATCCGTATTGACAAAAATTGCTTGGTGACCGTTATCTGCTTATTACAGCAGACTCCTTTGTTTGCCGAGAAGACAGAATACTCTTTAAATAATCTCATAAAAGTTATAGTTCAGAACAGTTCTCTCAGGCGATTCAGTTGCAAATATAACGTGTATTAATTTTGAGGTTAGGGTATTAGTCGCTATAGGCTATTCACGGAAATATGAGCAGTTTTGAAAACCCTGCTTAAGATCTACTTGCATGTACGTTGTGTATTCTTCCGCCTTATGAAAGATTTCGGGGTGTGTCCATGGCTACAATGCGGCCATTTTGTGGCTCGCCAGAAAAAATAAACTATAACGTTTACATATATAATAATTTCACGGTTTCACTTGACCGATGCATTAATAAAGTTAGGAGGCCCATTACAATAACGTCTCGCTTTTGTATTCCGAATTACTTTATGGCCACGACAAAGATGATAACTCACTTAAAGGCTGTTGCTTGGTTGAGCATTTCGTATAGGGAAATACATGTTAATGAATTTCAGTTTTGAAGCCAATTTTGAAGATACAAACTTAAAACAAAACCTAAGTGTGATAGAAATGATACTCTCAACCTCTGTATCGGGGCGAATATAGCAATTTATTTCTCAGTATTTTTAATAGAATTATTAAGTATTCTGATATTTCATTTAAACAGGCTATACAATTATGTAACAAAAGGCTTCGATAGCAAAGAAGTACGTACTTATTTGCTCAAAAAAGTCCCAGGTGGTATATATCTATCTTTGATAGAAACGACAAAAAAGATAGCATTTCTTTGACATGCATTTTCCTAAACCAAATTCTCAACCAGATAACAGCCTTAAGGGGTATAGTTTGACGCAATCTTGGACTTATATATTATTTTTGCCAATAGTTAGATTTCTAGATAATTTTTTGAAAATGTGACTGTTGAGACATATAAATGTTATTTAATTATAGTTTAGAAGCGATTATCATTCGATTTATTGTGCTATCACTTCCATAGTAATTCTCATTAAGTAATTAATAATTAATTCCCATTTACTCCACATAATAAACAAATAAAGTTACTTAATTTATATTAAAATTATTCAATCGTCTGAGTGATATATTACGCCTTATAAGAGAATAAATTTCAATAATGAATGGTGAGTACATTTTATGTCCCAAAGACTAGTAAAGTGTGGTGATTTCTATCTCTCCTCCTTAATACGCCAACATATTTACTGTTCATGAACAATTAATGGGTACCTTCTGGCGCCCGGTCTCGCCCTTTATAAATGACGAAAACTTCTTTACGCTTACTGTGACAGTATTCAGGTAAAGTCAATAATATTAACTAACAAAACCTGGACGGAACTTGTAAAAACTGTGGCTGCGTTATGTTGCAGCCTTGTGGAGTTATAATTATACACTTGACTGGTTTGGACAATGTATTTACACGAAAATTAAAAATTCCTGTCATTCGAATTTCTCTCATTTTGAAGAGGGGGAAAAAAAAAAAGAAAAAAAAAAAAGCTACACGACATAAGGATTGATTACGGCGCGTAAAACATCCCTTAATGTAAACATTACTTTAACACGGTATGAGTATTTAGGGACAGTGATTTGCTTGACGCATTTTAAGGATGTTGAATTACCGCAAAACATATTTTCTTTATTTGTAGAATTTTTGTATTTGTTGTAATATTTGAAACATGTAGCCTGATTAAAGGGCATAAAAAGGAGAATAAATGTTAATGTTTAAAAATAAATTATACTAACTACGGGAATTTTAAGTTTATATTTTGTTTGAAAAACGTTTCAAAACAGTATATGCGTAATTGAATTTCAAATCCTCGAGGAAATATTCCTCACATCTGGAGGACGAAAAAATGTCATATGAACATAGGTCTGAAAACGTTTCGTAAAAGTGCAGAGCGACAGTGCTGCAAACCTTCGCGTTTTGATTCCCTTTCAGTGGCTTACAGAATTTACGCGTGTGTTCTGTTTGACTCTCGTATAAACATAAGGAAGATGGCTAGCGGTAAGTTACTTACGTCGCCGCTCTGCACGATGGCGGCACGGGCAAATGACAGCCATGGTAGAGGTACCTAGTGACGGGCCTAAAACGCGGCCAGCAAATCTCGTGCAGATTCTTTCCCGTGTGTGTCTGTGGCTAATTAGAATGTCCACATTTCCTTTTAGTTTTATTTAATTTTACTAAACTTCCCGCTATTTTCAGTTTACCCTTCGTTACTCGCTGAAATGGTGCTCGTTTTACTCTGGTAAGATACTCAGAGTAATTACTCTGCAGTTTTGGGGCACTGCCATGAGCGAGTAAAACATTTATCAGAGGTCAGGCCCGCGGAAACCGCGGGCTGAGCCACCAAAGATGAAGCAGGTAACCGTACCAATTAGTATTTATGGTGCAATGTCGTCTGGGAATTTCGGCACGTGCTCGCTCGCGCCTATCAGCACTCGCTCGCACATCCCGACATACAGTAGCAATTATGGTGAAAGTACAACTTAAAACTTAATACTTAAAACTTAAGGCGTAAGGCGTACGAAGGGCCTAACTACCCATAGGGGGAGGACGGGGCACGGGAAGGCAATCCTCCCCCAGATGTGAAGGAAATAGGTCGAAAAATGCGCCTTTCCAGGTAGAATACAGCCGAAGAAAAGAGAAATGGGCAATTGCCCCTACCTCCCCCCCCCCTAACAAAGGAAGGCTTTTGTCACCGACTGAAATGGTCGCATTTACACAGACTCCAGGGATAACAAAGATCACACTGATTTCGGGAGTTAAATATCTACAAACAACATTTGCGGCCATTGAATAATCCCCTCCCCTTGTGGGGGGAAGGGTAATTGTCCCAAATAAGTCTTAGACCTTCCTCTCGGGCCTACTATCATTTGCCCATACTGGGTTCACAATAAAGAGGCTCAAAAACGTGAAATATGGGACGCACTACAATCCCACAAAATGGAAATCATAACCCTCTTGCCCCTCTAACACCTCCCAGGGGGAGGGAGTGGGGTACTTGGGGGAGGGGAGAGAATTTCAATGAGGAAGGATGGGGAATCAGTGAGTGGGGGGTCATCAAAAACAGCGTTTTTTTGTGGAAAACTTCCGTTCTTGATTAATTAGTATGACTCAGAGTATTTTGGGACAGTCAAAGAGAAACGTTTACTGGCAGGGTAACGTTTTGGAAAGCCTCCTTTATTGGCGTGGAACGTTATATGGCACCAAGGGCCGACTCTAGGCGGGACGTTGTACTACTGAACGCGTATAGGCCGTTTGGGGCCCAAAGCACGAATTTCACTGTCGATTAATTCTATTGACCGCGGAAATAAATACTTAAAAGTAAAACCAACACGTTCCATGGAACGTTAAATAGGAAAACGGGACGATCGGTAGACACCAGAATAGGTTCTCGCTAGTAGAGGCTGTTCACGATGAAGTGAGCACTTTTGAAATCAACCTTAGAAAAAAGTCACTATTACTATCTGCATATATTTTAACGGCCGCACTGAGTGACATGAGCCCAGTAAAGATGGTAACGAAGGATTGAAAGTAGTTCCATATCTTAGGTAGGTAGCCATTTGTGATAACTTAAATTATTTATTTCCTTTTCTGTTATTTTAATGCATAGAAGTGTGAAAATGAGGAGATTTTAAAAATATTTACTTTTCTAATAATTTTAAAATTTCACTTGATCGGCGCATGAGTAAAGTGCTGAGGCCCGTGGCAATCCTAATTTTGCATAAGGCCAAAGAACACAGCGTGCATACAAGTAGATCTTAAGCAGGGCTTTCGAAACTGCTCATTTTACCGTGAACAGCCTATACCAGTAAATTGTGGTTGGACTTGTGCGGGCAGTGTTTGAAACTCCGCGTGCTGGAGAAGACCTTGACCTTGAGGGTCTACTATCCATCGTTGGGTCTACGCAACGAGCACCGACACAGTTCCGGTGATGTCCAGGACAGACAGTTGTGAGACAGACAGTTGTGAAGATCGCACTCGGCCAAACAGCGGGATGTATTTGGGTGCGAAGAGTTCGTGGACGATGTGGGAAGGCACCAGCCGAGGGTTTGTTTTGACTCTCGCCAGCTGTTGTGTTGGAGGTTGCCTACGCGGATTGAGTGCATCTCAATCCTTTTTTGCCGGGGCGTATACATCCATGCATACGCCAAAGCACCTCGCGACATCCGGACTCCAGCTCAACCCATCCTGCACTTGCAGGTTTTCATTTCGTCGCTCCTGGGGCCACGGTGGCTGAGTGGTTAGCCTGCTCGCCTCCAACCAAGGCGATCCGGGTTCAGTCCCCGGACGGGTCACTCCGGATTTTCGCATTGGGGATCGTGTCGGGCGATTCCCATTGGTCGGCGGGTTTTCTCGGGGATCTCCCGTTTTCCCCGTCTTTTCGTCCCGGCGTGCTCCATACACACCTCAATCACCCTCATCGGCTCTCAAGACCTCGATGCTAAGAGCCGTCCAAATATCTTCACTCATCTGCTTTGAGAGTTTCGTCTCCACGGTTCTTGAGGATCGATGAATGCGAGTAGGTATGAAGCAGCGTGGGAAAGCAATGGCGGGGGAAACGGGGCATCCATCCCCATCGCCCTACACTATTCTCACATGCAAATATCTGGGGCGAAACCGCCGGGAGACGAGCAATCTAACCACTTCACCACCGCGGTCCCTTGGCGGTTCGTTTCTCTCTCCCCGTACCGGATTTCGCATACAATGTCGCAGTTGCATCGCAGTTTCGTGGTCGCTGACGAAGCCGTACTTTTCTTGCATGTATATCTCTCGCCATCTCCGAATAGATGCGATGTTGTGGATACTGAGGAGATCGAATTCCGGTTTGCAGACCCGCTTCGACTAATCAGCCGACTACCGACACTGGATACTCCAGGATACTGGAGTATCCAGTTTGGCAAGGCACAGAACCGGGGGGGGGGGGGGTGGGAAACACTTGTCGCCAGGGGATAAAAATGAAACCATTTGGATACGTTGCATGCCCAGACTGGAATCGGCATTTATAAATTTGTAAGCATTTTTCATTTTTTTTTGTTATGTTACGTAACGTATTTCTGTTCGTAGCGACCACGTTCAGCTGAACGGAACGTTGCAAACTGCTGGGTTGTTCGTCTCGTCTATCGTAAATTCTGGCAAACACTATTTTCTTGTTTATAGCTTTGGGGTTTTTAGTGGATGTCCTTATGTACAGCTATTTATACCTTTGGATCGTAGTTTCGCATGCATCTTGTTAGTATTGTTACTATTTCCTCTCAAAGTCAGTGGGCAAAACCAAGTTCGTTAAGGGATGGAGGTCTTAATTAAATAAAAGAGTTAATTGTAATTTCCTAATTTTATTTACAATAACTACAAAGACAATTTTCTCGAGTCAACATCTCACAATAAATTGATATCACTAGCTATTCAAATTAATGGCATTAATAAATACAACTTATAATTACCTCAAAAAATTTACGCAAATAAATAATTAAAAATCAGTTCCAATAGAATTGTATCATAGCTTATTCAATTATTTTACAAATTGTCTGTCCATCTTCGACAGCGCCTATATTTACAATAAAGTCCGTATCACACGTTATTCAGTCCCACCTCAGTTTAGTCCAGGTCCCACCAGTCCGTAATGTTCTTGAGTTTTCTTAGGGTCTTGATGCACAGTAGCCTTCACTAGTCGGGTTTCATGTCCTCTCCTCCATTCACACCACAAACACCTCGTCCGCCGTTACCTCGCAATCTCCCGTCGTCGTCTGTCCTCTACACGTCCCTCGATTACCGCACTCAGATAATTGGCTTCCACAAAAAGGCAGCTTTTAGTCCAGCTGTAGCCTGTATTTATAGGGCCTTAGGTCATCACCCAGAAATTTCTCTAAATGCTGCGTTGCCCCGAGGGTTCTAGTTGCCAGAATATTCTTGCGCATTCTCTAAATTCATTGGCTTTTCTAGAAAAAAGGGGGGGGGGGTTGGAGGCAGGAGGAGAGGCTGTTATGCGAGCCAGGTCATCACTGTCAATCATTATCGTACCCCCCCCCCCCCCCCCGAGCGAGCATGGATACAGCGTGCGGGTTTGCCTGGGGGGCGGGAAGGGGAGGATAGAGGTGAGTCAGGCCCCTCTGAGCCGGGCGGGGCATGGAGCTCGCGTCAGCGCTTAACATTATATTTTGAGATATAGCTGTCTGAAAATGCCATTTTTAGCTATGTGGGGAGCATGGAAATAATGTTTGCAATGTGCGTTATTTCTTGAAAGTACCATTCCGTCATTGTCTAAATAGTGCTTTTTTCGTAGGCATAGGCTATCCACGGTAAAATGAGCACTTTTTGAAGTCCTCCCATTTAAAACGATAGTTATTAAAAGTATTTTATTGTAGCTTTTGATGTTAACTTCCGAGTACGGTGATATGTATATACTGTGTTTATTACATACATGGCAATATTTATTTTAAAAAGTGACGGGAGTATAAAACATGGCTGATAGTAAAAAGTAACTACGGCCTCAAAGTGCTTACTTTACCGTGAACAACCTATAAACGTATTGAAGCACATTTAATAGATTAGTCAAAAATCGCGTTCTTCAAACACGCTGGAACGCATTTCTACCGCTGTGTAGGCGACCGCCTCTAGTCTTACCTATCTACTTTCTATACCCTCTGCTTCCTCTGCACAGATCAGGTTAAGGTTGCATGTGAAGTTAAGTATTGTTTTTATGATTGTGGCATAACTTTAATTATCATCAGCATGTAACGAAATTCTTAGTCGCCTGCACAAGTACCGTGGATTTTTAAAGAATATCTTTTCACTGTCTCATTTAACAAAAGACGAGAATGACCATCCACAAAACAAACCACGAAAAGAAAAAAAACAATAAAACCAAACTGTTTTAGGAGCTTTTTACTTAACTTTTAATGTGAATGGCATTATATATCAATGCCATGCTACCGCTTTTTTCCCCTCAAGATTATAGGCCAGTGGGTATTGTTATAGAGTGTAAAAATAACATCCACTGCTGCAAAATGTTATGTCGCCCCCAACCCGGTCTACTTCGGACCACAGAATACCCGCTCTGGCCCAGCAAGACTTAGGACCCTGGCGCGGTCAGGCAGACATTTCTTTTTGAACTGCCAGTGTGTGACGGTGCACATTCTGCCTAGTTGATTGGTAGCCATCTTTCTGAAAAGGTCCAGCACACAACACGGGTATCAATAGACTAAAAAGGTTACAATGAACAAAATATGATATTTTCGCAGGCAATATTAATATCGAATTAGTGATGTCAAAACAGTTTCCAGCGCCTGTGTTAAAAAAAATAAGTTATACATTTGTTGCACAGGAATGAGGTGCGACGTAAATTGCTAAACAAGAAAAGGGAGATTTTGCAGTGGGATGAAGGAAGGGCGATGTTTCACAATCTTTATTGTTCTCTGAACACTGTTGCGTACAACTGCGCACTGCTACCTTCAGTGTACATCAAAAATTTCCAGCCCCGTGGTGCGTGCCTCAATGGAAGGTTGTTTAGCTGGGACAGATCGAGTGGAAGGAAGGGGGAGGTAACGATCTTCTCAGTCGTGGTTTTTTTTTTCTTGAAGGCAGTAAATTACCTTACCGCCACGGATGGGCCTGCGTGCAGATGTAATCCAACTCCTTCCAGCAGTTGGTTACATTGGGACCAAGGCAACTGCCTGGTGCCACTTTTCGGTTGGTACCGTAGCGAAGGTATCACCAGCAGCGTGGCACACTCAACTCACTGTGGGTAGCTGTCGCCCAAGGTTAGGAAGTCGCTCAGCCCCACGTGCTTACGGAGATCGCAGACAGGAAGACGGCCGAGTGAGATGTTGCCAAGAAGCTCGCTGGCCTTGCCTTGCTGGACTCGTGTGTGAGCCGAGGCTGTCGGCATCAGGCCAGCACAGTTTTCAAGTGAGAAATTCAGTGCTGAAAACGAGCGGAAACAGTAGAAATGAAAGAAATAGCTAACCCAGTTCAAGTTGTTAATCGAAACTGTTGCTTAAAAACAGGATCAGTGATACTGCAATCATTCGCCGTTATGAGAAAATGAGGCAATAGTTCCTGTGTAAAATTAAACAAAAGCACCTGTTCTTAGTCAATTTACGGTTACTTTCGACTTTGGTGAAATCCTACTATAGTTCTACTTCCAGGATATTCCTCCACCTCATGCAAAAAAAGCTTAACAGAATCTATAAAATTACACCACAAAGGTACAACGTACCGCATTCGTGCGCACTCGGTGTGTAGGCCGTTAATATTATTTTGCATAAGAGCTATGTCTTACTAGGCTTTACCAACATACCTGTTTTCCCACTGTCTTCGTTCTCATTAATTATATATTAAATATTATATCTAAATAAAATTTAAATACAATTTTAATTGAACCAAAAATAAGGTACTTTAATTCTAATACAATTATAAATCGCTTGTGATACATAACGTAATTAGGGAACAACTAAACACGTGATACATGGTGTCAATTTTCAAAGGTTTGATTCAAAAAGTGCGAAGAAATCCCGAATAGACTATAGCTGTTATATCCTCCCATCTTGCCTGGACATGTATAGGTTGTTCGCGGTAAAATGAGCACTTTTGAAAACCGTGTTTAAGATCTACTTGTATGTACGTTGTGTATCCTTTCGCCTAATGTAAACATTAACATTACCGCGGGTCTTATCACTTTATTCACGCGTCGGAGAAGTGATAATGTGAAATCATTAGAAAAGTAAATAATTTACAAATATGACAATTTTTACACTTCGAAGCATTAAAAAAAAATTAAAAAAACAACAGAAAGCGAAAGAAATAATTTAAGCTATCACAAATGGTTACCTTACACTTTTTATTCGACGTTAACATACGGAGCTACTTTCCATCCATCATTACCAACTTTACCGGGCACATGTCACTCGATGCGCCGCACAAAATATATGCAGGCAGGGGCAGTGACTTTTTCTAAGGTTGAGTTCGAAAGTGGTCACTTTATCGTGAACCGCCTGTACAGTGGCGAAGGTGTACGTAACTTATGCCCGGTGTCGCCAACATCATCCCCGATCCGAGATCAAATGATACTAGTTCCAAACCAGGATGCAGTTTGACCTTGGTTCCAAAGTAAAAGTGTTGTACCAACGAAATTTCATGATTCTGGATCTCCGATTCATCGATCTTGGTTCCAATGTGTGAGATCGAGATTAAGTATGAGACAAATTTTGCTAACGATTCGTAATATATGACGTCAGGGAAGTAGGCGTATTTTTCACTGTAGCTAGAACAAGATATGCGATGTTTTATCTGTTTTAAGTGAATTATTGTTGTACGAACTTTACTGACTAATATTCATGTGCGTATAATGTTGTTTTAATTTCCCAAGAAAACAATCGAACGTAGTACCATCTGTTAAAGTATTTTCGAACTACATTTGTCGACGATGGCCGCTGGTCTCAGATTGAGATTTCGAACCGCCAATTTCGGCGGTTCGAAATGAACTTCATCTCGATCTGCAGTCCAGTTCTGAACTAGAATGTTGCAACAGTTTTCTGTGTCGATCTTAAACCCGATCTCGATTCGAGTTTCAAACCACGATGGTGCACCTGGCGTTAGCGCGGCCGCGTCGCCTACCTCGACGTATTGCGCCCGCGCGAGACACAGAAAGTCTCGCCTGGCGAGTGCCTTGTCGCCCGGGGCGACACGCCATTCTCGTTCGTGTGGACCTGTCTCAGTCTCAGCGCGGGCCGAGCCGACCTGGCGGACACTAGTAGCCTCGGGCAGCGCCGAGCAACTCTGACGGGCTCGCAGACCTGTCGGAACCTAAAGGCTGTTCACGATAAAGTGACCACTTTTGAAATTAACCTTAGAAAATGTCAGTGCCCCTGCCTGTACATATTTTTAGCGGCGCATTCAGGAACATGCACCCGGTAAAGTTGGTAATGATGGATGGAAAGTAGCTCCATATGTTAACGTCTAATAAAAAGTGTAAGGTAACAATTTGTGATAACTTAAATTATTTCTTTCGCTTTCTGTTGTTTTTTTTAATGCATCGAAGTGTAAAAATGGCCATATTAGTAAAATATTTCCTTTTTTAATGATTTCAAATTTTCACTTGACCGACGCATGAATAAAGTGATGAGGCCCCCGGCAATGTTAATTTTTCATAAGGCGGAAGAATACACAACGTGCATACATGTAGTATGCAGGGATTTCAAAAGTGCTTATTCTACTGTAAACAGCCTATATTTGAGGCGTTCCGTGCTATTTTCATACGTTGGGTTTGCCTTTGTAAGTAATGTAAGGAAATACCCTTTTCAATCTCTTTCTTATGGCGTTTAATGCATTCGAAATATTGTAATAGAATTGGAATTTAAATTCACATACACAGACAGCAACAGTTGATTTCGGAAGTTAATAGATTAGCCACAGTTTAATAGTTGTGTATTCTGGTCTAGTGGTTAGAGTGCTAACATAGACAATTTCGTCTTGAAATTCCTTGTACTGATATTTTTTCTTATACTTTTATAAGGCTTGGTAATTGGTTAAATAATGGCAATTATTCAAAGCCCTATTTTTTTGTTCGAAATAGAATCTCGCAAAATACGACAATGAACGAAAACACTATCACGTACGACAATTTGGGCACTAACACACAGTAAGTACACAACGTAAGTAAGACTGTAAATAATCTTACATATCGGGTGTTTCTAAAAAAAAAAAAAAAATAAACTCCAACACTATGTATGCGTTTAGGAATTGCCAACTAAGTTGGCTGTACAAGAAAACCTGATTCGCGCCTATTGTACATAGGCTCCTAGATACTTGTAACTTTAGTAATGTTGGCTGTTATTGTGTACATATTATATCAGCAATTACATGTCCTTCTTGATAGTTACAGCATTTAACTATTATTATATAGTTAACTACTTACACAATTAACATACGTCTATAGAAGGGTTCGAAAGTTCGTCATGTGTGTTCAGATCGTACATATAGCTATTCCATTACATTGATGTACTTCGGTTGTTTTTAATCGCATAGTTAACACGAACGTCTCGGGAAAATTTTATTGCCGTGTTTGTTACAAAATATTGTACCCGGGACGTCCGCGTCGGTCTTGGATATAGTCTGCTCTGCATGAATTTAGCATGTTCGCGGAGTTCGTGGCTGCCGTCACACAGTGTGCTAAATGGGAGAACATAATTATTTCCTTCTTAGCCGGCGAAGGTAGCCTTGAAAGAAGGGAGCGACGTAAATGCCCGTGGAACCAGCCATCCCAGCTTAGCGGGTCGCGCCGAACCAAGAAGAAGCGGGAAGCAGTCCAGTGAGAGTGTTCACTCCACTATAATCTGTTCACGGTTAAGGCCACGATCTCCCATTTCTACAGCTTATGCGAGAATTCATTTTTTGAGCCCAGAAAGAAGGGAGCCGATATTCTAAAATCCTCTTACAGTTTTGTTACAAATTGTTTTTATTGTGCAGTCTAATTTTTTCAACACAAAATACAGTGTACTTTTATCCAATTAATTAATTAACGAAAATTTTGTTTATTTAAAAATTAGTTAAAAAATCGTACCATTTTTTGTGTTGACAAAATTAGACTACATAATAAAAACAATTTGTAAGAAAATTGTAAGAGTATTTTACAATATCGGCTCCCGTTTGGGTTTAAAAAATTTATTCTTGCAAAAGCTGTAGAAATGGGAGATCGTGATCTTTGCAAAATGTCACGCCCCTAATTGCATATATTTTATCGGGTACAATGAGAGGCGCGCGCTCAGTTAAGTTGGTAACGACGGAGAGAAAGTAGTTCCGTTCCCTAACGTTGAATTACAAGGTAAATATTCGTAAACATTAAAATTATTTATTTTGTTTTGTTTTACAATGCTCGAAAGTGTAAGAATGAGAAACATTAAAAAATATTCACATCTCTACTAATTTCACAGTTTCACTTGACTGACGCATGAATAAAGTGACGAGGCCCATTGCAATGTTAATTGTACATATCGCTGTACTAGTTCAATACTCAGACTTCTTATAAAAATCCCATTCTAATTTGGTTATGTAAATTTTACAGTGAAAACTTTTCTATCATATTTTATGTAGATCGGTGTGTAACTGTACAAAAAATAAATGCCAAGTAATCATATGGAAAAGTGCTGTTAGCAATAATAATTGGATAAGACACAACTTTTTTTTAAGTTATCTTCGTACTGAACCAAAACAAATGTAAAATTACACACAATTTTCAACCAGACGATATGTAGTACAAACAATTTGAAATATTTTGTTGCCAAGGCTATTGCAATTATCCAAGTACCTGCGATTAATTATTTCAGATAAAAATAATAATATAATGAAAGTCTCAATGTTTTTCAAATCTTTAAAATAACTGCCTCGCGGTAGTTTTTTTCTCTCAAAAGTATACAATTTGTACATTGTAATTTACACTAAAATGTAGTTTAGCATCGAACAAAGAATATTTGAGGTAGACGTTTCGGCAACAAAAACCATTCATCACTATGATTGCATAGTGTTTATCTTGATTCATGTCACTGATCGCATCCTTTTAAAATCATGGCACACATCATTTATATGAGACGATACACATAAATGAACAAATGCTTCTTTTCCTTTGCGATCATTTGAGGCACAGAGTAGAAGTGCAGTGTGGACCTACGTCCTCGCTGGTAGGGACGAAAATTTAAAGTCTTGTATTCTTCACTGAATGGTGGGTTATAGATCACTTCATTTGGGTTTTGTTTTGTCACATGCTCCTCTCTGACTTTATGCCAAATAACCTTGCGACCTGATTAATCCATTTGGAAATTTGAACCAATGTCTTGTGATTCTGTCCTTCAGTCAAAAAAGTCTTCAGTGCTCATTCTTGCACAATGTAGGGTGTACCAGTCTTTTAAGCTGTTTTGGTTAGCATTGTTACTTGTAAAGGGACATAAATGGGGCTACTCTTTAGAGTTTTTTTTTCGACGGGAGAGTGCAGATTGTCCCCTTCATTTTGCGTATGGTCAACAAGAAATCTGTGTTATTGATTGAATTGGAAGCATGTTCACAACGTGCATCTATATTGACAAAACTATTTGGTAACACAATTATCAGAGTAAAATACAACAACGACTGCTTAATTTTTACACTTTTTTAGAAATGAAAATACGCACGAGGCTATTTAATTGGCTCCTCTTTCAGAAATCCCTTCATGCCATATAAAACAATACTCTTTCTTCTCGATGATGTCATAAGTTTTAAAATTATAGCAATTAATTTCACTCTTGTATTAAAACGATGAAATATTTCCCCAAGGAAATTAAATAACTGACTGCAAATCATAGCAACTAACAACTGCCGAACTATCTTCTTTACTAACTTCTAAATCTATACGTTTCTGTTCTCTCACAGCCTCCTTAGCAGCGATGTGAAGATCATACTTAGTTTGAAGAGTGTATTTTCCTTTTTCACCCCGCCGGGATTCGAACCCAGTTCGCCTTGTTGGGAGGAGAGTAGTCTAACCTCTAAACCACCGCGGCCCCTAACTAAGAAGAACGAGGGGAGGAAAAGAAGAAAGGGAGACGAGTGCACTTCTCCCACCCCTCGCCGCCTCCTTTTTCGGACGGATCGGACAAAGTGACGGACACTGGAGAGCTGCATCCAAACCGGTTGTGGCCGCTTTGTTACGAGAGTTGCTCCTTTAGCGGCATTGCGTGTTCGCCCGACAGTCAGCGCAGGCGAGGAGTTCTGCAGCCTGGACACTCCGCGGCTGCTGATGGTGCACATACGCACCTTTTAACACCGTTCTGGGCAAGCAAAGCAGGCTCGTGCCTATTAATCGTATCGTAAAATTGTTTCGCGGAAGAAAATCGAAATAAAAACCCTGGTCCTACATTGTCTGTAGTGCCTACTGCCTGCGCATGCCTTCATGACGTGTCAGTTGAGGAAGGGAAATTATTGTCCCTGCTTTCTCGACCAACTTATATAAAGACCTTGTGATTATAAACATATTCATACCACTGACAAACCAGGGGAAGAATTGTAATATATTTACCATTTGTATTTCTCTTGCCATGTGTGGTTTCGCTGTTCGTATTAATCTTTAATGACAACATGAAGTTACAAAATTTTGCAGTTTTACATGTAATCCCCTTGTACATTTGTCGCCCGAACTAAAGTATGTTTACGGTAAAGTGAGCACTTTTAAAATCAGGTTCTGAAAAATTCCACTGCCAATATCTGCATATATTTTTAACAGGCACGATGCCTGGCATATGCCCAGCTAAGTTGGTAACAACAGAGAGAATGTAGTTCCACTTCTCAACCTTGAATAAAAAGTGTTAGGTAAATATTTGTCAATGTGTACTGGAATTATTTCATTTCTTTTCTGTTTCTTTAGTATTTTTAAGTTTAGGAATTAGCAAATTCGTAAAACATCTACAGTTCTAATAATTTTTCACAATTTCACTATACAGACGCACGAACAAAGTGGCCAGGCCCATGGCAATGTTACTTAGTAAAGAGTCAAATGCATAGGAAAGTTTCCAAATTTGTATAGTAGCAATGCAACACATTCCTATATTTACAGCTTGCAATTTTGTGCTACTAACATACAAGTTATAGGTTAAAAACTTCCGTTACAGTTTAGGAAGTTTACCAGAAATTTTTTGCAATGCACTACCAGAAGTGTTACTTTGGTTGAAGGTTGTAGAAAAATGACATAAGAGACGCGACATCCATTCTTAGCGGGGCAGTTAAAGAGCATTATCAGTAAATTATTACCGTTATCTTTTGTCAAAATTTTATGTGTATCTTATTAATTTAGCTCATAAAGGCTATTTAAAGGAGATTCAGAACATTTTTGGGTATCCAAACAATGGTAACTTTGTTGAAGATATTGAAGGAACTTTTCGCCTAGTTTTATCATGTATTAAGAAAACGTGCAAAGAAAGTGAAAGCAGCCCAAGACGAAGGGAAATGTCTACAAGGCGTTAACCTTTCATCAGAATCTCGAAAGAATTTATCCAAGTCTATAAAAATAAAGTTCTTTAGACTACTTTATCAAAAAGGAATACAGAAAAGTATTTCCGTATACGCATTGATGATTCTCAAGATTCATCCTACTCAGTACTGATAATTGCTTTTAGATGTTTATTGTAAAACGGCTCTTCTTTGAAATAGTAGATTTGTACATGAGTTATCAGCATGCAACAAAAACCAGAAGAGGTATTTCCAGTAATGTATCGAAAGAGCTATAAAATCACATAATTTGTGTGAGTGACTGTAGAGGAGTTTGGTTTGGCTATTCGCTTTTCAGTTGTGCTGCGCGTAGTATAATCCTTTGTTCATTTAATACAAGCTGTATTGTGAAGATGTTTTATATATTTGTTGAGTATAATTCACCAGTTAAAGATATTTTCTTTTTGTTAGTGAATACACGAAAAAAAAAAAAAAAAACAGTGAACTGCTAACTGCACAAACTCCCAAATACAAAACAGTTGGCAAGGATTGGATTGTTGCAGTGAGACACTGAAACATTTTTGTAGAATGAGAAGGCCGAAATTCTGTTCTCATTATTCGTTGACTCGTTCGTCTTATCAAAAAATTAGACAAAGATTGCTCGTTTTACTTTATCGAGGATGAAATTTAGAAACATCTCGCAATAATTGTACTTATATTAATGCAAACATATTATTAATTAGTTTTTCAATTTTTTCTTCATCACCCACACGTGTCTTTTCTCAGCGGTGGTGACTTAATTTGTTACACAAAAAGTTCGATTCGAACTCTAGCATCATACTTTTTGTTATTTGCTCTCTCATTGGCTGTCATCTGATCACGCCACTTTTCTCCTTCAATCAGCAATGATGAGACGATAGACAACCAGAATACTTTTTTTTAACTTTATGTCATTGAAAATTTGCAATACTTTATACCCTCTAATGACAAATGAATAATAACAACAGCAATACCCTTTAAATAAT
The DNA here is from genome assembly GCA_029891345.1 of Dryococelus australis. Lineage (NCBI taxonomy): Eukaryota > Metazoa > Arthropoda > Insecta > Phasmatodea > Phasmatidae > Dryococelus > Dryococelus australis. Next base: position 71,436,390 of record CM056999.1, read on the forward strand.
TTGTACATTAACAAACTCGTGAATAACCAAACGTACACCGCACTTCGCTTAAATAATATAATAAATTTTAATTTGAAAATTATGTTAATTAATCGTTCTCACAACCAAATAATCTGAAACCCAAAATGTAATAATTACGTAATAATAACATAAAAAAAACCCGCAACGTTAGATATCCCCCCCCCCCCCCCTCCATTTGGAACAAATTTTGACAAATTTGGTACAAACCAAAACAAACCTAAATATTGATTTACTATAATTGCTGCAACATGTTTTTATACTGCATTTACAGATAATTCACAATCATTATATAGACTTTACAACATTACACCAGCACCTAAAAATTAAATAAAAACATTGGCTTACAATATTTTCATTACGACTTATTTAGTTATTTTCCTTTTCTTTTCATTCATAATACCCCCCAAAAATCTTTTTTCTCAGCAATTTACACACTTCTGTTTTAATACAAGAACACAAATGATCTCTTCTTAACAAGTCAATTTTTCATAACCTTTTTTCTTGCGCAACACATCTTATCCTTATTTTATATAACCTACAAACATTAAATTTACATTAATACAATTAAAATAAAATTATATTTTACTTTCTGTCTGAAAACAATTCATGTCCTCATTATTTTATTTTATTTGTGGGTGCTTACCCCAATTTGTTTATGTTTCATTCGTTATTCAAACAAAATTAGCATTACCATTATAATAACAATTTTTTCTTTGCAGTATAAAAAATACATATGTGCATACCATTACACACACACACACACACACACACACACACTCGCGCGCGCGCGCGCATATATATATGGATATTCCTATATTTTAACAGACTTTTTCATATATGTATAGGTTCTATAACAAAAACTTGTCACGTGTCCCCTTGACACTTGATTCGTCACTTTGGTTTGCAAACATAATAGTTAGTTAAAATAACTTTTAATACAGTAAGGTATTCATTCCTAAATATACAGAAATATTTTATGTATTTTACAATTTTTGTGACACCATAATATCCATACCCAGCACACATAGCTGAATTTAGTTCAACAGTTTTTCTTGAAACAAATATCTATTTTTTATTGTAAACTTTTCTGTAATAATTTCTACATTTTGCAACCCTTGCATCTTTAGTTTTTTTTTGCACATTGTTTTAGGCTGTTTTCTTCCTGATTGTGACATTTATTAATCAATACATTGCATGAAAAGAAGTCCCTGGCGCGCGTCTGTCTGTCTGTATGACTGTGCTAATCTCGAGAACCACTGAACGAATTTGGATGCCGTTTTTACTCTTATGATCTGCATTTATCGAGGGAGGTTTGTGTGTATTAAAAGATGCCCTAGCACTTAAATGAGCCGAGCATTAACGGTATTAGTAAATCAGGCCGGGACGAAAGTTTGCTGCCAGCGTGCTCTCATGGAATACACTGTCTAATCCTTTAATCCTTTAGAGGTATAACAAAATCATGTACGAAATAATTGTGTAAAATCAAATGATCTACAAAAATTCAGCGGTATTTACATATTTATCTTTAATAGATAAGGAGCAATATGCGTATTTAAAATTTATATTACGCAATTAAAACAAACGTAAAATTCACTGTCTTTTCTTACCATAAAGAATTTAATCTTTATCAAAATTCATAAATTCATAATTAAAACTGTTTAATGTAGGTAAGAGATGTCCTTCACATCTTACAATTATCACCAATAATTGAAAAGTTATGAAAAGTTTCGTAAACAAGTAATTTATAAAATCGAGACACGCGCGCACGGGTCTATACAAGGGGGGATGCGGTGACAAGAGAGTTGCAAGGGGTGAAGGTGTACGAGGCGAGCGCGCGGCAGACAGAGAAAACTAAATTGTACCCGGGTAAAGCCGGGCTGGATCGCTAGTAGATCTATAGTAAAATTTTTCCTTAAATAAAAATTACCTCTCTTTGCATTATTATTTTACAATTTTTTCCTTAAATAAAACCATCACCAGTATTACATAATTATTTTTAAAAATATGCAAATAAAATTGTACTTATTTTACTATCCTAATTTGCATACTGTCTTGTCTTTATTAATTATTTTCCTTTCTTTTTACTTCCTTCCATACTCACTTTGTGTTAACTTTTCCTTCCTTTTCTCCTCTTTATCTTCCTCATACAGTACTTCGATTTTTTTCTTTACTCTCCTGACTTAATTTAACCAATTTTTTTTCTTTTTTTTCCCCTCATTTTCCCCCTGATTTTGTGTCCCAAAAAATCTACCCATCCCATTTTCTTCCATTTTATCCTATTTTTGCATGTTTGTATCTGTTCTTTTTCTACCCTCGCCCCCCTCAATGATTTTTTCTTTCTTTTATTTCTGCCTGCCCTTCTCACCTTGTATGCATATTCCGAGTTTGCCCATACCATTTCATTATATTTTGCCATATCTCTGAATAGTTGTTGTTCATATGACCTCCTCCCCCCCCCCTTTTTTTTTCTACTCACTTCAGATTCGTTCATGCGCTGTATTGCTCCCCTATTATTTCCAACCTTTTTTGAACTGCCGTTTCAAAAACAATACTCTCATTTGAATACACGATACTCTGATCATCTAGTGTTACATAACCCTGTTTGCACATTACATCACTCTGTTTATTATAATTTCCCTCTATCTCGTGTTCATTTATTAAAACCCCATTATGTTGTTCATCATTTGTTTGCTTTAACGTTTGTTCCCATTCGTTATGTTTTTGTTGAAAAATGTAATGCCCACTTTTCTTTTCCAAATTATCAAACCTATTATTTCGTTCTGTACCCGCCTTTTATTCTATTCTATCCGCTTGCATTTTTTTGCTGCCCGCTTGCATTTCTTTCTGTATGGCTTCTAATTTTTTTAAAATAATAACCGAAACGTTTTCTCCATATTAGACATGTTTACTAGAAATTAAAACATTTTTTTCTACAAGTTATACTGTGAGCTAATCAAATTTTTGTTTTCACGTTATTTTCGGCCTGTATAGGCCTAAAAAACCATTTTCCAATGATAGCTCGACCTACTTACGAATTTCTTTCTCACGTATGTAAACAATTTTTTTTTCTTCATCACTTGTGGTTCACGGATAGTTGATCCCACGATGTCCCTTGGTGTGGAAAACTACTTACATCACGTGCAGACGTATTTTAGATGTTATATCGATGGTAATCGGCGTCCCTCAGGGCACCGCATCTCCTCTCTCCCGTAGTTTCAAAGTGTAGCAAACTGTCTTTCTCGGGCGTGGTTCTTCCCTCTGCCGAATATCACAGCTTCCGAAGACCGTAGTTCTCCAAGTTCTTTCTTCAGCCACACGTTTGGGTCGCCAGTTGTAACATATCAGTAGAATTACAAGGCCTTAATTCTGTTCTCCTTTTGTATTGATTCGTTCTTCTTCTCCAACAAATTAGACAAAATTCACTCCTTGTACTTTATCGAGGATGAAATTCAAAACATCTTACAACAATTGTAATTATATTTACTCAAACATATTATTAATCATTTTATCAATTTCTTCATCACCCACGCACGTCTGTTCTCGGCGGTGGTGACTATAAATTTCTATATGAAAAAAAAACTCTAAACAAAGCATGAGTTAATAAATGAAAATAAGCTAAAAAAGCGTCACTTCTGTTATTACTTGTATGCTGATTGGCTGTCGTCTGACCACGCCACTTTGCTCATCCAATCATAAATGGCGAGACGAGAGCCAGTCAGGACACTTTTCTTAAATTTCACGTGATTAATAAATTTCAATACTTACTATCCTCGAAGGACCAAACACACACTAACAATAACAATAGCCATGCCGTCTAAATTACCTCTACACCAATAAACTTGTGATATAACCAAAATTACAGTGCACTTCTCTAATCATATACTAAATCTTAATTTTGCACATTATCTTGATTAATCGCCACCACAACCAAATACAAATATAATACCTGAAAAACCGCAACGTTACAACACTTTTACAAAACCATGTTCCAGACATTAAGCCTGCTGTTAACCAACGCAAGGAAATCATTCTGTTGGCTGGATTTTAAACGTATTGATTGGATCTTTCGTAATACCTAGGCTCTTTTAGATGCTTATAGTGTCTTAAATTTACAGTTATTTTCATCGTAACAAATTGCGTCCAGCTAGATAGATAATTCTCGAAATGGAAGTTTATTACACTGAGAATTTCTTTAATGACATCAAATATCCTAGAAACTGTAGGTAATTTATAATTTATGAACGAGCGCCCTGAGATAATGCTACGACTATTGGTTTAATTAAGGAGACTGCATTTCCACGATTAAAGCAAGGACGAAGAAAAATCTAATCTTGATTATGAGCCTTAACGAAAAAGGTAATTGACGGTTAATACATTCTACAGGCTTCTGAGGTTAGTCGCTATACAGTCGGATATCTGTACTGGTAAAATATTTAGCGTGCACTGCCTGCTATAATTGCAGGAACTCTTAAAATGAGCAAAAAAGAGAGACTGTTCGGTCTCACTTTGCTTGTCATGGAGTTAGATCTTGCCCAGTAATTATATGTTTATGTATCTCGCTTTTCTGCAAAAAAGTTAGTATTTAATAGTTTGGAGCTGGCGTAACATCACGTAATACACTTGCTGTAAAAATAGAGACACATGCAATAGGAAAAATTTACCTTTAATAGTTAAGTCTGGGCCATTATATCGTAAGCCGTGCCAGTAAGTGCAAATGTGCATTGATTGTGTGTACTTTTTCTTGCAATGCGCAAAAAAGACCTTGTGTCCAGTAATTTACCCACAGAGCACCTGTAATTGTAATGGTTTAAATATTTAATAGGTGGATAAAAAACGTCTTATTTAGAAATGTTTATACAGGAGACCATGGCATTTATTTTGTAATATTTGTATTTTTGTATATTCTTTGCTTACGTTTTTCATTTCTGAGAGCGTAACCAGAAAAAAAGTGAACGGGTAATAAAAATCGATAGTACTGAACATTTTTGTCAGTGTTTGTGTAACAATATTAGTATAGTATGTTTTAGGAACCTGAAGCCGAAAAGTACCCAGGGGTCCGGAAATCTTCTCAGTAAGCAAGTCTTTGGAACCATTGAAACAGCACACTTCATTCTCGCTCGTGGTTGCTGCAAGGGAAGTGTTTGGTTGAAGTTTTTGGTCGTGGTTGTAAACACAATACAATGATACTGTTTCACGAACATTTCCGGACTTTTCTTCATATAGAAATAACGAAAGTGGGCTTGTTTGTATCGCTTACAACATGTACACAGAAAACATGCTGTGGCAATGCATTTGTAGTGTGTTTGCCCCTGCGTATGTAGGCAATGTCAATAGCCTACATGTAGAAGCATTTTGCCTACCTAAGTGGTGTTGGGCGCTCGCGGGCCCGTTCGCTGTAATTGTACTCTTATAGGCTAGTTAACGGTTAAGTGAACACTTTGAGACCCTGGTTACTTTTTTCCTGTCAGCTATTTTTTTTATCCTTCTACCATTCTTTAAAATATATATAACCATGTAAGTAATAAATACAGTTTATATATTTCATCGGGATTCTAAAGTACATGTCTGAGTCTACGATCAAATATATTTATTAACTATTATTCCCAATGAGAGGGCTTCAAAAAGTGCTCACTTTACCGTGAATAGCCTATACGCTTATGCATCAAGGTTAAGCGCGGCCGGACATGAATTTAATGGGAGAGGAACGAAGAAGGTTCGTATTAAGAAACTACACCAGCATCCCGTGGGATGTTTGTAAACCACTCGGGAAAACCATCCTTATCGCAAAGGGTCATTATTGAATTTAGATTTCCCTAATGCTAGAAAGACTTATTATCAAGTAACAAAACATGATTGGCGCGAACATGGAGGTTGTGACTGGCGACTTTAGTGCGAGACTTGGCCTTGTGTAGAAGTGCACACTAAAAACGTTATCTAATAGGCCGAAATTGCAACGCTCATGTATTGGCGTTAACTTTGTATTTGTATGACTATGAAAACGCCTCACAAACATTCGCTTTGATTGGTTGAACTACCACCAGCGCAGCTGCATGGGTTCGAACACTTTGTCATCCTTAACGCACCTTAGTACCCGAAGTCGCCACGCCTGGGATTTCCGTAGCTCTGAACTGGCTTTATTTTGGCCCATCACATGCCAAAGCGCTCTTCACCAGACTTCATTCTCAATTGTCATAGAATAAAATTATAAATTTTTTAGGCGGGCAGAAATACTAGATGGGTGAACATTCTGAATATTCTCGGCATTGTGGACATATGTGTGTATACTCCATTCACGGTTTCTTCGACCTTTTTGAATAAAACCTTTGAAAAATCTCTCCATGTATGACGTGCTTGATTGTTTACAACATTTGCCATTTATCACAAGCGTTTTATACTTGTCTTAACGTAAAAGTTACTTTTTTTCTTCTGTTAAATTGAAATGTTATTCATATTTTATCTATAAATTATAATGCTTCATTTTTAAATAATTCGAATAAAAACAGTGAGAAAACATGTGTGTCGGTAGCGCCTAGTAAGAAATAGTTCTTATACGAAATACTGTTACGACAGAGTGCGCACGAATCCGGTGCGATGTCCCTCTGGTGTAATCTTCCAGACTTAGTTAAGCTTAGTTCGCACGTGGCGGAGGAATATCTTGGAAGTAGAACTTTAGCAGAGCTTCAGAAAAGGCCAAAAATGGTAAAACAAGTGACTATCAAGTTTTTTTAATGTTGACCGGTAGCATTTTTTTAATGAGCGGTTTGCAAGAAATTGACGTCACTTGTTTTCGTGGCGTTCTCCAGGTTGATTCAAGGCCGTGCAGATATCCAGGGGAAACAGGTTCCAGTTCGGCGGAATGTCAAGAGACTCGTTTTCGGGCGGGTTGCGCGCGTGCAGCCTCCAGTTCGTATCCTCGGAGGGGGTGCCCGTGGTAAGGCGAGGGGAAGTGGGCTGGGGAATTGACCGGGGTGAGTGGAGGTGGCAGACATCGTCAAGGACGCGCGTGTACGGTTGCCCGGGGAACCGAGCCGCTTGTGGCTCAAGGAGAGCGGTCGCGGGGTTGGCGGAGAGGCGTCTTGTGGGTTGCGGGAGGGGGGAGGGCTGAGGGGGGTTGCAGATCGCGTCTCTGTTTTCACAGGCACGTGCTTTTTTCAGACGCCCAAGTACAGCTCATAAGCGGGAGGTTGTTTCCCTTTGAAAAGTCTGTAATCCTTCGCCTCCTCACCCCATGCGCCTCTTCAGCTGCCGCAGTATTTTATGTCAGATCTCACTCATTTTTATTTTACTCTTTTTCTATAACTTTTGATTTGTTTTTATTTGCCTCACCCTACACTGCAGACATTAAATTGCCATCGTGTAATGATTCTGTTATAGTTAATTAATTAAAATTCACGTTTAATGTCCATATTTTCACCACTACGAATAAATAAAGTACTTTCAAACAACGAGCAAATCAAAGTTTGAATCCCTTTACCTAGACTACATACCTCAATCCTTACCTGCCACGTTACGTAACGTTTTGCCCAGGATATTCTGTATTACGTAACACGAGAGGTACTTTAAAACTGCGTTTCTTAACCTATTCGTTATGTTAACCAGCTTCGTGCTGTTGTAGGTTAAATGTATTATGTTTGTATACAGTACTGTATTGCCAGTAACCTTATGAAAAACAATAATAATTACGATTTCAAGTTTATTTCAGGTTTTTAATTGATACTGTTCGGCTTCTCTTGAATTTAGGCTTACTTTCCACATCGGCGTACTGTTTCCGAGACCATAAAAACAATACACCAGAAAAAATATTTGAAACAAATCTGTTCGCCATATTTTATGGGTATTACAAATTCCCATCTTAGGTACCCGGTAACCTAAGTTGGGCAAAGAGTATCCCAAGATGGGACAAGTTAAACAATGCATAATACATCACTATAATATTATGACATTAATACGTAATGTGTATTTAATTATTTTACAGTACAAAAGGTTTTGCAAAATCAAGTTAGGCCAACATGAAGCAGTTTTTCATAGCAAACAAATGTTCTCATTAATAATATTTACAAGAGTTATGTTTGCAACTGCTATTCTAGAATAATTAGTGTAGGCCTACGTAAATCATATAATTTCTAAATGCTAAATTGAATTATAATCTTGATATCCTGAAAGTAGCTTATCTTCCTAAGTGATAGGGGCCTAGATAGTCTATGCGAAAAACAGTGATGAAGACACACATAAGAAAATTACTTTAAAATATAACAAAATAGCCAATTAGATTAGGATTATTAAATTCAAGATAATGCTAATGAAAAAATTAAATGAAGTCATAACAAACTTTCGTCACATTTGAAACAATAGAAATACAGCTGGTCACAAAATCCACATGATTCATGCGCCCATTCTATGCATGTCTTACATCTATACCAGTCATCATCAGAGTCTTTGAATTGACCTTCACAAACTTGTTGGATTGAAACCAATTTAGGCTTAGGTCTACTCTCTATGGCAGAGTGTATTTGGTCGGTTGGATTTACAGTTGAGTAACTGGCTTCTTCCTCCTGTTTTAATGTAGTCATTACTATAAGATGGCGGCCTATTAGTGACCTCGCTGTTTGGATTGGTTGATGTAGTATTTTCCATGAATGGATGGTCGGTGGTTAAGGAAGGTGCAAACTGGTGTTCCACAAATACATGTGGATTTAGTGGCCACAGTCCACATTTTCTAAACCCATTCGTTGCGTTACAGGGAACAGCAGCTCGTCCAAATGCATAATCAATGGCGTTTGTTACCTGAAACTCATCTTTCTGGATGTTCTCGCATCCAAACTGCTACGGCTTGATTGTAAAATGTATCGAGGGGGCCGAAAAATGAAACATCTAGTGGCTGTAGCTTGTGTGTGGTGTGGGGTGGCACACAGACTAAAATAATATGATTCTTGCTTGCAAATTCTATGACATGAAGTGATTTTGTGTGGGAGGCGTGTCCATCGAGTATTATCATGACAGGCTTTTATGAAGAGGACTTGACCTTACTGTGAAATATATATATATATATATATATATATATATTATTATATATTATATATATATATATTATATATATATATATATATATATATATATAAAACTCGCCGTTTGACCATCCATTTTCGTAGGAAAATGCTATGGAGCCTGTTGGTGCTCCATTGCACATCTCTTCGTTACTTATTTTCCGTGGAAATATGAAGGCAGGTGAGATAAAATGTCCTTCAGCATTCATCGCACAAATTATAGTTGTATTCCTCCCATGTTCTGCACTTGTCAGCCCACCAATTTGTTTTTTGCATTTAGTTCCAAGAACTTTTCCTAGGCCCTGGACAGTTTTGATATTGCTTTCATCGACATTAAATCTATCACCAGATATTCCATATATCATGCAAGCAGCTTCCAGCATTTTGAAGAACTTATCCACGACGGGTTTGTTAAAGCTAGAAGCCCTGGCGAATGAATTTGCTTCTGGAGTTCGTAATGAAATGTTTGTGTGACGCGACAAAAAATTGTACAGCCACTTTCTTGACGTCATTCCCTTTTCCTTGTTTAATTGATGAGGGATCTCTTTGCCTTCAGCGAAGTCGAATGCAAGCTTTCTAACACCCGTACAGGACAAACCGAAAAAGCGCGATTCCATTAGAAAAATATGGTCCGTTATTTTTTGTTCTTCTTGGTCGCTGAATGCGCTAGTAATCCGCCCCAAATTTTTCTTCATTTCTGTGGCGATCTTATTGGAATTGAAGACATGTCTTGCAAGAGTTCTTTTAGGTGTATTCTCATTAGAAGCAGCCTCTCGTATCGTCATTTATTTATGTCTTACCTTCTCAAGTGCTTGTGACATAGACACCTCATCCCAGGATCCACGTGTGGGTTTCCTCTGGTAGGAATATTTTTAAATAGTTAGCGGCATTTTCCTAAAACACACCAGTAACAGTAGTGTTATTCCTTTATTTATAGATGATGATACATGTAAACAATGCACCGTTCAACTGTAAAACTATGTTATTTTAGCTGTACTGTCTATTTATAATACTAAATCATAATTCTCAATAATGCATTTTTTGGAATAATGTCTGTATAATTGTTGCTATGTAGAGTATGTGAAACGAATTACACACGCGATTAATACGTGTATTTCAACATTACGTACGTGTAAAATAAATATGAAAGTCAATCTATTACAGAAGGATACATGTATAGAATAAATTTCCCAAATGGGTGTTCCATCTTGGGTAATATACAGGATCCCATCTTAGGCAACTCGGCCATTTTGAGAAATGCTGTGTCGTATCAATACAGTCAGCAATCAACATACTTCTTGGATAATGTATTCTGTGCATAGAATTGTAACGCACTCACGGAACACAACAACATTTTGGTTCGACGAACTATGCAGCGTACATCACTGTTTCTAGCAAAGACTTTACATTATTACAACGTAAAAATGAAACTTATCTCTACCTTGGTACCAACAGCAGCAACTTCAATCAAACTACGTATGCACACTTCTGAAGGAAAACCACGTTTAATGGAACGTGTACACAGTTGCTGTGTAGCGGGGGTTTAGTGAACTACGTCAGTCCCGTCTTGGGCAACCTTCCCTACTTCAGCGATTGTGTAAAAATTTATTATACTGTTACTTGTGAAAACTTACTATTCTGTTACTGATTTTTTTTTTCAAATGTAGTTTTCGGAAGTACTCTGTTAACCTTGATCCACTTCGATAAGAAAAACGGAATGATGAAGAGGGGGGTTAAGTGCTTTCCTAAGAGTGCTCTCCCAAGAGCAAATGTTCCACAGTATGTCCTAAGAGATCTTCTACCTAATGGTTGTTTACTTCGTTGTACGCATTAAGAGGGGCTTTTGAACTCACTATCAACCCATAACTGGCACATGTTAACTATCGTCTTAAGTAAGACTTTAGTGAGCTTAGTTTAATTTAGATCAAGCATTAATCAACGGTACAGTTTCAGTTCAACTGAAACTTTGATTGCTAATAAAATTAAATACACATACGGAGGGCTTTCTATTCAACATGCCCTAACAAAGTGCCGCAATATTGCCAACTTCTAAGAGTTGAATCTCAACGCGACATCCCGATTCTTTCACATGAATTTATTCTGGAAGTACAAAAAGCGCTAGAGATTGTCAGACACCGTCGTTTCGTGCCGCCAGTGCTTAATGTTCTCCACCTCACGGAACCCGACATCCCACCAACTGCGCTATCTCGATATATTTAACTAAGTTTCGTATTGTAAGTATTAAATACAACATAACGACAAACTGCAGTTGTTTTTTGTTATAGGCCATTCATGATAAAGTGAGCACTTTTGAGGCTCTAGTTACTTTTTTCTTTCAGCAATCTTTTAGCCTTTAACCACCTTTCTAAATAAACGTTGCCATTGAAGTAATAAACACAGTGTGTATATTCCACCGCACTCGGGAATTAATGTCTAAGGCTAAAATAAAACATATTTATAAACTATTATTACAAATGAGAAGGCTTTCAAAAGTGCTCACGTTACCGTGAATAGCCTCTACGTAGAAATACTTCTGCTCTATAAACATATGCGTAATTGGCACACGTATACTGCTTTGTAAATACAGTGGTTTCATTTTACGAGGTTATCGCTGTTCACTGCTATCCGCCATTTTTGCAACGCCAAGTCAGTGTAACCTTGTGTTGGTTGGACATTTCTTCAATGTCGCAGTAAAACAAAATATTTAGTTCTTCCTGTTTATTTTAGCGTAATGCAACTTTTGGTTGCGGCAACATTACTTAGAGGCTTTGTTAACATTAACACTTCAACAGTATGTTTGCATTACAGGAATATAACACTTTATAAATGTTTAACATTAAGTAACTTTGTCACATTATTAATGTTACTACAACATAAAGGATTAAATAAATGCCTTAATAGTAATTTTTTCGTTGCAGCAACATCGAACTTTTTTTTGTGCGTGTGTGCGTGCGTGGCAGAACTATCCGGGACTTCAAACCTACGGACAGCAGAGTAAACAATTCGAGCACACCGATGGATTTTGCAAACTTCTTCTGATATAAAAAATGAGCAATTAATTTTTGTCGTTCAGGAGTAGCCACTATTAAATGCAAAAAAAAAAAATCGAGTTTTTTCATGGTTGTTTTAATTATCGTAACCATTGCAGTACTTTGTTAAGTAAGTCGCAGAAAACGTACGATATAACACAAAAACTTCGACAAAAAATAAAAATTTAAAATTAAACGCCTCAGTGTTGGTTTTTGTCAACAAATATGTGAATAGCATATTGTTATATCTGCTGAAGGGAGTCCGGTAAATTAACCACGTCAACAACTGCTCCCTATCATTCACGTTTTTTATTGTCTCATTGTCAACACCCCGCACCTGTGCGTTTTTCTAAGCAGGAAACTGCTTGTGTGCTGAACCAAACCATACCTCACGCCTAAAGGCTGTTCATGGTAAAGTGAGCATTTTAAAAATCAACCTTACAAAAAAGCCACTACCCTTGCCTGCAAATATTATAACGGCGCACAGAGTGACATAAGCCCAGTAACGTTGGTAACGGTGGATGGAAAATAGTTCCATATCTTAACGTCAAATAAAAAGTGTTAGGTAACCATTTGTGATAATTTAAATCATTTCTTTCGCTTTGTGTATTTTTTTAAGTGTACCGAACCGTAAAAAAGAGAAGATTAGTAAAATATTTACTTTTATAATAATTTCATAGTTTCTCTTGACCGACGAACGAATAAAGCGATGAGGTCCATGGCAGTGTTAATTTTACAGAGGACGGAAGAATACACAACGTGCATACAAGCATATATTAAGCAGGACTTTCAAAAGAGGTAGGAACGAGGTCTAAGTGTTTTCAG